>CM044402.1:3340000-3940000 GCA_024322285.1 Musa beccarii | reverse complement strand
ACTAGAGTGTATTGGCGGTGGTACCGCCAGCACCTAGAAATTTGGAATGATTCAAATTTGGGCTCCAAATTTGAATCACATTGAGGCCTATAAATACCTCTCTTATCCATGGTTGAGATACACACAAAACTTGAGAACGAGAAAGGGAAAACTCTATTGTAATAGTGTCAAAATCTTCCCTCTAAGCTTTAAGTATGATCTAGTCCAAGAGAGGGATGAGAGGCTTTTCAAGGGTTACCTCCTAAGCCTATCAAAAGGAGAGTATTGTAAAAGAGAGTCAATCCTCGTCCGTTGGAAGGAGGTTACCTAGTGGAAAGCCGATCGCCTCAAGAGAAGAGGATTTGGGAGTGGACGTAGGTCATATGACCGAACCACTATAAAAATCCGGGTTTGCATTTATATTCTTGCAATTTACATTTTTGCAAACCATCCTTATTCCTCTACCTCTCCTTGTTACAATCGGCTTCAAGTTTAAAGCTTTACATCCTTCCAATACGTGCAATCGAAATCGATTTTCTTTAAAACGTATTTTCAAACTTGTTTAAATCACCGAATTTATTGTTATTTACTGCTGCACTAATTCACCCCCCCCCAGTGCCGCTCTAGATCTCAACACTTTTGACGTTAAAATCGTTGATGCAAAAGTGGCAAAGGGCAGCAACTATTGTTGCCCTTGCTGCCATCTACATGCAGGCAACCATAGTGTTGGCAGCTTACTGGCCACAGGCAGGTAGCACCCGCAGCCTGCAGCCTATCTGCGTGTGGGCACTGCGCCTGCTAGCAAGGACATAGGGGCGGGCGGTGCCCGCGGAGGCAACGCTGCACCCAATAGGGGCTATGCCTGTGGGCGACGCTAGTTCCCGCAAGGGCCACCCCCTTGCAGGCTCTGTGCCCGCAGGGGCTAGCGCCGCTTGCAATGGTGCTAGTGGGCAGCGCTTGAGGGCGTTGCACCCGCATGATGAGGCAGCGCTGCCCGTGGGCAAGTGCCTCGCCCCCCGCGCATGGCTGCCGACGGTAGGGTGGCGGCGGCCACAACCGCAACGCAGCAGGCAGAAGTGGAAGGGGATTAGGATTTTTGATCAAAAGATAATTTTGCCCCTTGAAATTTCAAAAACTTCAATTTATGTCCCTTTTCTGGCCGAATGACCAAAATACCCTTTATAATTCTAAAAACTTCCTTTATGTCCTTGATTTCAGAAAAATATTAGTTAATTAAAAAGTTTAATTAACTATTATTATTTATCTAGTAGTTCTATATAATAACATGTATATGTGATGGATGATATGGATAGATGTGTTGAATCTTAGATTTTGATGATGAAACTAATTGAGTATGTTTGGTTATCTAGCTATGTTTTGAGTCATGCAGGTCTACTCTCAATTAGGATTAGACAATTAAAGGAGGATGAGTCAATGCTGCGTTAGAGGAGAATACGTCAGGAAATTAGGCGTCAAGCCGGAGGTCCGGTCGACAATCGACAGAAGGCTTCGGACAAAGAGTTCAGGCATCAGGCCAAGAAGAGCGGAGTTACACCAAGGAGATTTAGGTTGCGGAAAACCATCGATTGGGCAATAGGCCGCAAGAGACGACGATGTACCGAAAAACCAAATGAAGCATCGACCAATGACGTGCTGGACAATAGGATGTTGATTCACTTTGTAATTTTCTAGATCGAAGTAGGATTAAGATTTAATTAGTGTGCAGGATTAACTACAATAGCGATGAAGGCATAAAGAAAAATGTCATGTTTGAGTCAAGGACGATCAAATCGTTGGGAGTTCGAGAGTTAGACAGAAGTCCGAAGATTCGTCGGGAATGTTATCGGAATTGGCCGAGAGTGAGTTGGGAATTTGACGAAGGGTTTGTCGAAAGTTTGCCGAAAAGACTCGTCAGAGTTCACGAAGCTCACTAAGAAAGATCAAAGCTTATCAAAGATGACTTGTCGGACTCACCAAGATCATCGTGAAGTCTAGAAGCCTGTTGGGAGTCCAGTAGAAGATGTTCGAGAGTTCGTCAGAAGTCTGCCAAAAGTTTGCTAGAAGCTCGCAGGAAGAAGCCTTGACTTATCAGATTTAGATTTGCTTAGAAAATATTTTTAATTTCATAGTTAGCATATAATTAGGGTTAATATTGGGAGGTAATCCCCTTAACCTAGATAAGGGCCAATTGGGATCGAACTAGGACTGTGTTGGGCTAGATGAAAGGCCCAAATAGTGCCCAAGTGCCACATCAAGTGGTGGCACCGTCAGAAGGCTTAGTCTTCTAGACTAAGTTTGGGCGATGGTACCGCCTAGACTAGGCAATGGTACTACCTAGTGTCAGCGTACCTGGGTGGTGGTACCGCCCAGTATTCTAATAGAGCAGTGTGCCTAGGTGATGGTACCGCCAGACTGGGCGATGATACTACCTAGTGTCAGGGTGTACTAGGTGATGGCACCGCCAGAACCTAGTAGACCTAGGATAGGATGGTTTTTGGCTTCAAGTCTGAATCCAATTGGAGCCTATAGATACCACTCTCATCCCTGCGTAGAAGAGACAAGCACACATACTTTAAAAGTGAGGAAAAACCCTATAAAAATTACTTGAGAAAACCCTCCTCTAGACTTAAATTGTTTTTAGCTTCAAGTGAGGGGTGAATGCTTGTAAGGGTTACCTCCTAAGCTCATGAAAAGGAGAGAGCATTGCAAGGGAGTTTGTCTTCACCTATTGGAAGGAAGATAACTAGTGGAAAGCTAGTGGTCTTAAGTGAAGAGGAATCAGAAGTAGACATAGGTTAGATGATCGAACCACTATAAAAATCAGAAGTTGATCACATTAGGATATGGTCTATGATCATCTGGTGTTATTGCTCATGTGATGTGTGATTGGTTATACACCTACTAGATATATATATATATATATATATTTGCATACAATGTAGATATATATTAAATATGTATATGTGTGACACATTATATTAGGAGACTAAATTAAAAAAATCCCTTCTCTTAATAATATTAAGTTGATAAACATGAGACAATTAGATTGACCCACGAGGCCTTTCATCGTTATAGGTAGAAACCGATTGCTGGTGTAGGTTGAGTTGGTTGAGTCCCTCGAGACTCACCTATATCGTGATTCGCTATCTTACTTATGACATAAAGATGTTATTGGTGACCTAAGTACATAGTATACTTGGTCGAGTCCCTTGATGGTATATCATCAAATCAGACTCATCTTGTAGTGATGGTGATGACTTAATCGAACATCATAGTTGGTCGAGTCCCTCGAGGCCATGGTGATTCGAAGGTCGAACAAAATGGGAATCATAAAGAGTTGTGATCGGCAAAAGTTGCCAACCTTTTGAGGTTAGTGTGACTGGTCGAGTCCCTCAAGATTATACTAAGATGCTGATTGGATCTCAATCCCTTCTAAAAGTCTGCCAGAGTCTTCCATTTCATGTGTTGAGGATGTCACGTGACTCACTAGAAAAATAGTGGGAGTACAAGATAAAAGTCCATATCTTGATTATTTTTATTTTTACAAAATCTGCATGTTATTTAATTTTGTTACATCTTTATTTTAGAAAATGTCACCATTAGACCCACTAAGTGGCATACTTGATGCCAACCGCCTCATTGGTCAAAACTATACAGATTGACTCCATAACATAAGAATACTTCTCATAGTGGAAAAAATCGTGTATGTCCTTGATATAGTGATGTCTACGCCCAAGGAAGTACATATGTTGAATCTCAAATTTTGATGATGAAATTAATTGATCATGTTTAGTTATCTAATTATATTTTGAGTCACATAGGTCTACTCTCGATTAGGATTAGACAATTAACGCAGGAAGAATCGATGTTACACTAGAGAAAATCACGTCATGAGATTGGACGTCGAGTCCAAGGTCTAGTCGATGATCGGTAGAAGGCTTCGGACAAAGAAATCGGGCATCGGGCTAGGAAGAGTGGAGTTGTGTCAAGAAGATCAGAGTTACAGGCTTCAACTGCTAATTGGGCAATAGGCTATAAGAAAGGATGATACGCCAAAGAAATGGACGAAGCGCCGATGTGCCAACGACGTGCCGAGCGACATTTTGATTAAGCATTATAATAATTATCTAGATCAAAATAGTAGGATTAAGGACTAATTAGGTTTTAATTGGGCCAACCCAGTTAGGGGCCAGTTAGGCTTGTACTCGGATAGGATTGGGCCGGATGAAAGGCCTAAATATGGTTGTTGAACCTTGTCTAGTGTGGCATTGCCAGACTAGAACAGTGGTACCGCTTGGGTTCAATCTCCCAAGTGATCTGTGCAGTGGTACCACCCTGAGGTAGAGTGCTTGGGTAGTGGCACCATTGGCTGGGAGGTGGTACTGCCTAGTAAATTGATCATGGCAGTGTGTTAGGTGGTGGTACCACAAGACTGAGTAATGGTACCACCAGTGTTAGGCGGTGGTACCGCCAGCACTCGAAAATCCGGGATGATTCAAATTTGAACTCCAAATTTGACTCATCTTGAGGCCTATAAATATCCCTCTCATTCATGGTTGAAATACATACAAAACTTGAGAAAGAAAAAGGGAAAACTCTATTATAATAGTGTCAAAATCTTCCTTCTAAGTTTTAAGTGTGATCTAGTATAAGAGAGGGGTAAGAGGCCTTGGAAAGGTTAACTCCTAAACTTGTAAATAGAGAACTGAGTTGTAAGGGAGTTAGTTTTCGCCCATTGGAAGGAAGACAACTAGTGGAAAAGTCGGTGGCCTCAAGAGAAGAGGAATTAGGAGTGGATATAGATCGGATGACGGAATCACTATAAAAATCTATTTGCATTTATATTCTTGCATTTACCTTTCTATAAACCTTTACTTTACTTGTTCACTACCCTTCATCTTCTCTAAACATTCTCAAGTTTAAGATAAAGCTTTTTTGACATAGTTTTAGTCAAAATGATGTTTTCAACGTTCAAAGTTTCCAAAATCATTTTTAAATCGTTGAAAATTATCATACTTAACCACTGCACCAATTCACCTCCCCTCTTTATTTCTCAAGATCCCAACAATTGGTATCAGAGCCTCGTTATTTCTCTTTCGGATTTATACCCGCGAGAAATGGCTCTTCACGGCTTTCAAGAGGGTTTTTCGATTGTTCGTCCTCCGTTCTTTAACGGATCGGACTACACATATTGAAAAACTCGAATGAGATTTTTCTTAATTTCTCTAGATTTAAAATTATAGAATATCATTGAAAATGGCTTTCAACTTCTCTCTAAACTGATGAACAAATAGTTAGATTTGGAGAGAATCTTTTTCATTAAATGCAAAGGCTATGAATGTCTTATTTTCTACTCTAGATAAAACTGAGTTTAATCAGATTTCAACATGTGAAATGGTTTTTGATATTTGGTGCATACTTGAAATCACATACGAGGGAATGAGTAGAGTCAAAGACTCGAATGTAAACCTTCTTATGCATGATTTTGAGCTTTTTCGAATGGTACTAAGCAAAACTATTGGTGACATGTACACTCGTTTCACGGATGTCATCAATAGTTTGAAAAGCCTTAGCAAAAGTTTTTTGAGTTTAGTAAACAAGATTTTAAGATCCCTTCCAAAGAGTTGGGATAAAAATAACGGCTATATAAGAGTCTACAGACTTGAATGTTTATTCACTCGAAGAACTAATCAGGTCTTTAATGACCTATGAAATGACTCTTGAACTTGATGAACGTGAGAACCACCTTATAATGAACAGGAAAGTTTGGGCACTTCAAACAAAAGAATACCACTTGAGTGATGACTCAAGTGATAAGGATAATGTTGAGGACATTGAACGTTTGACGTTAAAGTTTACAAAGTTCATTAAACAAGAATTAAAAAACATAAATAAACTTAAAAAGAACACCAACTCTTGATATGAATGTAAAAAGCCAAAGAGCTCCAAAGACGAGCATACAAAAGAAAAGAAAAAGAGGCCAAAGAAGGAGAAAGAACTCCAAGAAGATTCAAGTGCATCCAAAGGCAAAACGGCAAACTATGCCTTGTTAGTTTTCGATAATGAGGTAAGAAACTCATCCAAATTGCTTTAACTTATTTTAAAATTACATGATGTTTTTCATGAGTGCTTAATTTAGATAGTAGGAAATAAAAAAAATTAAAAAATTATCATGCTTTTCTTTCTAATATTTTTGAAAAGTAAAAATTATGATTAATGATTGGATGATTTATACAATTCCATGAATGTTTATGATTTCCTCATCAGATTTTTATGTATGGTTTTGACACAAAATTTAATTAACATGATTATGTTTAATAGGATTAATCCATGATTGTATACTTCGGTTTTCATGCTTAATGAGGATTGAAATAATGAAAATTGAAATCCTACGTTTTGGAACAATATGTTTTTGGTGTTGATGGTTTTCATGATGAAAATTATCTTTCGGATTTATAAATTATTACATGATTTTGGCAAAATTTGAGCATGACTCTTAATTTTTTTCTAAACTAGAATCATGTAAGAAGAAAAATTTTGTTATAACTAAGAACAATGAAAGAAAGAATGATAAAATTAAAAATGGTTTTGATGATGCTTTCAATTCTAAATACGATGCTTGACCCTTGCATGAAAAATTTGAACATGCTCACTCAAATTGAAACACATAAAATGAGAAAATGAATTATCATGATGTTTTGTGTTTTATGCGCTTGGTCTTGATGGCTTTAACGAAACCTTGTCTCAAATTTTCAAGATAATGATTTTTGCATGACAAATTTGATCATTCTTATATGAAATCAATTTACATCAAACAAAATATATAAGAATGACAAAAAGTACTATCATGATGTCTTATGCTTGTTGTGTTTCATCTTGATTGTTTTTCTGATAAACTTTGCCTTTTACTCTTGAATGTGATACTCGTTTTTATTAAAGGCAAAGGCATGTTTATGTGAAATCAATGCATGAATTGAAATCACTAAAAGAGAAATGCATATTTCTTGAACATCTCTCTTTCTCTAAAGTTTCTAATTTTTTAATAAAAGACAAGAGATGAATTCATTTATGATACTTTGTGAGTCACTTGAATTATAAATGAGGTTTTGATGATGTGTTAAAGTATCCATTTATATGAATCTATGAAAATGATTTTGATGACAAGTATGAAGTAGTCAAGTTGAATTTGAATGAAACTTGTTAATGATTCTTGACTCTTCTCTTAATCTCTACCTATCATGACTTTTTGAGATATATATAATGCTTGAATTAAGTTCTAAAAAATTTCATTCTGTAATAAAGAAATGTTGTTGAAATCATGATCTTGACAATTATAACATGATGTTATATATATATATCAAGATCGTTAATCATGCTTCTTCCGGTTATCAAAAGAGAATTTTTTAAATGAAATGCAACTTGTCTTTTGATTTCTCGGAACTCATTACTTGAATTTTTTTTTTATATGAATTCATGATAACTTAAGATGTCTTTTGGTGTTCATGACATGATTTCATTATGACTTGTATGCCTCATGATTGAACTATTTTGAATCTTTGTTCCCCTTCTTTTCGACAATGACAAAAAGGGGAAGAAAGATAAGTTAGCATTTGTGATCATGACTTGATCTTGGATTCTTGAACTTATGACTTAAGATATTTTTAATTGGAATCAAAATCTTTTTCCTCTATGATTCTTTCATTTTATCATTCACTAAAGAGGAAAACAATCCAAGTCTTGATATCTAAATAATTGATGATTGAAATTATTTCTTATGATTCATGACGAAATGAGAGATATTATGCAAGAATCTAGATATCTTCCTTGTTTTCCAAAGATTCGTGTTGATATCATATCCTTCATGATTTAGAAATGATATAATTACCTTGACTTGTATGCCTTATGTGATGATTGAAAATTAATTTACTTAATAATGAATCACTACAAAAAGGATTTATCAAATGAATCATGTACTTCTTGAACTTTCTTGATATCATGACATGATTTCTTTATATGGCTTGTATAATATTAAAATTTTTAGCCATTGAATCCTCCTTTCTTTTTTACAAAAACAAAGGGGGAGTTAGCTTGTGCATCATAAGGAAAAGAATTTTGCTAGAGCAAGCAAAATTTCTTGCTAACGTATTACAAAATTGCTAGCATCTAAATAAGTACCGTAAGAGATAGCTTGAATGTTAAATTTGCAACTTGATTTTGATTCATAACTTGATTTTCATAATTTGATTTTGAATCATGAATGTAAACTTTTGATACCCCATGAATATTTATCTTTGTTAATTGTCATAATTTCAAAATTCATGTAAAGGGAAAAGAATTGTACTCTTCCCTTCTTTTTGACAAAAACAAAGGGGGAGAAAATTTATTACTAGCTTGCGACTTCAATGAAAAATTTGCTAGCTTGATCATTGAAATGAAAGAACTTCTTATCTTGAACATCAAAAATTGCCACCTTGCAATTTCAAAAGAAGCAAGTGTTGAATTGTCATGATTACACATACTTAAAAACTTGCTATGATTGAATAGTATGATTGAATGTTGACTTGCATATCTTTTAAATACTTAAATCTAGCTTATATGTTGACTTGCATATCTTTTAAATAGCTAGAGCAACTTCTCATTTTTGTTAATGACAAAGGGGGAAAAGTAGATTGATGATTTCATACAATAAATGAAGTATTAAATATTTTATATATTTAAAATATACAAAAAGGGAGAGATTATTGAATCTTGGATTTTGATGAGGAAACTAATTGATCGTGTTTAGTTATCTAACTACGTTTTGAGTCACGTAGGTCTACTCTCGATCAGGATTAGATAATTGACATAGGAAGAATCGACGTTACATCGAAGGAAATCACGCTAGGAGATTGGATGTCGAACCGAAGGTTCGGTCGACGATCGACAGAAGGCTTTGGACAAAGAAATCAGGCATCAGGCTAGGAAGAGTGGAGTTGTGCTAAGAAGATTAGGGTTGCAGGCGTTAAATGCTGATTGGGTAACAGGCTACAAGAAAGGATGATGTGTCGAAGAAACGGATGAAGCGCCGTTGTGCTAACGACATGTCGGGCGATATTTCGATTAAGCATTGTAATAATTATCTGGATCGAAGTATGATTAAGGTCTAATTGGGTTGTAATTGGGCCAACCCAATTAGGGGCCAGTTGGGCCTATACTCGGACATGTTTGGGTCGGATTAAAGGCCCAAACAGGGTTACTAAACCCTATTTGGCGATGGCACCACTAGATTAGTGCGATGGTACCGCTTGGGTTCAGTCTCCCAAGTGGTCTAGGGGGTGGTATCACCTTGGGGCAAAGTGCTTAGGCGGTGGCACTATTGGTTGGGCGGTGGTATCGCCCAGTACACTGATTATGGCAGTGTGTTAGGCGGTGGTACCGCTAGACTGAGTGGTGGTACCGCCTAGTATTAGAGTCAGACTGGTGGTGGTACAACCAATGACAAGCGGTGGTATTGCCAGCACCCGAAAATCTGGGGTGATTCAAATTTAGGCTCCAAATTTGAATCATCTTGAGGCCTATAAATACTCCTCTTATCCATGGTTTAAATACACATGAGACTTGAGAAAGAAAAAGGGAAAACTCTGCTGTAATAGTATCAAAATCTTCCTTCTAAACTTTAAGTGTGATCTAGTCCAAGAGAGGGGTAAGAGGCCTTGTAAAGTTAATTCTTGAACCTATAAAAGTGTTAGGAATCGAGTGGCACTAAGAGGGGGTGGGGGAAGGGGGGGGGGGATGAATTAGTGTAGCAGTTAAGAATGATAAATTTTTGTGATTTAAAACAATTTCGAAAACTTCGTAGGATAGAAATCATATTTTTGACTAAAACCGATTTCGATTAAAGTGTAATGGAAAGTGCTTAAAGTAGGGAGTGTTTAGAGAGGAAGAAGACAGTGATGAGTAAGTTGAGTAGTGAAGAAAAGGTGGTTTACAGAAAGGTAAATGCAAGAACATAAACGCAAACCATTTTTATAGTGGTTCGGTCATCCAACCTACATCCACTCCCGATTCCTCTTCGCTTGAGGCCACCGGCTTTCCACTAGCTATCCTTCTTCCAATAGGCGAGGATCAACTCCCTTACAGCTCTCTCCTTTTGATGGACTTAGAAGGTAAACCTTACAAGGCCTCTCACCCCTCTCTTGAACTAGAACATACATAAAGCTTAGAGGGAAGATTTTGACAAGAGTTTTCTCTTTTTCTTTCTCAGTTCTAGACCCCCTTTCAATCATGAATGAGAGGGGTATTTATAGGCCTCAAGAGGAATTCCCCTAAATTTGAATCACTTTTGGTTTTCTTGGTGCTGGCGGTGCCACCGCCTATCAGTGTCAGACACTGACAGTGTACTAAGCGATGCCATCACCCAGCCAGCGGTCCCACCGCTTGGGCTTACTGCCTAGCGGCGGTACCACCGCCCAGCCCGGCGGTGCCACCACCTTGGCTCTCAGGTCTTGGGCGGTGCCACCGCTCGGGCTCTTCTAGCTCACTGGTTGGGCCTTAAACTCGACCCAAACCAGTCCGTTATCGGGTCCAATTAGCCCCTACTTGGTTTATAGGATTAACACCTAATCCTAAATCAAATTATGTGATAACTACAAATTTTAAAGATATTTCCTAAGCTATTACAAAGTCCACAAGTCAAGACTTCTTCCGACGAGCTTCCGGTGAACTTCCGGTAGTCTTTCGACGAACTCTCGAAAACCATTCAACGGACTCCCGGCAAGCTTCTGGACTTCATGATAATCTTAACGAGTTCCAACGAGCTTTTTTAGCAAGCTCTAATCTTTCTTGGCAAGCTTCGCAAACTTCCATCAAATCTTTCGATAAACTTTCGAAATCCCTTCGGCAAGCTCCCTGCTCATTCTCGGCCAGTTCCGGCAGCACTCCCAATGAATCTTTGAACTTCTACGGAACTCTTGAACTCCCAATGATCCATCACACTTGTCTTTTGGCACTTTGTTTCATTTTATATCTTCATCGTTATCGTAGTTAATCCTGCGCACACACAAACAAAATTCTACTTCGATCTAGACAATTATTACAACGTGAATTGACATTCTGTTGCCTAACATATCATTGGTCGGTGCTTTGTTCGATTCTTCGGTGCATCATCCTCTCTTGTATTTTGTTGCTCAATCGGCGGTTGACCTCCGCAACCCCGATATCCTTGGCGCAACTCCGCTCTTTTTGGCCCGATGCCCGACGTATGAAACCTTCTGCCGATTGTCGACCGAACCTCCAGCTCGATATCCAATATCCTGACATGATCACCCTATGCAACGTCAATTCCTCCAGCATCAACTATCTAATCTTGATCGATAGTAGACTTGCATCACTCAAAACGCAGTTAGACCATAAAAAATAATCAATTAGTTTCATTATCAAATTCTAAGATTCAACAATCTCCCCCTTTTTGATGATGATAACTAATTGATGACTAACAAAATTAACCATAACTCCCCGGAGTTTAACCAAACTCCCCCTATCAATATGCCATTGATCGAACACTTGGATTATCCCAAATCCAAGCAACATGTATCATAAATTATGAGAATCATCAAACCATCATGCAAATATATCAAACTATTATTACAATGCATGAAGTCATCAATCTACTTCTTCCCCTATGTCATCAACAAAAAGGAGAAGTTGCATCATAGCTAGTTTAAAAGATATATAAGTAAACATATAAGCTAGATTTACAATATTCAATCATAGCAAGTTTCAAATCCTTACTAAAAATAAGCAAGATAGCAATTTTTTATTCTTTTCTTGAGATGTGTAAGTTGCACTTTCTTTGCTTCCTTTGCGATATGCAAGATTGCAATTCTTTGCAAGTTCTAACTATCTACTGTTTGCCACTTTTTCTTGTGATACTCAAGCTAGCAAGTTTTCTCCATGCTAGTAATTTTGCTTCAAGCTAGTAATTTTTCTCTCCCTTTATCATTCTCAAAAAGAAGGGAGGGTGCAATGTTGTAATTAATTTCCTTTTTCATCAAAATGAAAAATGAGATATTAGAAACAAATATTGACATAAATGTTTCTATCATCAAAATTCAAGTCATGAATATGAATTCAATATTCAAGCCAACTAGCTCCCCCTTAGTTATTGTCAAAATGAAGTGGAGGACTCAATGGCTAAAGATTTCAATCCATATAAAGAAATCATGTCATGATATCAAGAAAATTCAAGAAGGACATGATTCATTTGAAATCATCATATAAGACATACAAGGCAAAGAAATCTTGTCATTTCAATATTATGAAATATATGATATCAAGGCTCATGATTCATTTGAAAAGATATACCACAAAGAGCAACTTGATTCATGCATAGGAATTTTCATCAAGATCACATTTCATGAGAAATTTCAAGTATCAAATATCAAGTAATAATCACATTTCTTGAAATTTCTCAAGTCAAGACGTCAAAAGAAAGTTCATAATTCGGTTGAAACAAAATCTTATTCAAATTAATTCATCAAATCAAGACTCATAATCAAATTATCATTTTTAATATTCATAACATGAACAAAGTTATTACCATATCATCAAAATTTCATTCATAATTCAAATGATATACAAAATATCATAAATGAATTTATCACTTGTCTTTTATTTGAAAAATCTAAAACTTTAGAGAAAGAGAGATATTCAAGAAACATACATTTCTCTTTTAGTGATTTGCATTGATTTCGTATGAACATGCCTTTGTCTTTTTTATGTCGAATAGAAATAAGCATGAATGTTTAAGACATAAAGGCTAAATCTCATGTCATGAATTTCAAAAGATATCTCAAGTTATCAACATCATATTAAAAAAGATATTTCAAAAAGATATATCGATAAGTGATTCATTCATGATTCATTTGGTAGGTTCTCCTCTTTAGTAAATCAAAAAGAATTGTAGGAGAACAAAATAAATTAAGGGAGATAGAACATGATTGAAGCATTGAACATGATTGAAGTATGATTCATATTTAAAATATATCTTATATCGTAAATACGAATCAAGCAATTTTCAAATCTAAAATCATCCTCAAAAATCACATTCAATAAATTCATACATGACAAGCATAGATTTATTAAAAAATTGATAAGATAGAGGATTGCATTTTATTTTTATAAATTTCTATTCATGTAATTTGCTTCTTATAAGCATGCCTTTGCCTTAAAAAGAAATGTCAAGATTCAAGATGGAAAGACAAATTTCATCATAATGATCATTAAGTCAAATCACATTAAGCATGTGGCATTTTCCAAAAGATTCGATTCAAGAGATTCACATGGATTCATCAAAAATAATAAAAAAAATCCAAGAATCATGCATTTTCTTTTTATGATTCATTTCATATAAGCATGATTTATGTATCATCGTATAGATCCAAAAAGTAAGTTTCAAGAGAAATCCAAATGCATGATACACTTATTTATTATCCAAAATATTTATTATGTTTATTTTTATGAGATTCACAAGATTGGTAAAATAAATTCATTAATCTCAATAGGATAGAAAATACATTTCCATTTCATATAATTGATTTCATGTAAGCATGTTCAAATTTTCATATATAAATTTCAAAATATATGTTTTGTCATCAAAACCATCAAGACAAAACATATCAATCATAAAGCATCATAATAGTATATTTTTCATTTTTATATGTGAATTGTTTTTAGTATAGAAGATGTGCATCATGTTTAAAACCAAAAAATCGATACAAAACCATCAAGATACACATACATTTTCATTTTATATCGTTATCAACCATGATTTTTTTTTAAAACATCATCAAAATCATTTTAATTCTAAAGCTCTTTCTTTCATTGTGGCTAGCTATAATAAGATGTTTACCATCTTACATGATTCTAGTTTAGTGTGAGAACTCTATAGTCATGTATCACTTTTAGCACCGAGAGCATCATTATGTAATTAAAAAAAAAATCATCAAAATCTTTCATTCGAGAATTTTATAAAGAGCAACGTAGATATATTACATGTAAGCAAGCTCATTTCTTTTTTATAAAAGATGTGTATCAAGTTTAAAACCGAAACTCAAGTTTCAAACAAAATGTGACATGTCATCTAAAAATTTCATCATAAAAACAATTTAGACCAATTAATCTAAAATAGAAGATTTCATATCATAAGCATGATACAAGCATCTATCATCAAAACACTTTCAAGAATAACATACATAGATGTGCATGATGTTTAAAGTCAAAAACCGATACGGAAAGCATACATGGAATTTTTCTTGTACAAGAATTATCATTCACAAAAGATTTGACATTTTAGGCATTATCATGAAATCATCGTATAAATTTTTAATTTTTGAAAATTTCTAGAAGGAAAAACATAGTATAATTTTTTTAAAAAATAATTTTTATTTCCTACTAACTAAATTAAGCACTCATGAAAAATATTATATAATTTCAAAATAATTCAAGGGAGTTAAGTTACTTACCTTATAGTCGAAGCCTGTCAAAGCACATTTTGCCTCTTCTTTACTTGATTCTTCTTTACAAGCCTTTTTCTTCTCCTTTGGTATCTTTCTCCATTCAAGTTCATTTATGTTTTTTAATTTTTATTTAATGAACTTGTTAACATTCATTGTTATGTGTTCAATGTCCTCATCACTTGAGTTATCACTCAAATGGTATTCATTTGTCCGAAGTTCCAAATCCTTCCTATTCTTTGGAAGGTGGTTCAAGTGTTCAATGAGTTCAACATGTTCTAAGAAACTCATTTCATATGTCATTAAGGATCCAATGAGTTCTTCAATAGAATAATCATTTAAATTTTTAGTTTCTTGTATTGCCATTATTTTAGGATCCCATCTTTTGGAAGAGATCTTAAGATCTTGTTAGTGAGTTCAAAATTCAAAAAATATTTACCAAGATTTTTTAAGCTATTGACGACATCCGTGAAGCGGGTGTATATGTCATCGATAGACTCGCTTGGTGTCATTCGGAAGAGCTCAAAATCATGCAATAAGAGGTTTACTTTTGAGTCTTTAACTCTACTAGTTCCCTCGTGTGTGATTTCAAGTGTCTGCCAAATATTGAAAGCCGTTTCGTATATAGAAATACAATTGAACTCATTTTTGTCGAAAGCACAAAATAAGGCATTCATAGTCTTTGTATTCAAAGAAAAAGATTTTTTCTCTAAGTCTGACCATTCGTTCATCAGTTTAGAGCAAGGTTGAAAGCCGTTTTCAATAATATTCCATAAGTTTAAATCTTGAGAAATCAAGAAAACTCTCATTCGAGTTTTCCAATATGTGAAGTCTAAACAGTTAAAGAACGGTGGACCAACAATCGAAAAACCCTCTTAAAAGTCATTAAGAGCCATTTCTCGCAGGTATGAATCCAAAAGAGAAATAACAAGGCTCTGATACCAATTGTTAAGGATCAAGTGGCACTAAGAAGGGGGGGGGGTGAATTAGCGCAGTGGTTAAGAATGATAAATTTTTGTAATTTAAAACAAGTTCGGAAACTTCATACGATAGAAATCACTTTTTTGACTAAAACTGATTTCGATTAAGGCATAATGGAAAGTGCTTAAAGTAGAGAGTGTTTAGAGAGGAAGAAGGCAGTGATGAGTAAGCTGAGCCATGAAGAAAAGGTAATTTATAGAAAGGTAAATGCAAGAACATAAATGTACACCGTTTTTATAGTGGTTCGGTCATCCGACCTACATCCACTCCCGATTCCTCTTCGCTTGAGGCCACCGGCTTTCCACTAGCTATCCTCCTTCCAAGGGGCGAGGATCAACTCCCTTACAGCTCTCTCATTTTGATAGGCTTAGGAGGTAACCCTTATAAGGCCTCTCACCCCTCTCTTGGACTAGAAAACACTTAAAGTTTAGAGGAAAGATTTTGACAAGAGTTTTCCCTTTTTCTTTTTTAGTTCTAGACCCTCTTTCAACTATGAATGAGAGGGGTATTTATAGGCCTCAAGAGAATTCAAATTTAGAGCTCAAATTTGAATCACTTTTGATTTTCCCAATGCTGGCAGGGCCATCGCTTGTCAGTGGCGGTGCCATTGCTTGTCAATGTTAGACACTGATAGTGTACTAGGCGGTGCCATCGCCTAGCTAGCGGTGCCACCGCCTAGCTAGCGATGCCACCGCTTGGGCTTGCTGCCTAGTGGCGGTACCACCGCCCAGCCCAACGGTGCCACCGCTTGGGCTCTCGGGTCATAGGTGGTGTCACTGCCCCAGCCAGGCGGTGCCACTGCCCAAGCTCTTCCAGCTCACTGGTTGGGCCTTAAACTCGACCAAACTAGTCCATTATCAGGTCCAATTGGCCCCTACTTGGTTTATAGGATTAACACCTAATCCTAAACCAAATTACATACTAATTATGAATTTTAAAGATATTTCCTAAGCTATTACAAAGTCCATAAGTCAAGACTTCTTCTAGCGAGCTTCCGGCGAACTTCCGACGATCTTCCGACGAACCCTCAAAAACCATTATGCAGACTCCTGGCAAGCTCCTGGACTTCACGATGATCTTGGCGAGTTCCAACGAGCTTCTTTGCCAAGCTCCGATCTTTCTTGGCTAGCTCCATGAACTTCTGACAAACCTTCCGACGAACTTCTAAAAACCCTTCGGTAAGCTCCCTACTTGTTCTCGGCCAGTTCCGATAGAACTCCCAATGAATCTTTAAACTTCCGTCGAACTCTCGAACTCCCAATGATCCATTACACTTGTATTCTAGCACTTTGTTTCACTTTATGTCTTCATATCATAGTTAATCCTGCACACACACAAACTAAACTCTACTTCGATCTAGACAATTATTACAATATGAATTGACATTCTGTTGCTCGGCATGTCATTGGTCAATGCTTCGTCCGATTCTTTGCCACATCATCCTCTCTTATGTTTTGTTGCCCAATCGATGGTTGACCTCTGCAACTCTGATATCCTTGGCGCAACTCCGCTCTTCTTGGCCTGATGCCCAACGTACAAAGCCTTTTGCTGATTGTCGATCGAACCTCCGGCTCGACATCCAATATCCTGACGTGATCACTCGGCGCAACGTCAATTCCTCTAGTGTCAACTGTCTAATCCTGATCGATAGTAGACCTGCGTCACTCAAAATGTAGTTAGACCACAAAACACAATCAATTAGTTTCATCATCAAAATTTGAGATTTAACAGAAAGGAGAACTGAGTTATAAGGGAGTTAGTTTTCACCCATTAGAAGGAAGATAACTAGTGGAAAACCCAATGGCCTCAAGAGATGAAGGCATAAAGCAATTGGTGAGGTCACTTTATGCCTTCATCTCATTTCCTCTTGGACATATATACATTCATGATATGTGGAGTAGTGTCTAGCATAATTAAACCATTATGTAATGTTCCTCTTATGATGATATCATCATCCTTAATTGAATAACTATTGTTCTAAAAAATTACTTTATAACCATGTCAAACATGAAATGGAAATAATGTTTTTAACAATAGGAGGAACAAAATAATATGCATCTAATGCAATAGTAGCTCCATCAAGCAAATGTAAAGTGACCTCACTAAGAGGAAATGAGATGAGATAAACAGTGCATACTTATGGCATTGTAGGCTAGGTCATATCTATGAGGGAAGGATTCAAAAATTGCTGAAGGATGGATATCTAGATCTATTTGATTATGAGTCATATGTGACTTGCAAACCTTGCCTTTGTGGAAAGATGACCAACTCTTTATTTAGTGGAACTAGAGAGAGAGCCATTGAGTTGTTGGAACTCATATATAGTGATGTATGTGTGATAAGACCCCATAGGGTTTTATCATGGAAGAAGCAAAAGAAGCAAAGGAGAAGTGGAAGAAAAGAGGATAAATGATCGCATTCAAGGGGATCAACCTCCTTAATCTCTTCGAGGGGATCGGTCTCCTTTGATCGTTTTGAGGTGATCGACCTCCTAGGGTTTGCCAAACAGCTAAGATAACTTTTTCATTACCTTCATTGCTTGATGAAAATAAATAAATATAATCCTATTTATAGAGTTCCACCTAGAGTCCATAAGGACTTGGACTCTTAATAATAAATAAATATTAAATAAACCCCTATTCGACTCTTTCTATACTAAACATAACTTAATAAATATTATTTAAAAATTTAGAAAAGAAAAGGATCATAACAATTTTGTCTCCTTCAAATCAGCCTTGTCCCAAGGCTGAGCTGCATCAAATTCGAGGAGTTTCTCTTTCAGCACAAGGTATCTACAACGCATCACAACTCATTGATCAAGTAAGTACGGCCTCCACCTTTTGATAGTGTGAGTAACAGGTCGGCCTTTTAGTATAGTAGTCATTGCAATCTTCTACAAAACCCTCTTCATCCGATGGCTAGTAGTAGTTGTGACCTTACTTCTTCGTCTATCCTTTAGGATTACCACTTTGAAGTCTTCCAAGGGTAGCAAAAAGAAATCTAACAGTAGTTTTTGGCCCTGTATAATCAATTTTATCTTTGAACATTTACTGTCACAAGTTAAAGTTCATCCATTAGTGACATTTACTTCGAATTTGTCATAGTCTTCAATATGTAGGCCGATTGGTTAGCAACCTTACTGTTCATGAAATTGTTAGTGCTACCGATATCAATCAGAACTATATCAGGTAGATGTTCCAAAATTCCTTCAACTTTCATAGTTTGTGGGTTAGAATAGCCATCTAATACATGCACTATATGTATAATAGGTTCAACATCTTTATCAGAATCCATACCTTCATGATCAAAGTCAACATTGTGAGCTTTCGGTTCCTCCTTAATTGGTTCAATCACCAAAAGTTGAACTTGTTTACATCGGTGCTCCTTATTAGGTGGCTCGTTGATCATTTATTTATGGTCAGTTCTATTTTGATGATTTTTTTGTCTGATTTTTTCCTCATATAGATGTGCAAATGAAATTGGAGTTATCATAGTATGGGGCTGTCAAGCCTTAACTTTACATCTAATATCTGGATTAAGTCTTTCAATAAAGGTGTTCACTAGTTGTTGTTCAGACCAATCTATGGCTTGATTTGACCATAATTTGAATTTGCCCTGATATTCTAACACTGTAGAAGTCTAATGAATTTTAGCGAGCTATCCCTCTTGTTGAAACTTACTAAAGTTCTCCAGCAGGTTTTTTTTGAATTCATTAAGGATCTCCTGCGGTCGGTTCTCAATTCTGATTTCCATTGCTTCAATTTGGGCCTTTATTGAGTTGTCGGTAGGTCATTGTGTAAGACTGTAGATCTAATTCAGTTTTATTGACCCAAAGCTATCGAGGAAGCATATGCCGAGGGCAGCGTAAAAGCTTGCTGCGGTCGCTGCAAGGATGAAAAGTTGCTGCCCTCTTTCTGTTGTTGCGTGGGGTGAGAGCACCGGGGGATGGAAGGCGGTGACATCGGTGTAATCTGGTGGCAACCGGCGGTTGCAACAAGATGTAGAGCAAGGGGGGGGGCAACGATGGGATACGATTGTGACAATTGTTGCAGACAGGGCTACGACAGGTGCTATCGATGCTGGCAACAAATAGGGGAGGAAACGGTAGTGGCTGCGGCTACGACAGAAGGGAGGCAGTGAGGGGAAAGGGCTCTGGGAGCTAGATGGCAGCGACATTGTAGGGAGTTTCTGTGAGGAGGGAAATCAGTGATGTTCTATTGTAGAGGACGCAAAGCAGGGGTGGTTGGAAGGCAGTGCTGGGGTGTGACGATAGAGGGGAAGGGCTTTGGAGTTTGCTATCGCAGTTGGCAACGAGAAAGGGAGGAAACGGCGGTTGTGGTGGCTACGGTTGCGACCCAAGAGGAGGCAATGAAGACTGCTGGGGCTGAGATCAGCAGCTCTACCCGATTTCTATCATACCGCACGCTGGCTACAGTGAAGGCAGCAAAGAGTGCTCTACTTTTGTCACACCATAGAAGGGAACGCTAGCGCTACAAGGGCTTGGCGGCTGGCAGCGGTGGTGGCACGGCTGTGAGAAGTAATAGTGGTAGTCGCTATGAGAAGACGAAGCATTGATGACAACTGGTGGTTGCGGTGACGGCAGCAGAGAGTGCTCTGCTTCTATCGCACTATAGAAGGCAATGCTAGTGCTACAAGGGCTCCGCGGTTGGAAGCGGTGGTAGCTTGGCTAGGAGCAATAGTGGCGGTAGTCGTTGTGATGATGGTGTGATGGGCTCACTGCAATTAGTGGGAGGCGATCGCACATTTGCAGTGGAATGGGGCGCTAGCGACCATGCGGCTATGGCAGAACGGGCCATTGGCGACCATGCGGCTACAGCAGAATGGGCGCAATCGAGGGGGGTGGTCCACTCACCAGAACAACGATGATGACCTTTCTTCTTCCTTAGCTTTTTCTTCTTTTTTTGTCGAGGATCGTTACCCTCACACTGCTCTCAACTAGGAGGCACGACGGCTGCTATTACAGTCCAAGGAGAGGCGACAAGGGGGTGGTCGTTGGCCAAAAAATAGCGGTGACGATGGAGAAGGGGAAGCAGGGATTCTTTCTCAGTCCAGGAAGAGCTATGTTTCACTGTAGAATAGGGGTGGCTGTAGCTGTAGATTACTGCAGCTGAGGTAGCCAGGGGAAGAGATCACTGGCTGTGGGGGAGCAGCGATGGCAATGGGTCATAGTCGATGATGCGGGAGCATCCGAGACTGCTAATTAATCCTTAAGTCTTGAGCTGATTCCTTCGGCAAAACAAACACTATCAGTACTTATTCATGCCAAAACTAACTTCAGTTACAACTTACTTCGATGGGATAAGGAATGATGATACCAATATCAAAATTCATTGCTGATTGATGCTATATCAAAGGGGAGTTATTCAGGATAAGTTCCAAAGTGATTTAATGCTCTTTGGAAGTAGATATTTGCTGGTTATTGTTAGTGAACGAATTTTATCTCCTAGTCTTGTTAGTCTTGTTAGTCTTGTTAGTCTTTATTGTTTGGGTAGTTCCCATGTTGTTTTCTGAGTCTAATATCTATATAATGAGACATATTCTCATTTGTAAGGGACTGGTTGAATAAATGAAAATTTCTCTTGTGAGTTGAATTTTATCTCGATTCTTTATCCAACATTGTTGGTGGTGAATCAAGCAGTTCTCTATCCTTAGCCGGTGGAATTTCCTTTAAGCCTTGGTGGTGAACTGCCATTATCTTGGTCCTTTTTTTTCCTTGATCGGTGGCTTTTGGAATCGGGTCAATCCGATCTGTATCGAGAAAGTTACGCCCATTTTCCCGAAATCGCGCAGTCCTGAAATTTTTTGTTCGGAGTCACTTGCCCACGCACGCATCAAGTTGGTATCGGAGCTCAAGGTTGAACTTATCTTGAGTGATTCCTTTGTGTTGTTATCTTCTACTTACCATGGGTGACGAACAAGTTCCACGAGGCTTGACTTTGGAGCAAGCGCACGACCTAAGGCGAGATCATGCTATAGAGAATCTCCAAAGGCAAATGGAGCGAGTTCTCAATTTCCTAGAGAACCCGAAGAGACAAGAGCAACCAGCAAGGCGTCCCAATGATCAGTGACACCATGACGAATCAGATTCGCATCATAATTCTAATGATGATTCTGATTCCGCTGGAGGCAACTCTAGTGCTCTTGAGCACCGAGTTCGGAGAAGAAGAAGAAGATACCATGAGAATGACCGTGAGATTAAAGCAGATGCACTTGAGTTCGAGGGTAGTCTCAATCCTGACAACTTTGTTGATTGGCTCCTTGCCATTGAACGAGTTTTTGACTTCAAGTCATACTCGGATGAGAAGAGGTGCAAGGTCGCTGTTCTGAAACTCACTAAATATGCTTCTCTATGGTGGGAGAATTTAAAGCATCAGCAAGCTAGAGAAGGAAAAAGCTGAATCAAGTCTTGGGATAAACTCAAGAAACTTATGAAGAAAAGGTTCTTGCCCGATACCTATAAGCAAGATCTGTTTCTCAAGTTGAATTCCCTAAGACAACAAGGGATGAGTATTGAAGAATATATTCGTGAGTTTGAACAACTCATGATGAGATGCGAAGTTCCAGAAGTTCCCGAGCAAACCATCGCTCGATTCCTTGGTGGCATGAATCGGGAAATTGCTGATTTAGTTGAACTTTAGCCTTATTGGTCCTTCGAAGATGTTTGCAAGCTAGCAATGAAGGTTGAGAAACAACTAAAGAGTAGCAAGAGGTTTTCTTCCAGAACCTCCTCGAAGGGGCCATCCTACTTTAGGGGTGCTTCCTCAAGAAAATATGAAGGTGTTTTGTCGAACGCTAAGGGTAAAGAGAAGTTGGTGGAACCCATCAAAGAAACCAGCAAAAAAGTTGATGGTGACACAAGGAAGTGTTTTAAGTGTCATGGCTATGGGCATTTGCAAGCTAATTGTCCAAATCGGAGAGTCATGACTCTTCAAGAAATTGAGAAGATCGATTTGGAACTTCAAGAGGCCAATGATGAACATGACCAGAATGATTCTGAAGCTGAAGAATCTGAGAATATCGTTGAAAAAGCTGATGATGGTGAGTTGTTGGTGATACGGAGAGCATTACATGCTGAGATATCTCCCGAAGAGAATGAGCAAAGGGAGAACATCTTCCACACCCATTGCACTATTAACGGGAAGGTGTGTATGATGATTATCGATGGAGGAAGCTGCACCAATGTCGCCTCGACAACCATGATTGAAAAACTGAAGCTACCAACATCAAAACATCCTCAACCTTACAAGCTTCAGTGGCTTAGCAAAGGAAGTGATGTGAAGGTAACCAAACGAGCCCTTATATCATTTTCCATTGGGAAGAATTATCAAGATGAAGTTCTATGCGATGTCATTCTCGTGGATGCTTGTCACTTGTTGTTAGGTAGACCTTGGCAATATGATAGAAAGGCTGTACATGATGGGCATAAAAACACATACTCTTTTCACAATGAACGAAAGTGCATTACTCTTGAATCTTTGAAACTGAGCATGATACATCGAAATCAACCTGGGAAGGGAAACACTAGTAAGGAAAATCTCTTCTTGAGTGAAACACAGGTTAAGAGAGCCATTACCAAACAGAAAAATGTATTTGCTTTGCTTATGGTTGAGAAAAGGAGTGAGAAAGAGAGACCTATACATCCGAAAATGCATTCCTTGTTAAGAGACTTTGCAGATGTGTTCCCCGAAGAATTGCCATCTGGATTACCTCCAATAAGAGGTATTGAGCACCAAATTGACTTGCTGTCCATTGCCCCTCTACCAAACAAAGCAGCATATAGATGCAACCCGGAGGAAACAAAGGAGTTGCAAAGACAAGTCAATGAACTTATTGACAAGGGATATGTTCGAGAAAGTATGAGCCCATGTTCTGTTCCGGCTCTACTCGTACTAAAGAAGGATGGAACATTCGAATGTGTGTCGATAGCCGAGCCATCAACAACATCACTATTAAGTACAGGTATCCTATACCTAGACTTGATGATATGCTTGATGAATTATATGGTTCTATTGTGTTTTCGAAGATAGATTTGCGAAGTGGCTATCACCAGATCCGAATGCAGAAAGGAGATGAGTGGAAAACAGCTTTCAAGACTAAGGGAGGTTTATATGAATGGTTGGTTATGCCATTCGGACTTTCTAATGCTCCAAGTACGTTCATGAGGCTTATGAACGAGGTTTTTCGTTCCTTCATTGGTCGATTTGTTATTGTATACTTTGACGATATCCTTGTTTATAGTCAAAGCGAGGAGGAGCATATTTCTCATTTGAAACAGGTCTTTAAAGCCTTGAGAGAACAGAAGCTTTATGCCAAAATGGAGAAGTGTGAGTTCTTCTCTTCCAGCATTATATTCCTTAGATATGTGGTTTCGAAAGATGGAATTTCCGTTGATCAATTGAAAGTGGATGCAATGAAAACCTGGCCGGTTCCGAAATCCATCACCGATATAAGGAGTTTTCATGGCCTTGCTTCTTTCTATCGTCGTTTTGTGAAGAACTTCAGTACAATCATGGCCCCTATCACCGAATGCATGAAGAAGGGTTCTTTTGAATGGATAAGAGCTGCTCATGCCGCTTTTGAACTCATCAAACTGAAGCTATGTGAGTCCCCCATTCTTGCCCTTCCTAATTTTGATAGAGTATTTGAAGTTGAATGTGATGCAAGTGGAGTTGGCATTGGAGCTGTTCTTGTTCAAGAAGAAAGGCCATTGGCATATTTTAGTGAAAAGTTAACTGATTTGAAGAAGAACTACTCAACTTATGATAAGGAGTTCTACGCCATTGTGAGAGCTCTTGATCATTGGAGTCACTATTTAAGGCCTAAACAGTTTGTACTTCATTCTGACCATGAGGCTTTGAAGTTTATTAGTGGCCAACGCAAGCTCAACTCAAGGCATGCCAAATGGGTAGAATTTCTTCAATCCTTTTCTTTCATTTTGAAATATAAACCTGGCCATACTAATGTTGTTGCGGATGCTTTATCAAGAAGATACTCTATGCTTGCTGTTCTTGATTCTAGAATTCTTGGTTTTCAATCCATGAAAGAACTATATTCTGAAGACCCGGAGTTCTCTACTATTATCGATAGTTGCAAACATGAAATTCAAGGTACATATTCTATCCAAAATGGTTTTCTTTTCAAGGGAAATCGATTATGTGTGCCGAAGAGTTCATTTAGAGAATTGTTGATCCGAGAAGCACATGGTGGAGGTCTGGCTGGTCACTTCGGCATGAACAAAACTCTTGAAATCCTTCAAGAGCACTTTTATTGGCCAAAGATGAGTGGAGACGTACATGCTATCATCTTGAGGTGTGCAACTTGTCAAAGAGCAAAGAGTCTCCCCTTCTAGTACCATTACAGCCTTGGGAAGATGTGAGCATGGATTTTATTATGGCTCTTCCAAGAACTCAGAGGGGAAAAGATGCCATTATGGTGGTTGTTGATCGGTTTTCTAAAATGGCCCATTTTATTCCATGCCACAAGATGGATGATGCATCTCATGTGGCTGATCTTTATTTCAAGGAGATCATTCGCCTTCATGGAGTACCAAAGACCATTGTATCTGATCGTGATTCTAAATTTTTAAGTTATTTCTGGAAGACCTTATGGAGAATGCTTGGAACTAGACTTCTATTCAGCACCACTTGTCATCCTCAAACTGATGGCCAAACGGAGGTAACCAATCGCACTCTCACTACGTTACTTCGAGGAATGGTTAGTAAATCCCTAAAAGATTGAGATTTGAAGCTTGCACATGCTGAGTTCGCTTATAATCGATCGCCGAGTTATACTACTGGTCGATCACCCTTCAAAATTATGTATGGAATCAATCCGCTCACACCGATTGATTTAATTCCTATTCCATCCAATTCACAAGTGAACTTTGATGGCAAAGAGCGAGCTGAATCAATAAAAAAACTCCATGAGCAGATTCGAAGTAAGATCGAGAAGGCTAACGAGTCTTATAGGAAGAAAGCTAATAAACAACGGAGGAAGACTCATTTCCAACCAGGTGATCTTGTGTGGTTACATTTAAGGAAGGAAAGATTTCCTTCTCAGCGGAAGAATAAGCTTATGCCCAGAGCTGACGGTCCATTTGAAGTTCTCGAGAGAATTGGCGAAAATGCTTACAAGATTGATCTTCCTGGAGAATATGGAGTTTCGTCAACTTTTAATGTAGGAGATCTTTCTCCTTACTTGGACGATGATGACTTGTCAGATTTGAGGACAAATCTCAAACAACCCGGGGAGAATGATGCAGGAGCATCCGAGACTACTAATCAATCCTTAAGTCCTGAGCTGATTCCTTCGGCAAAACAAACACTATCGGTACTTATTCATGCCAAAACTAACTTCGGTTACAACTTACTTCGATGGGATAAGGAATGATGATACCAATATCAAAATTCGTTGCTGATTGATGCTATATCAAAGGGGAGTTATTTAGGATAAGTTCTAAAGTGATTTAATGCTCTTTGGAAGTAGATATTTGCTGGTTATTGTTAGTGAACGAATTTTATCTCCTAGTCTTGTTAGTCTTGTTAGTCTTGTTAGTCTTTATTGTTTAGGTAGTTCCCATGTTGTTTTCTGAGTCTAATATCTATATAATGAGACATATTCTCATTTGTAAGGGACTGGTTGAATGAATGAAAATTCCTCTTGTGAGTTGAATTTTATCTCGATTCTTTATCCAACATCGTTGGTGGTGAATCAAACAGTTCTTTATCCTTGGCCAGTGGAATTTCCTTTAAGCCTTGGTGGTGAACTGCCACTATCTCGGTCCTTTTTTTTCCTTGATCGGTGGCTTTTGGAATCGGGTCAATCCGTTCTGTATTGAGGAAGTTACGCCCATTTTCTCAAAATCGTGCAGTCCTGAAATTTTCTGTTCGGAGTCACTCGCCCACGCACGCATCAGTCGAGAAACAGGGGGCTACTAGTAAGAGAGCAATGGCGGGGGTGCATGGCCTAGAAGCAGCCTACTACTTCTCGAATAGGGGCTGCAATGGTGATGGTCATAGGGGGAAAGACTAGGGGGTAGCGACGACGATGGCCACTTGTAGCGGTGTTAGTGGAGAGGGGGCAGTGATCATTGGCTAGGGGTGCGTGATTTGGAAGAAGTGGTGGTTGTTGTTACCGAGGTCAATGGCTGCAACAACGATGCTCCCGGGGGAAAGAACAGGGGAGGGGGCAGTGGTCACTAGCCGAGGGGGCAGCGACGATGATGGTCGCGGTCGTGAATCAGTGGCTTCAACCTATTCGTGGCTATTGGTTGGGAAGTAGCGGCTTCCTCCTTTGCGTGGTTGTCAACTTCAAACTTTGTTCCCACTTTTTTTTTTTTGGCTGCGGCGAGTTGCAACGAGAATGCTGAGGATCATTGCTCTGATACCAAATGATAAGACCCCTTAGGGTTTTCTCATAGATGATATGGAAGAAGCAGAGGAGAAGCGGAAGAAGTGGAAGAAAAGGGGATAAATGATCACTTCAAGGGGATCGACCTCCTTGATCACTTCGAGGGGATCGACCTTCTAGGGTTTCCCAAACAACTAAGATAACTTTTTCATTGCCTTTATTGCTTGATGAAAATAAACAAATACAACCCTATTTATAGAATTCCACTGAGAGTCCACTAGGACTTGGACTCTTAATAATAAATAAATATTAAATAAACCCCTATTCGACTCTTTCTGTATTAAACACAACTCAATAAACATTATTTAAAAATTTTAAAAATAAAATTATTATAATAATGTGGTCCCATGTCAACTTAGGCTATCGGTGGTTATTCCTACTTTATTATTTTCACTGATGATTTCTCTAGGTACGGACATGTGCACTTGATGAAATATAAGTTTGAAGCCTTCAACAAATTCAGGGAGCATAAGAATGAAATATAGGTTCAGACTGAAAAGAGTATCAAGACTCTTCGATCAGATCAAGGAGGTGAGTACTTGAGTATAGAGTTCACCTAGTTCCTTAAGGATTATGGATTCTATCCTAATGGACACCTCCTTATACACCTAGCTCAATGGTGTATCCGAAAGGAGGAATCGTACAATATTGGATATGGTGTGGTCCATGATGAGTTTTGTCGATCTACCCATTTCATTCTGGGGATACACCATAGAGTTCGCAACTTACCTTCTGAATAGAGTTCCAATTAAGTTGGTAGTGTCTACACCAAATGAGATATGGAAAAGAAAGGAGCCCGATCTTAAGGTTGTTAATATTTGGGGCTGCCTTGCATACATTAAGAGACATAACCTCGACAAGTTAGAATCCAGAATAGAACGGTGTAAATTTATAGGATACCCCAAGGAAACTTGTGGGTATTATTTCTATCACCCCAAGGACCAAAAGGTTTTTGTAGCCAAGAGAGTAGTGTTCCTTGAGAAGGAACACATTCTTGGTAGAGACAGTAGGAGTGTAATAGAGTTGAGCGAGATTGGAGAACTTAGCTCAAGCACCATTCCACAACCAGAGTTTGTTTAGGTACCTAGCACACAAGTTTCATCTTTACATAGGTTCGATAGAGTATTCCATCCTCTTGAGAGATATGTGGGACATATTAGAGGAGAGGATGTTGAGGATATTGATCCTCAAACCTACGAGGAGGCTATTACGAGTATAGACTCTGAGAAGTAGTGAGAAGCCATGAATTCAATGATGGATTCCATGTACTCCAACAAGATTTGGAACCTAATTGATGCACCCAAGAGTATTGTATCCATTAGCTGCAAGTGGATCTTCAAGAAGAAAATCAGGGTAGATGGAAAGGTAGAGACCGATAAAGCAAGGCCAGTAGCTAAGGGGTATCGTCAAAGCCAAGGTGTTGACTATGATGAAACCATCTCACCCATAGCCATGCTAAAATCCATCCGAATTCTATTGGCTATTATAGCATACCTTAATTATGAGATCTAGTAGATGGATATGAAAATTATGTTCCTAAATGGCAACCTCGAGGAAGAGGTGTATATGATACAGTCAGAGGAATTCATGTCTAAGGATAGTCCAAATAAGGTGTGTAGGCTTCTTAGGTCCATCTATAGACTAAATCAAGTTTCCTAAAGTTGGAATATAAGATTTAATGAGGGATCAGATCTTATCACTTCATTAAGAACAAAGAGGAGCCTTGTGCATATAGGAAGGTAAGTGTGAGCACTATTACCTTTTTAGTACTGTATGTGGATGAAATCCTAATCATAGGAAATGATGTAGGAATGCTCTCCATGGTAAAGACTTGGCTATCTAGATACTTCTCCATAAAGGACTTAGGAAAAGCATCCTATATATTGGGGATTTAGATCTATAGAGATAGATCCAAGAGGATGCTTGGCTTGTCCCAGTCCAGGTACATAGATACCATTGTCAAAATATTTGACATGAAAAATTTCAAGAGAGGTCTCATACCGATGAGACATAGGCTATCATTTTCTAGGAGTATATCCCTAAACACTACTAAAGAAAGGGTAGACATGGATAGGATACCCTATGCCTCAATGATATGGTTTATCATATATGCTATGCTTTGTATCAGGCCTAATATAGCATATGCTTTGAGTGTCATGAGCAGGTATCAGGTGGATGCAGACTTGGAGTACTAGAAAGTAGTCAAGTGTATCCTTAATTACTTGAGAAGGACTAAGGATCTTTTACTAGTATATGAAGAAAGTAGCCTCACGGTTGAGGTCTACATGGACACGAGCTTCCAGTCCGATGTCGATGATAGCAAGTCTATTTCAGGGTATGTGTTTACCCTAAATGGAGGAGCAATATACTGAAAGAGTTCCAAGCAAGATACTACTACTAACTTGACCATAGAGGTGGAGGACATTATTGTGGTAGAGTCAATAAAGGAGGAAGATTAGATGAAGAAGTTCATCACAAATCTAGGAGTCGTGCTGAGTAGCGAATAGCTGATTCTCTTATATTGTAACAACTATAGGGCGATTACTCAAATAAGGGAACCCGGGTCTTATCGGAAGTGTTCTGAGGAGGTTCCAAATTATTAGAGAGATTATGGCTCAAAGAGATATAGCAATGGAAAGAGTTCCATTCGAAGATAACATTGCAGATCCATTGACAAAACCAATAACTCAGATTGTCTTTAAGTGTCATAGAGGTTTGATGGGAATCAAACACGTAAGTGATCGACTTTAGGTCAAGTAGGTGATTGCTAGTTATAAGTGCCCTACAAGCCAATCGTGTGAGTGATGACACTTGCAACATGCTACATCAATCTTTTTGCTTATAATTATTAGTATTTTCTCATATTATCTAAATGTATATTATGATGTCCTTGGATCTGTGCAATAGGAATTGGATCATGATAAGATCATGATAATGAGACTAATTCACTTTTAAACATAGATCCTAAATAATCCCAATCATTGGTTACTCAAGAAGGACATCGAGATAACTGAATAGACTGGTGTAGTGTATACTTGTCCATATGATGGAGGTGGCTAGTCTCATAGCTATTTGTGTAGGGACACTAAGGATATAGTACATGTGCTCATTGGAGAATGAGTTCATTGATTGATCTGCTTACGAAATACTAGATGGTTATTGATACCTCAGATTAGATAGCGATTCCATAGTCTCAGTAGTGTATATGATCCTTAGACTTGAGATACCAATGATATCCTGTATGAGTACTCCACTCTTTGATATTAGACTTATAGGTTTGGAAGTTTCAGATCTAGTAAAGCCGGTTATTGGGAATGGTAGCCAATCTTACGAGGGCTATTGAGAGTTAATAGAGGATCATCCATTCTCAGTATCATGAGAGGAATATCTAATATGTTCTTGCTCAGATAAATCCCTAGCTAGGGTCATTCAGATTAAGAGAGAAAGAGTTCTCCGGGAGAATCCGATTAGAGCGAGACTCAATTGGAAACCGTATGAGCTTGACAGCACCATGCCTGATATATGATCTCTGGGATATTAGATGGATGAGAGACTATAAGTACATGGTAACTAAGGATAGATAGGTTCAAAGGATTAGATTCCCTTGTATCATTTGGGGATTATGTCGCAGTGGCCTAGTATGTCCGTAGTCGATGAATCGAGTGAATTATTATGGAGATAATAATTCACTAAGTCAAAAGGAGTTCTGACAGGTATGACTCACGGCCAGCTTGATATTAGGCCTAGAGGGTCACACACATATAGTAGATGTTGCGACGAGTAGAGGTTTGGATATAAGATATTCGCGAGAGTCCTTAACTTATTAGATATCCAATAAGCTCTTATATTATTGGATCCTATGGATGAGATCTAATAAGAGCTAGATTATTGAGTTGAGACCCATTAATCTAAGAGGCTTGGGTAGGATCCATTAGGGTTTACAAGGGGGCCTTTATAAATAGGAGGGAATCAAAGATCCATATGCTAGGGTTTTTTGGTGGCCACCTCCTATTCTCCTCTCCCTAGAGAGGAGCATCTTTATAGCCCTACCGTGTGGATCACTGCTATAGAGGAGGATGCTTGACTTTCTTCATCCATCCTATGGATCTATAGAAATTTAGAGATATACAGTCTCCCTAGGTACTATCTTTTTACATACATAGTTTTCATATTCGTGGATTTATTTTTACGCACTGATCTTCACACGATGACGAAACTGTTTGACGAAAATCTAGGATTTTTGTTTTATGTTCTTCCACTGCATATGTGATGTCACCCTTGGATTTCCCAACAACCTTTTCTGGATTATCCTTAGACACGAATCCCTCAAGCTGTATCGTATACACCTTCTCCTTAAGGTTGCCATTGAGGAATGTGATTTTTTACATCCATTTGCCAGATCTCATAATCATAGTGTATGACAATAGCTAATAGAATTTGAATGAATTTTAGCATGGCTATAGGTGAGAAGGTTTCATCATAGTCAACACCTTACCTTTGATGATACCCCTTAGCTATTAGCCTTTCTTTATAGGTCTCTACCATTCTATCTACTCCAATCTTCTTCTTGAAGATCCACTGCACCCAATGGTATGATACCCTTGGGTGCATCAACTAGGTTCTAAACCTTATTGGAGTACATAGAATCCATCTCTGAATTTATGGCTTCTTATCACTTCCCGAAGTTTATATTCCTAATAGGCTCTTCGTAGGTCTGAGGATCAATATCTTCAATATCCTCTCCTTTGATATATCCCACATATCTCTCAAGAGGATGAGATACTTTACCAAACCTACGTAAAGTCAAAACTTATGTGCTAAGTACCTAAACAGACTCTGGTTGTAGAATGGTGTTTAAGATAGGTTCTCTAACCTCGCTCAACTCTATCATGCTTCCACTATCTCCACCAAGAATATATTTCTTCTCAAGGAACATTATTCTCTTGGCTACAAAGACTTTTTGGTCCTCGAGGTGATAGAAATAATACCCATAAGTTTCCTTAGGGTATCCCATGAACTTACGTTGTTTTGTCCTAGATTTAAACTCATAGGGGTTGTGTCCCTTGACGTGGGTAGGGTAGCTCCAAATCTTAACAACTTTAAGATCGAACTTCTTCCCCTTTTATATCTCATATAGAATAGACACTACTAAGTTAGTTGGAATTCAATTTAAAAGGTAAGCTACGGTCTCTAGGGCATATCCCCATGATGAGACAAGTAGATCGACAAAACTCATCATGGATTACACATTGGCGAACAGTGTGTGATTCCTCCTTTTGAATACACCATTGAGCTGAGGTGTATAAGGAGGTGTCTACTAGGATATAATCCCATGGTTCTTGAGGAATTGGGTGAACTCTATACTCACCTCCTCGATCTGATCGAAGAGCCTTAATACTCTTTTCAATCTAGTTCTTTACTTCATTCTCGTACTCCTTGAAGTTCTCGAAAGTCTCGGACTTATACTTTATCAAGTACATATGTCCATACATTGAGAAATCATCAGTAAAAGTAATGAAGTAGGAGTAACCACCTATAGCATGAGTTGACATGGGACCACATACATCACTATGTATGAGTTCCAGCAACTCAATGGCTCTCTCCCTAGTTCCACTAAATGGAGAGTTGGTCACCTTTTCATGAATGCAAGGTTTACAAGTCGTATATGACTCATAGTCGAATGGATCACTAGGTATCCATCCTTTATTAATTTTTGAATCCTTCCGTTATGGATGTGACCTAGCCTACAATGCCATAGATATGCATTATTTATCTCATCTCATTTCCTCTTAGACTCACTTACACTCATGATGTGTGAAGCAATGTCTAGCATAAATAAACCATTATGTAATGTTCCTCTCGGGATGATCTTATCATCTAATAATATTAAATAACTATTATTCTCAAAAACTAATTTATATCCATTAATAGTCAAATATAAAATGGAAATAATATTTTTGATAATAGAAGGAACAAAATAGCAAGCATCTAATGCAATAATAACTCCACCAAGCAGATATACAGTGACCTCACCAACAACCATTGTAGTAACTTTTGCTTCATTACCCATCTTGAGGTCCATCTCACCTCTCGCCAATCTCCTAGGTCTTGCCAAAATCGGTGATGAATTGTAGATGTGATAAGCACTCCCGGTATCCAATACTGATGTGTTATCATTGTTGAGTCTCAGATTTTGATGATAAAACAAATTAATTATATTTAGTTGTCTAATTACGTTTTGAGTGACACAAGTCTACCATCGATCAGGATTAGACAGTTGACATAGGATGAATCAGCGTTGCCCTAGAGGAAATCACATTAGGATATTGGACGTTGAGCCGGAGGTCCGACAGACAATCGGTAGAAGGCTTTGGACATTGGGCATATGGCTAAGAAGAGTGGTGTTGCGCCAAAGAGATTAGGATTGCGGAGGTTAACTGCTAATTGGGCAATAGGCCGTAAGAGAGAATGGTGTGCCGAAGAACTAGATGAAGCACCGTCCAATAACGCGCTTAGCAATAGGAGGTTTATTCATGTAACTGACTAGATCGAAGTAGAGTTAAGATTTTATGTATACAAGATTAACTACAATAATGATGAAGACATAAAGCAAAACAATGTGTTGGAGTCAAGTGCGATTGAATTATTGGGAGTTTGAGAGTTTGACAAAAGTCCGAAAATTCATCGGGAGTGCTGCTTGAACTAGCTTAGAATGAGTAGGGAGCTTGCCAAAGGATTTTCGAAAGTTCACCAGAAAGATTCGTTAGAAGTTCACGAAGCTCACCAAGAAAGATTGGAGCTTGCCGAAGAAGCTTGTCGAAACTCTTCAAAATCATCGTGAAATCCAGGAGCTTGCCGGGAGTCCGTAGAATGGTGTCCAAGGGTTTGTCAAAAGATCGAAGGAAGTTCACTAAAAGTTCACCGGAAGAAGTCTTGACTTTTCAGACTTTATATTAGCTTAGGAAATATCTTTAATTTCATAGTTAGTATATAATTAGGGTTAGGATTAAGTGTTAATCCTATAACCTTGGTAGGAGCTAATTAGGCCCGATATTAGACTGGTTTGGGTTGGGTTCAAGGCCCAACCAAGTCTGTTGGACTTGTCTGGCGGTGGTATCGCCAGACTAGGGTGATGGCACCACCCAGGTCTAGCTTCCCAAGTTGTACTAGGCAGTGGTACCACCCAGACTAGGCGATGGTATCGCCCAGTATATTGACCATGGTAGTGTGTCAGATGATAGTACCACTAGACTGGGCAGTAGTACCATCTAGTGTCAGGGTCAAACTAGCGATGGTACCGCCAGTGATAGGTGGTGGTACCACCAATACCTAGTAAACTATTAGAACCCTTGTGGATTCTAAGCTTGGGGTTGACCTCTTTAGGGGATCGGCCTCCTTGGAACTCTATAGGGGTTCCTTCCTCCAAGTTGCTACTCAAAGGCTACTAAAAAGATGATCTATTCATGATGAAAATAGAGTGAATACATGACTATTTATAGGGCTTCTAAACCCCAACTCCTAATAAGACTCCTACTCAAGACTCCTACTTCTAACCAACTCCTACTTCTTATTAGGACTCCTTCTCTAGTAGGACTTCTAATTCTAATAGGACTCTTTCTCTAATAGGACTTTTACTTCTAATAGGACTCCTTCTCTAAGAAGTAACCTAATCTTAACATAGTCAGCCTCTTCACCTCTTTAATAAGGGTTGGGTAAATAGGATTTACATGAATGCCCTTATCAATGAAACTAAACTAGGACTCTCCTAGCTAGAGTCCCAACAGATTAGGACTCTCCTAACTAGAGTCCTAACAGATTAGGACTCTCCTAGTTAGAGTCCTAACAGACTTGCCCTCTTCAAATTAGCCTCGTCCTCAAGGCTGATGTTCCATGAATTTTGATAATTTAATCTTAAAGTCATCATAGTTCTCCCAAGTGGCATCTTTTGTTGGTAGGCCCGCCCACTGTATTAGCACCTCAATAGTGGGTCGTCACCATTGAGTCATGATCCGTCGATCAATAATGGCACTCGGTTGGGCCTGGAGCTCTTCTTGGGTAGTCATATTTAGTAGATAGCTTTGGGCTGTCTCATTTTTGCCCAACTTAGGCTTTAAACATGACACATGGAAGATTGGATGGATTCGGAAGCTGGTAGTTAAGTCCAATCTGTATACTACTGCTCCGATGTGCTCCAAAATCTTGTAAGGTCCATAGAACTGAGGTGAAAGGTTCATAGATGCTCTGGTCTCTGGATCATCTTGCCATTCCCCCCTATTATCCTTAAGGAAGTTGTTGGTCGGAAGTAAAATGGTCGAAAATTCAACTTGCTCGGTAGCTGCAAAAGCGCATCTACAACAACATTCTCTTTCCCCTTTTCATAATCATATCCAAAAAGATTTGTTAACCATTTTGGTCTTTTCATAAATCATCAAGCAATTCATCTACTACTGAAATAGGATACTTGTCCTTGATGATCATGCCATTGAGAGCTCGGTAATCAATGCACATTCGCCATGTTCCGTCCTTCTTTCGTACGAGGAGCACTGGTGAGGAGTAGGGGCTACAACTTGGCCGAATAACTCCTGGTTCAATCATCTCTTTTACAATCCTTTCTATTTCATTCTTCTAGAGATGTAGATACTGATATGGTTGAGTAATTGCTGGAGGTTTGCCTGGAAGAATCGGTATATGATGATCATGCCGACGGGTAGGAGGTAGGCTGCGCGGTTCATCAAATATATTTGAAAATTCAGCAAGCAAGGGAAGTAGGTTTGGATCTTCAAATTCAGTTGGGTCTTCCTTAGATTTCTGCTCAAGTTTTACCAAAAATCTGCTACATGCTTTGTGTAAAATTTTCTCCATTCGTTGTGTGTAAATTATCGTTACGTCGCCCCCATGTTTCCCGTATAGTATCACTTGTTTCCCCTTACTATAAAACTTCATAATTAATTTCAAAAAATTTCAGAAAATATCACCTAATGTCATCAGCCATTCGAGGCTGAGAATAGCCTCATAATCATCAAGAAGGAGGAGGAAGAAATCTACAATTATTGCTTGGTCCTATAGCGATAGTTTCACTCGCGAGCACCTACGATCACACTTCAAAACTTGTCCATCGGCAACCTTAACATCAAACCTACTGTAATTCTCGATAGGTAAGGCCATTCGAACATAAACCTTATTATTCATAAAATTATTAGTGCTCCCGGTGTCAATAAGAATGGTGATCGGTTGTTGCTTCAGAAGTCCTCCCACTTTCATTGTTTGCGGGTTCGCATAACCGGCAAGGGCATGTATCATAATATAAACTAGCTACTGTTTTTCTTTATCATGTTCCTAGACCTCCTCATCATCCATGTCTTCAAGAGGTTCAATCACTAGGAGGCGGCCCCTTTTGCAGTGATATTCATGGTTCCACGGCTCGTCGCAATGCCAACAAAGACCCTTTGATGATTGGTCACGTAGTTCTTCTCTTGTCAATTTTTTTGGCAGTGAAGGATGGCTGGGAGTAGAAGGAGGTTTATATGCCATAGGCCTAGGAGAGGTTCTCATCTCTAAGCATCTTGGTTGAGCCGTTCTTCTTGTATTCGAGCGAAAGAAATTACAGCCGTCATAGTACGAGGCTATCGCACCTTAACCTCCCCTTTTATCTCTGACTTGAGTCCTTCGATGAATGTTCCTAACAGTTGATGGTCAGTCCAATCATGAGCAAGGTAGAATAGCTTTTGAAACCTGGTTTGGTACTCTTGAATCATAGACATTTGTTGAATCTTTGCGAGTTGGTCGTCGATATTTTCACACTTTGTAGGTCTGAAACGGTTCAACAGTGCATTCTTAAATTGATTCTATGTCAGAGCCCCATGATTGTATTCTAGCCAATTATATTATTGAATAGCATCTCCTTCAAGATGGATGATAGCAATTTCCACCATAGCATCATCCAACGTTTGGTAGTAGCGAAAGTAACATTCGGCACGCGAAATCCACCCCGCCGGGTCTCCTTCTTCCCATCACGGGAAGTCCACCCTCATGTGTGGCTGAAGCATATCTAAGGGTTGTCCCTCTTTCTCTGGAGGCCTCTCTGAACTCTCTCTTTGTTGAGATTTAGTTGGACTCGGTGGTTGTCCAATTCTGAATTTTGCAAACAAAGCATGCAATTTGTCCTCCAAGCGCGATTCAAGCCGCGATTCAATTCAAGATTTCCATGCTTCAAATTTGGCATCAATTGGATCTTGAGAAGCCATATCATATGCCTGAAGATCAGAGATGCCCTTGTCTTTTTTCTGTTGATGGGTTAATGACATGGGGTGGTGGAAGGCTAAGCATGATACATTTCAAGCATGATACCAATTTCTCCCCCTTTGTCATCAACAAAAAGGAAACGGGCAATCATCTTTACATCATTTCACGCAAGCAAGTTTTACACCATTGCGATAGCAAGATATTGACTTTTGCATTGTAATAACAAAAAGGAAATGTCCAAACTAGCACTGCTCTTGCTAGCACTTCTCTTTAGCATTGAAGTAGGAAAGCTAACAAAGAAGAAAAAGTGAAAGTATCCACAAGATAATAACTTTGCTAGTACTTTTCTCTGGACGAGTAGGGTTCTTCTTGGAAAGAGAAGGGAGGAGTTCATTCATCAAGAAAATTCAAGCTATCAAAAATTCATCAAACTTCTACTTTCGTCAAGAGCTAAGGGATTCTGTTAGAACCCTTATGGATTCTAAGCTTGGGGTTGATCTCTTTAGGGGATCGACCTCCCTGAAACTCTATAGGGGTTCCTTCCTCCAAGTTATTGCTCAAAGGCTACTAAAAGGATGATTTATTCATGATGAAAAGAGGATGAATACATGGCTATTTATAGGGCTTCTAAATCCCAACTCCTAATAGGACTCCTACTCAAGACCCCTACTTCTAATAGGACTCATCTAATAGGACTCCTACTTCTAATAGAGCTCCTTCTCTAATAAGACTCCTATTTCTAATAGGACTCCTATTTCTAATAGAACTCCTCTAAGAAGCAACCTCCAAACTAATCCTAACCTAGCCAACCTCTTCACCTCTTTAATAGGAGTTGGCTAGATAGGATTTACATGAATGCCCTTAGGATTTACATGTTTGCCCCCTTTAATGAAACTGAATTAGGACTCTCCTAGCTAGAGTCCTAACAAACTCCAGCCACTTTAAATCAGTCTTGTCCTTGAGGCTAATGCTTCATGAATTTTAAAAATTTAATCTTTAAGTTGTCGTAGTTCTCCTAAGAGGCATCTTCTACTAGTAGATTCACCCATTATATTAGCACTTCAGTAGTGGGTCGTCGTTATCGAGTCATGATCTGTCGATCGATAATGGCACTTAGTTGGGTCTGGAGCTCTCCTTGGGTAGTCATATTTGGTAGATGGCTTTGGGTTGTCTCGTTTTGTCCCAACTTGAGCTTCAAACATGACACATGAAAAACTGGATGAATTTGGGAGTTGGTGAGTAAGTCCAATCTGTATGCTACTGCTCCGATGCACTCCAAAATCTGGTAGAGTCCATAGAACCGAGGTGAAAGCTTCATAGATGCTCTGATCTGGATTGATGTTTGCTTGTATGACTGGGCCGTAGGAAGACCTAATCTCCTTCTGAAAATTCTCTTTCGCCTTTATGTTGATCATATTATTGTTTCATCTTTACTTGAGCTTTTCCTTGTGATGAGGAAAGCCCTTCGATGAAGTCCATTAATATATCAATCTATATTGAGTTCGGGATGGATAGAGGTTATAGCTTTTTGGGACTTGCCATTGTCTCGCCTTTATGTCATTGACATACATCATATTGTGCTACAAATTTAGCAATAATATTTTTCATCCCTACCCAATAAAAATTTTGCTTAATTCTCTTATAGGTTCTAAGGAACCCGGAGTACCCGACCGTAGGTGTGGAATGCATCTCTTGAAGGATGGTCTTTATGCAAGTAGAATTTGGCACAAGCACAATGCGTCCCTTATAACGCAAGTCTTTTGAGTCCCAATCAAGTACGGTCTCCATTTAGCTACCATATGCACAATCGCGAGCATCTCCTTAGAGTAAATAGTCATCTTAAGATGGGAAGGAGATAACGCCTTACTGGTATAAGCGAGGAGGCATCCATCTTGCATTAGTACAGCACCAATTTCAACTCTGGAGGCATTGGCTTCAATAATAAAAGTCTAACTGAAGTCAGGTAGCACTAGTACGGGCATTATTGTCATTGCATCTTTAAATTCATCGAAGGTAGTGGTGGCTTTATCCGACCATTGGAAAGTATCTTTTTTCATCAAGGAAGTAAAGGGTTCACTGATCTTTCCATAGTTTTTAATGAATTTATGATAGTAGCCTATTAAATCGAGAAATCGCATAGCGATTTTATGTTTCTTGAGGTTGGCTAGTTCTGCATTGCTTCAATTTTGGTCGGATCCACTACCACACCTTTTAATGGTTATGCTGTAGAGAGCTCGATAATCAATGCACATTCACCATGTTTCATCCTTCTCTCATACGAGGAGCATCGGTGAAGAGTAAGAGCTGCAACTTGGCCAAATAACTCCTGTTTCAAGCATCTCTTTGATAATCCTTTATATTTCATCCTTCTGGAGATGTGGATACCATATGGCCGAGTATTTGTTGGAGTTTTGATTGGAAGAATTAGTATACGATGATCATGCCAGCGGTTAAGAGGTAGGCTGTGCGGTCCATCAAATATATCTAAAAATTCAGCAAGCAAGGGATGTAGGTTTGGATCTTCAAATTTTGTTGGCTCTCTCTTAGATTGCTGCTCAAGTTATATCAAAAAGTTGCTACATGCTTTATGCAAAACTTTCTCCATTCATTGTGTGTAAATCATTATTACGTCGCCCTCACGTTTCCCACAGAGTATCACTTGTTTCCCCTTATTGTAAAATTTCATGATTAGTTTAAAAAAATTCCAAAAAATATCACATAATATCATCAGCCATTCGATGCTGAGCACGGCCTCATAATCATCAAGAGGGAGGAGGAAGAAATTTACAATTATCTCTTGGTCCTGTAGCAACAGTTCCACCCGTGGGCACCTATGATCACACTTCAAAATTCATTTGTCGGCAACCTTAACGTCAAACCTGCTGCAATTCTCAATAGGTAAGGCCATCTAAATAACAACCTTGTTGTTCATAAAATTATTAGTGCTCCCGGTGTCAATAAGAATGGTGATCGGTTGTTTCTTCAGAAGTCCACCCACTTTCATCATTTGTAGGTTCACGTAACCGGTAAGGGCATGCATCGTAATATCCAACCGGCTATTGTTCTTCATCTATGACCTCTTCCTCATGCTCTTGGACCTCCTCCTCTCTGTCTTCAAGAGGTTCAATCAGTAGGAGGTGGCCCCTTTTGCAGAGATGATCATGGTTCCACGGCTCGTCGCAATGTCAATAAACACCCTTTATTGATCGATCATGTAGTTCTTCTCTTGTCAATTTTTTTGACAGCGAAGGATGGCTGGGAGTAGAAGGACATTTATATGCCATGGGCCTTAGAGAGGTTCTCATCCTCTAAGCATCTTGGTTGAGTCATTCTTCTTGTATTCAGGTGAAAGAAATCGTAGCCATCATGATACGGGGCTACTGTACGTTAACCTCCCTTTTTATCTCTAGCTTGAGTCCTTCGATGAATGTTCCTAACAATTGATGGCCAGTCCAATCATGAGCAAGGTAGGATAGCTTCTTAAACCTGGTTTGGTACTCTTGAATCGTAGAGGTTTGTCGAATTTTTGCTAATTGGTTGTCGATATTTTCATACTCCATAGGTCTGAAACGATTCAGTAGTGTGTTCTTAAATTGATTCCATGTTAGAGCCCCATAATTGTATTCCAGCCAATTATACCATTGAATAACATCTCCTTCAAGGTGGATGATAGCAATTTCCACTATAGCATCATCTGACGTTCGGTAGTAGCGAAAGCAACATTCGGCACGCGAATCCACCCCGCTGGGTCTCCTTCCCATCTTTGGAAGTCCACCCTCATGCGTGGCTGAAATATGTCTGAGAGCTATCCGTCCATCTTTGGAGGCCTCTCTGAACTCTCTTCTCATTGAAATTTGGTTAGACTCAGTGGTTGTCCAATCATGAATTATGCAAACAAAGTGTATAATTTGTCCTCTAAGCATGATTCAAGCCGTGATTCAATCCGAGATTCCAATGCTTCAAATTTAGCATCAATAATTGGATCTTAAGAAGCCATAGCATATGCCTCTAGATCAAAGGTGTCCTTGTCTTTTTTCTATTGATGGGTTAATAGCATTGGGTGGTGGAAGGTTCAGATAATAGATCAATGATAGAAGGGTTCGGCTGTAATGGTTTACTATTTTGGGATGTAGATTTTAATGTTTTTAGGGTTATGAAAATAGGTTATGACAGCTATATCTTAGGGCTAGAGGGGTGGCTAGAGGGGTGCCCTAAAGACATCTTAGTTGGTGGTAGCAAGGTGGTGAGGGTTTGGTAGGTTACGGAGAAGAAAAAGGATAAAGGTGTAGCACTAGATTTTTCGCCAAAAAATTTCCAATAGTAAGGATGTAATTTTTTCCAGTAATTCTTAATAGAGATTCAAGTAAAACTTAAAGGAAAACTACTGGTAAGGGAGAGGTAATGCTATTAAAAATTTTGTAAGAGAAAACGATAGTAAAAGGTTAGGTAAAATTGAGGATCACAGAAAGGTACCACAACATATTTTTACGTCTAAAGTATAGTAGCTTGGACATAAAAGATTAGTAGTTTATATTAAGAATTTTTTGATAAAAGCAAAGGAGAATCCATTGTTAGGAAGTGTCAAAGCCATCGTAAAAATTTTGTAGAGATTTGGGCAAAAGAAATGTAGTAGCAAGATCAAACAAACAATGTTTATGCGGTTGGAATTCTATAATGCCTCTTTCATCGTAGAGATAAAAGCTTTGCAATGAAAAGTTTATGCAGCAATATAGGATCAATTTTTTTTATATATTTTGAATAAGGATAACTAAATTTTAGCAGTAGTAATGTAGAAAACTAAAACCTGGTGTAATTCATGGGGAGATCAAAGGATGATCCGCGGTGGTGGAGATGAAGGCAGAATTCGATGATAATCTTTTAAGCAATTGTGAGAATTGCTTTGGGCAATCGTGGAGGGCTGATGGGTGGCTATGGAAGGGCAGCAAGACACCAAGAATGCTGCTATGATACCAAGTGTTAGAACCCTTACAGATTCTAAGCTTGGGATTGATCTCTTTAGGGGATCAGCCTCCTTGGAACTCTATAGGGGTTCCTTCCTCCAAGTTGCTACTCAAAGGCTGCTAAAAGGATGATCTATTCATGATGAAAAGAGGGTGAATTTATAGGGCTTCTTAACCCCAACTCCTAATAGGACTCCTACTCAAGACCCTACTTCTAATCAACTCCTATTTCTAATAGGACTCTTTCTCTAATAGGACTTCTACTTCTAATAGGACTCCTCCAATAGGACTCCTACTTCTAATAGGACTCCTCTAAGAAGTAACCTCCAAACTAATCCTAACCTAGTCGGCCTCGTCACCTCTTTAATAGGGGTTGGCTAGATAGGATTTATATGAATACCCTTAGGATTTACATATTTGCCCCCTTTAATGAAACTAAATTAGGACTCTCCTAGCTAGAGTCCTAACATAATTAGGACTTTCCCAACTAGAGTCCTAACATATTCATGACATAAGAAAAATGTGGATAGAAAGAGGAGAGGTTCATAATCATCACACAAAAATTCGCACAAATATCACACAAAAAAGAAACAAGTGTACCAATAAGATCCGTAAATGATACTTCTTTCATAAGTATAGGGGGATTATAGGAAAGGATCATCAAGTGACGAAGTAAGAGTATCAAAAATCCATGAGATAAGAAGGAAATGAACTCGATAAAAGCTCTATTTTTAAAAATCAAAAAATCCAAAAAATATATACATGAAGCTCATGCATTCAAAAGATTTAACATTACTAATTCTCTTCTAATAAAATCAAATTATTCCTCACTTAAGCATTTTATAAAAATATCAGCTTATTGATGTTTTGTATTAATAAATTCTAAAGTTATATCATGATTATTACAATAATCTCTTATAAAGTGATACCAAATATCAATATGCTTAGTGGTAGAGTGTTGAATGAGATTTTTTGTTAAACATATTACACTTATGTTATCACATTTTATAGGAATATTTTTTAAGTAAATTTTGTAATCTTCTAATATGTTTTCCACCCATATAACTTGTGCACAACATACACTTGCTGCTATATATTCGGCTTTGGTTATAGATAGTGTAATCGAATTTTGTTTCTTAAAAGACCAAGAGACAAGTGCATGACCTAAAAATTGACATGTTCTAGATGTGCTTTTTCTATCTATTTTATATTCAACAAAATTAGTATCAGCATAAGCAGTTAATTCAAGGTTTTTAGATTGTGGATACCATAATCCTATATTAGGAGTTCCTTTTAGATATCTAATAATCCTTTTAATCATTTTAAAATGAGATAACTTAGGATTAGATTGAAATCTGGCATAAAGTCCAATACTAAATATAATGTCTAGTCTAATTGTAGTGAGGTATAGTAAACTATACATCATACCCCTATAAGTTTTTTGATCAAAGCTTTCTCCACTTTCATCCATATCTAGCTTAGTGGAAATACTCATTAGTGTATTGATAGTCTTTGAACTATCCATCATTTTAGTAATTTTAATATATATTTGGTTTGACAAAAAAAAATTCTATCACTAAGCTGCTTGATTTATAAGCCTAAGAAAAATGTTAGTTTACCCATTAAGCTCATTTTGAGCTCTTGGCTCATACTTTTGGTAAACGATTCATATAATAACTCATTCATGGAACCAAAAATAATATCATCAACATAAATTTGAATAACAAAAAAATTATTTTCAAAATTTTTAATAAATAATATAATATTGACCTTGCCTTTAGAGAAATCATTTTAGATAAGAAAGGAACTAAGTCTCTTATGCCAAACCCTTAAGGCTTGTTTCAATCTATAGAGAGCCTTAGATAATTTAACTACATGATTAGGAAGAAGAACATTCTCAAATCCGGGTGGTTGTTCAACATAAACTTGTTCGGAAATGAAACCATTTAAAAAGACACTTTTGACATCCATTTGAAATAACTTAAAATTATTACAATAAGTATAGGCAAGGAGCATCCTTATGGCTTCTAATCATGCCATAGGAATGAAGGTTTCTTCATAATCGATACCTTCTTCTTGGTTGAAACTTTTGTCCACTAATCTAGCTTTGTTTCTAACCACGATACCAAATTCATCTTGCTTATTTCTAAAGACCCATTTAGTACCAATCACTAAATGGTCACTAGGTCTAGGAGCAAGCTTTCATGCTTCATTTCTCTCAAATTGATTCAATTTATCTTGCATTGTGATAACCCATGAATCATCTTTCAGGGCCTCGTCGATACATTTAGGTACAATTTGAGATAGAAAAGTGGTGTTAGCAAAAAGATTTTTAAAGGAAGAGCGAGTTTGAACACCTTTTAATATATCTCCTATAGTTAGCTCCTTAGGATAAGCAACTACATACTTTCATTCTTAGGTAAAGATGTTTTAGAAGAAGATGAATCCAAGTTGCTAGTGGGAGGAGAGGTTTCATTCAAATTTAAAGTATCAAAATCAAGATCATCATCAAAATCATTTTTCTTAAATTTGGAAACTTCATTAAAAATAATATGAATAGATTCTTCTATAACTAAAGTTCTTTTATTAAAGACACAAAAAGCTTTAGAAGTAGAAGAATAACCAAGAAAAAATGTTTTCATTGGATTTTACATCAAACTTTCCTAAGGCATCTTTTTTATTTAAGATAAAATATTTGCAACCGAAAACTTTAAAATACGAAACATTATGTCTTTTATTGTTACATAATTCATAAGGAGTTTTAGAAAGTAATAGTCTTACTAGAACCCTGTTCATGACATAGCATGCCGTGTTAATGGCTTCAACCCAAAAATATTTGTGTAAGCTATGTTCGTTTAACATGAATTTTGCTATTTCTTGTAAGCTCCTATTTTTTCTTTCAACTACTCTAGTTTGTTGAGGGTTTCATGGAGTAGAAAAATTGTGATTGTACCCATTTGATTCTTAAAAGTTTTGGAAATCATAGTTTTGAAACTCACCACTGTGATCACTACAAATCGATGAAATCATAAAGCCTTTTTCATTTTGAACAAGTTTATAAAATTTTAAAAAATATTTAAAATAATTACTTTTATATGCCAAGAAGTATGTCCAAATATATCTACTATAATTGTCTATAATTATAAAGGTGTATTTGCTATCTTCTAGGCTTATTGTGTCAATTGGTCCAAATAAATCTATAAAGATCAATTGCAATGGTCTAGAGGTGCTTATTTGATTCTTTAATTTGGAACTACTTTTTATTTGTTTTTCTAGTTGATATACATCACACACTTTGTCTTAGACAAACTTGATGCTAAGGATTCCTCTTATGAGTTCTCTAAATGAAATTTGAGAAATTAGTTTCGTACTAGTATGACCTAACCTCCTATGCCAAAGCCAAGCACCATCATTTAAAGGCAATCATAGATGTATTTTTGTGTGGTATTTCAACAATGCAAGCATTAGATTCAACTCTTATGATATATCCTTTATCACACAATTGACTAATGCTTAAAAGATTATGCTTTAAACCATCTACTAATAACACATCTTCAATATGTTAGGATCTGAGCGGCACTAAGAGGGGGGGGGGGTTGAATTAGTGTAGTTGATAAAAACCATAATTTTGAAAGCGATTTCGGAAAGAGTTGTCCATAGAGAAATTTTGATCTGACAAAAAAGATTTCAGCAAAGTGATTCAAGTGAATGCGATAGAAAATAGAAAGAGGGAGATCGAGAGATTGTAGCTAAGTAAAGTTTGAAATGCAGTAAGTTAAAACTCACACATCAAGGGAAGTACATAGCGATATAGAGTGGTTTGGTCAAATGACCTATGTCCACTTCCAAAACCTCCTCTGACGAGGTTTCCAACTTCCACTATCAATTCTTCTTGAAGGGGAAGGAGCATCTCTCTTACAAACTTTTATAGGTGGTTCACACTCTTATAGAACTTTGACAGAGTAAACTTGGGAGGTGAACACTCAAGCTATCAAATGCAATTTTGTTATAGCTTTGACTCAGTTTTTATCACTTCTCAATGTACTTAGCCAACTAAGAAGTAAGGGATATTTATAGACTATATTGGCTTCAAGTTTGGAGCCACAAAGAGTCACATCTCGAATTTTTGGGTACTAGCGATACCACTGCTTGGCACTAGCAGTACCACTGCCAGTTGACCTTACTTTATCAGTGTACTATGTGGTACCACCACCTAGTCTGATAGTACGATTGCCTGACAGACTCCTCAGACTCTATGAAGGGGTGGTACCATCGCCTATCAAGCAGTACCACTATTGATAGGTAATAATTGTCAATAGTACCATCGCTGACTTGGGGCGGTACCACCACCCAGACTACCTAGGAACCTATTCCTAGGGCGGTGCCACCGGCCCAGTCTGGCGGTGCTACCGTCAAACATGGTCTATCATTGCTGAATGGGCCTTAAATCTGGCCCAATTTAGTCCAATTAAGACCTAGTTAGCCCCTACTAGGGTTAATTAGGATTATCACTTAATCTTAACCCTGATTACATGCTAACTATGAAATTGAAAACATATTCTAAGCAAATTCTAATCCGACAATGTCTAGTCATCTTCCAGTGAGCTTCCATCGAACTTCTGGTGGACTTTCGACACACCCTCGGATATCTTCCGGTGGACTCCCAACAGCCTCCCAGTCTTTATGGCGAGTTCGATGAATCTTTTGGTAAGCTTCCGAACTTTCTCGATGAGCTCCGTATACCTCCGATGATTTTTTTGGTACTTTCGAAACCTTCGGTAAGTCGCCAATTCATTCTCGGCCAGTACCGATAGCACTTTTGACGATACTTTGGACTTTCGACGAACTCTCAGACTCCCAACGTACTTGACTCCGGTAATTTGCTTTATGTCTTCATTGCTATCATAGTTAATCATATACACTTATCTCAATAATATGGATTAGATCAAATAACTTATCAATTGACTTCATTATCAAAATTTGAGATTCAACAATCTCCCCCTTTTTGATGATGACAATCAATTGATAATGGAGTTAACCTTAACTCCCTCTTTCTATATACCATATTTTGAGAAAGGAAACACTTGAATTCAAACCCCTTGAATTCAAGTTGAAACCGATAAGTTGTATCCGTTGAACTTATCATCATGCTCAACAAGCATGATCTTTTATCCATAAATATGAAACTTCATATTTTTCATAATCGAAAATGATGTCAAGGAATGACACCCATTTTCTAGTTCAATGTCGAGTGATTTTGACAAATGATATCAATTATAATTTTAAAAAGTAGCAAGGATCAAACGATATCAAAATAAATTCATAAATGCAAGGCATGATATCATTTTATGATACATCATTAAATGAAATGATAACTTATCATATCAATAAAAGATACTAAATTTAAACATGATATGATAATGATCTTTCAAAAAAATTAAATTTTAAGCATGTATGAGCCATTTGCGATGCATGTGATGCATTCCAATACAATTGCGATATGCTACATTGTGCTTCTAAAAATGGCAATCAATTTTTCAATACAAAGCATGACAATCAATTTTCGATACATTTGCGATTCATTGTGGTACATCAAAGCATTTCATCATGTCATCAATTCAACTTGTCACATTTTTCTCAATACAATACATACAAGGCATTTATCAAATCATCAACATTCTTCTCCCCCTTTATCATCAACAAAAAGAGAGTGGGCGTTGATTACAATTGGAGTTTTGAAAAATGGTAAAAAGAGATGGATAAACCCGAAAAGCAATTCGTTCATTCTTATTTAAAATTCATATCTATGGAATCATAAGATATATCATCTAGGCCAAAATTCATAAAAATTTCTAAGAGCACATAAAAGATTCATACATGAAAAATTAAGAGCTAATTATGCGTAATAATTCTTGAAGCATAAAAGTGAATCAATCAAGTTATTAACAAGCTTACAAGAATTGTTTCTTCCAAATGAAATCAATGAGGTAGAAGAGAGATCATTTGAACATAAAATTTATAAAACTCATGATAAGAATTTTGAATGTTCATTCGAGAAGGATCGAGATAAAAAGTTCAAGAGGCAATTTGATTGAAAATTACAGTGATAAAATCATAAAGTGGAAAGATAGATTATTGAAGCCAAGATATTCATCAAATATTTCATACTATAAAGGTTCAACTTGGTATTTCCAATACAAATTTATGAAGTGGAGCATATCATCATCAAAAATTTCATAAATGATTTAATTTGGCATTCTCGTAAGAAAGAATTCATGAAGGCTAAATTTACATTATCATTTATCAAGTTGAAAATAACCAATCAAGCCATTAAAGCTTAAGAGTTCATCAATTTCGCATGAATGAAGTCCGAAGAGAGTATTGAAACTTGAAAGCTTCTTCAAAGTTCATGATATTAATATATGTATAGTTGCATGTGTTAAGAAGACTTCAAATGATACGTAAGAGTGGATAAAATAAATCAAGAGAACCATTTATTCATCCCAATAGAGGTAGAGGGAGTATAAAATCAATAGAATCAATTTTACCAAGTCATTAAAAGCGCATGATATTACTTAAAACTCATCAATCGAAGAATCATGTAATCAAAGAAAGAGATATCAATTGCATGATCGAAGGAAGATAAAAACGAGAGCTCCATTCAAAATATGATATTGTAAAGATGTCATCCGAAATTCAAAAAGATAATATCAAGATGAGTTCATGAAAATGGAAGTTGAAAAATTTTGGAAAAGAAACATACAACAACCTTATGTATTCGGACAAACACATATGAAATTTTAAAGTGTGCCAAAATAACATAGAGATTTACAAAATGAGTCAAAAGCTCCATTACAACTTATGAAGTCAATTATAGGGTTTTTATAGTTATTCCTTGGGTGGAATACCAAAGTGCCTATACAAGTGATCTAACTTCCGATTCATCTGATGTACTTCATTTAGGATTTTAGCTTGCTGTGATTTGATTTAATTTATCTCTGTCATGATTGGATCTTCAAAAGATAGAGGAGCTGGTTCTGATGGTGCTGCACCAAATGGACTAGGAAGAAGAGATTCATTACCACTAAATACTGGTGTTTCAGGTTCTTCTACTGGAGGGGGAACTGGATCGGTCCTTCTAAGCTACCTAGTCCATATTTCATTCCTAAATGTGCACCTTAGTCACTTAAGAAGGTTTCTGTTTATGGTGTTGTATCTATCCACTTTTATTACTTCTTCATCGGGTGGTATTCTAGTATTATATGTATGTAGTAATCTAGTGATTAAGCCTTATATGGTAATATTAAATCTTTAGATGCTATTTCCATCATATTTTGCAAGATCAGGTATCTAAAATAATTATCTTGTCCGATCATTATCTAGTACATAGTACCTAACTCTATTTGACTGATTTTCGTGGTGATATTGTTTAGGGATTAGGATGCTAATGATGATGTGATGGAGGATCTTAGAACTAAATGGTAATAAATGCTCACAGCTTTTAGGGACTATGGTTAGGTTAGGATTTCCAAAAATGATCCCTAAAGTCTCAGAATAGGTCACTTTGATTACATTCAAATCCCATTGTCCTCTAAAATAACAACCCCTTCTCTTTTCTGATATTCCAATTAGATCGCAAATTGTGCTATCCGTAATTGAAATTTGGTTCCCTAGAAGGTAGGTTGACATGTTATCATCTTCATCTATGCTTAGATTAGTGTAAAACAATCGAAATAATCTAGGGTAAATTGGTTTGTTTATTTGTAAAATAGGCAAGACATCCAAATCAGTAAACCACCTAATGGGCTCTAGGTTTCCTAATTCACTTAAATCAATATGTTTACCCTTACGTGCATTTCTTGTTTCAAAACTAGGGTACCTAAGGGCATTTTCACTAGAGCTAAAAAGGGATGGGTCATATGAATCTCCTTCTCTTTTCTTCCTTTTTTTTTCCTAGATGATCTCCTAGGAGCCATTTATCTAAAAATGATGATAGAACAAGGGAATTACAAAGAGGTAGCTATGTATCAAGAAAATAAGGAGGGAGTGTCAAAGATTACCTTAGTAGAGGTTTCTTGACAAATAGAGACCTTGATCCAAGATTTGAGAGGATGGAAGCCTCTCTTGGTCTTCTTAAGAGGAAAGATGGAGTTTTGAGAGGAGGGAAAGAGTATTTGGGAGTAACTTCAAGAGTTGGGGGTGGTTCTACCACCAGCCCTAAAGCCCCTTTATATAAGGGGGCTCTCGGGCGATGCCACCGCCTAGGAACAGAATGCCTAAGCGGTGCTACTGCTAGTTCTGGCGGTGCCACTGTTGACACCCAAACTTAGACAACTTTAGGAGGGGTGCAACATCTTGATTTTTGATCAATTTGTCCCCTTTATTAACATCTATCTCAGATATCTAATTTGATTATTATGTATTTGATTGAGATGAAATGATGTCTTTGAATTACTTTCGATCTTATACTAATCATGAGATAAATTTTTATTAAGCATATTTACTTAACAAATGATTGATCACATTAAAGTGTTGTAATTAAGAAGCTTTGAAAAATTTCCCATCAAGCGGTTCAAGAGAATGATAATGTAAAGACAAGAAAACTTGGATCACATAAAAGTAGTGATTTCCGAAAGTTTTGGAAACTAACATCGATCAATTTGTGAAATGATGAAGGATGTATAATTCAATCAAAAGATGTCATTTATAAATTTCAGGATCATGAATGACACTATTTTCAGTCATACGTTCGAGAAATCAAGAAAAGGAAATTTTGAGTCAGGAATCAACAATTCATTTGTATGCATTATCAAATGAGAACATGATTCATGCATCGTGTCATCAATTTAAAAAAAATAATTCATGTCTCAAATGCATTCAAGCCATCAATGCACAATAAGTCATGAATAGAAGTTTTGAATCATTTGAAGAACTCATTCTAGCTTAATTCATTAACCCTGAAGTTATAATTAAAATCACATATGACATTCACAAAATAAATGAATTTGTAGACCTTGAGTAGATAGAGAATGCAAAAGTGAATTCAACTTTTCATAGGAATGTTCAAGGAAGATATATACTTTTTATATAAAGGCTTAGTATCATCGTATAGTTCCAAAACAAGGTTTTATCAAATCCATTAAAACTACATCGTTTCAAAACATAGGATTTCAAATTGTAAGGTGATACAAATGTTTTTACCAAAATCCTTTTTGAAGAGACTTATTGGAAGCATTATGATGCATAACTAAACAATGGTATAACACTTAAGGGTCTTTTATTACCCGAGCTAGTGAGCTTGATAATGATCAAGAGTTTTATCGTTACCCAATCCTAGCTTATGATGATTGAGTGTGTCTACAAAAAAGGATGGTTTTTAGGTATCCATTTGAACTTGGTTGCCTCAAATATTGATCTACTAATCATGTCATTGTTCATTGAGTTCTTTATAGTTCCTTTAGGAACCCATATCAACTTATATGGGCTAAGTTTCTTATACAGATATTTGTAAACAATATGTTCGGATTTGCAACAAAAGTTACATTTCAAATGAGATGATACATATAGTGTGGGTCCTTTAATGAAAGTGGTTGGAGTATAGTGAGATCCACTTATAAATCCAATTCCATTTTTTTTTCCGACATGACCCTTGTTTGCAAGGATCAAGTCAAAGCCCTTGTTACTGACCTTAAACTTATTTAGGGTCTCTTTAAGTAGTAAGTTCTCATTTTTTATTGCCTCTAAGTGTTCACACTTAGAGCATGGAGGTAAAGAGGGAGTATCAAGTTTAAGATCTTCAAGTTTATCTAGTAAGAGAGCATGCTCTTTTTTTAATAAATTAACTTTTTACTAATAGCTCTACACTCGTTAAAAAATTCATGAAAACTAATTGAAAGTTCGTCGAAAGATAAATCATCATTAAATAACTCATATACCTCTTCTCTGAAAGCCATCAATGTGAAGTTGACCATTTCTTTGTTGCTTGCTACTTCATCTTCGAAACTACTTGAGTCATCCCGTGTTGCCTTTAGAGCCTTCTTCCTTTTTGGTTGCTTCTTCTTGGCTTGGGAACATTCATTTTTGAAGTGCCCTGGCTTCTTGCATTCATAACATATTACTTGTTCCTTTTTGGGTTCAAGTTTATTTTTAGTATCATTTTTAAATTTATTCCTTCTTATAAATTTTTTGAATTTTTGAGTCAAGAGTGTAAGTTCATCATCATTAAGTTTCTTTCAAGTGGTCTTTTCTTGTGTTCTCGATGTCATATCCTTCCTGCTCTTTGGAAGGGGGTTCTCGAGCTCATCATGAGCATAACATGTCATTTCATATGTCATCTGTGACCCAATGAGTTCTTCGAAAGGAAAATTTTTTAGGTCCTTAGCCTCTTGATTGGTCGTAACTTTTGGATCCTAACTCTATGGAAGGGGTCATAAAATTTTAGTTACATGTTCAAAATTATAAAAACCTTTTCCAAGTACTTTGAGTCCATTGACGACATCCGTGAAACATGTGTACATATCTCTGATGGACTCACTTAGTTTTATCTGAAATAATTCGTATGAATACACTAAAAGGTTGATTATGGACTCTTTCACTCGGCTAGTGCCTTCATGAGTGATTTCAAGAGTATACCAAATATCAAAGGCCAATTCACAAATCGAAGCACAATTAAACTCATTTTTATCAAGTGCTTAAAATAAGGCATTCATAGCCTTTGCATTAAGAGCAAAAACCTTCTTCTCTAATTCATTCCATTCGTTCATCGGAAGAGACGATTTTTGAAAGTCATTTTCAATAATATTCCAAAGTTTAAAATCCATGAAAATAAGAAAAATCTCCATACAAGTCTTCCAATAGATGTAATCCATCCCATTAAATATAGGCGAACGTGTAATTGAATGACCCTCTTGTATGCTGGAATACACCATCTCTCTTGGGTTTTAAACCAAATGAGAGTGACCAGGCTCTGGTATTAATTGTTAGGATCTGAGTGGCACTAAGAAGGGTGGGGTGAATTAGTGCAGTGAATAAAAATCATAATTTTGAAAGCAATTTTGGAAAGAGTTATCTATAGAGAAATTTCAGTTCGACGAAAAAGATTTTAGCAAAGTGATTCGAGTGAATGCGGTAGAAAATAGAGAGGGGGAGATCAAGAGATTACAACTAAGTAAAGTTTAAAAAGCAGTAAGTTAACACTCATACATCAAGAGAAGTACGCAGCGATGTATAGTAGTTCGATCAAATGACCTACGTCCACTTTCGAAACCTCCTCCAACGAGGTTCCCAACTTTTACTATTAATTCTTCTTAAAGGGGAAGGACAAAGCACCCCTCTTATAAACTTTTACAAGTGGTTCATACTCTTACAGAACTTTGACATAGTAAAACTTGAGAGGTGAACACTCAAGCTATCGAATGTAATTTTGCTATAGCTTTGACTCAGTTTTTATCACTTCTCAATGTACTTAGCCAGTTAAGAAGTAAGAGGTATTTATAGACTCTATTAGCTTTAGGTTTAGAGCCAAAAAGAGTCATATCCTAGATTTTTGGGTACTAGTGGTACCATCGCCTGGCACTAGCGATACCACTACCAATTGACCCTACTTTGTTAGTGTACTGGGCGGTATGATAGAACCCTAGAGGAATTCTATGTAGATTAATCTTTGAGGGGGATCAACCCTTGGAACGCTATAGGGGTTCCACCCTCCTAGTAGTCAGCCTAGTGGCTACAATTATAGATGAATCTTGTTATTCCAAAGAGATGGAGGCTACATGCTAATATAAGGCTCCAAACCCTAGCCCTAGGGGCTGCTTCCTAAGTCAACTACCTATTTTGCCCTCAACCTTAGCCGACCGACCCAATAAAGGGGGGGCGGTGGCTAAGAAGCCCAAAAGCCCAAATGTAAACCCTAGCCACTCTTCTTTATAGGATAGAGGCGGCTATGTGGGGTTTATTACACTATCACAGGGTTTTTATTAGCTACTACTTAGTTGAGTAGGACCCAACCCTACTAGGGTCCTATTAAGCCCATCCTTTTCAAATCAGCCTTGTCCTCAAGGCTAAGGTTCCATAAACTCAAGGAACCGGGTCTTCAGCTCCTCATATGATTCCTATGTGACATCTTCGAGTGATAAATTATTCTAATGCACTAGTACTTTAGTAGAAGGACATCGACGACGCATCACGATTCTGCAATCAAGGATGGCTTATAGTTGGGCTTGAATATCTCCATCATCAGTGGTGTTGGGCAATTAGATCTGGGGTGACTCATGTTCTTCCGGCTTCAGACATGACACGTGGAAAACAGGATGAATTTTGGCATCCTTAGATAATTTAAGTCAGTATGCCACGGCTCCAATACGCTTTGTGATCTAATATGGCCCATAAAAACATAGAGATAGTATTATGAATCTTTTATTTTAAGCATTTGATAATGCTAGGGATTTATTAGTAAGTTAGAAGTCAATTACGGAGTTGGTTAATGCTAGAGATTTGTTAGTCGGTTAGAAGTCAGTTACGGAGTTAGTTAATAAGAGTCCAAGTCCTTGGGGAAACTCTTGGTGAAACTCTATATATGGGATGTAATTATTTCTTTCAACACATGAAGAAGTATTCAGTCCTTTGGCTAAACTAAGGAGGTCGATCCCCTCGAAGTGATCAAGGAGGCCGATCCCCTCGAAGTGATCAAGGAGGCCGATCCCCTCGAAGTGATCTTTATCCCCTTTTTTCTCCCGCTTCTTCCACTTCTCCTCCATCCTTTTCATCTTTTTTACGATAAAACCCTAAGGGGTCTTATCATTTGGTATCAGAGCAGCGATCCTCGACATTTTCGCTATAATTTCGCATCTCGACCACGACCATCGCTGCCATTGCCTTCTTTGCTGCCATTGCCTTCTTCGTTGCCTGCCTCAATAGCAACTACGCTGCCCTCTTCGCTGCCAGCCTCAGCAATAACCGTCGCAGGCCTTACCTTGCTTCTCGACCGTGACCACCATCGTCGCTGCCCTCATCGCTGCTTGCCTCAACAGCAACCATGTTGCCCTCTTCGCTGCCAGCCTTAGTAGCAACCGTTGCAGCCCCAACCTTGCTTCTCGGTTGTGACCACCATCATCGCTGCCCTCTTCATTGCCGGCCTCAGGAGTAAACGTCGCGGCCCAACCATCTCCGCTGCTGCTCCCACTTACCATCACAACAGGCGATGGTACCAAGGCCACACTACTGATTTCCCTCCTCACGGTTGTCCTTCCGACGACTGCTGATTCCCTCCTCGCGGCTATCCTCCCAACAACTATAGTAAGCCTTACATTTGTCGTAAATCCACGCTTGCAGCATGGATGCCCTTGACTAGACATCAGAAATAAGAATTAGGAATTACCAATCTATAATCTTACGCAATAACCATTGATAAACCAGTGAAAGCCTAGATGGAAGCATTAGAAACTCGAATTGGGGATCAAATAGAGGTATTAAAATCTCGAATTGGGGATCAAATGGAGGCATTAGAATCTCGAATTGGGAACCAAATTGTCACGGACTTAACTGGTTTTGCCTAAGCCGTGCGGCACCAATGCGTATGACCGCAAAGGTCATCCTCCCCGAAATCTCCTCCAATCCCTTAGGACCTACGAAAGAGAAGACGAGACAGAGAAAGCGCTTCACACGGGATCTACAAGCCACTCTTTTAGCAAACACATTATAGCCAATGCAAATTTCAACCATGGATATCACAAGCTCAGAACGGTTGCACAACAAAGGTATAACATTGGTCCACTACAGACCGAGTTCTAGTACAAGTATTCCCTCGATGCAAACTTTATGTACAAGCCTACAATGGCCGCCAAACTCACTCAAATGGGGTATTTAGCCTTTAGCAAGCCCTTTACAAGCTTTATAAGTTATAACCAACCAAAAGGGACACGGACGAGCATAAGCATTACACCGAACAAGCCGTTTACAATTTGTCCGTGACATTCTCCCCCACTTATTCCTTCGACGTCCTCGTCGAAGCCTTTGCTGACACTACAACTTCTTTTCTTTATTGGATCTTTGATCTTCGATCTTCTACTCCTGCTGCGATGCGCCCTTTGGCTCCCATTTGTTCTCCGCTTGTTGTTGTTGAGTCGTCGAACTTTAATCCGCCATGCTGCTTCAACTCGCCAATGACTCTGACTTTGGTGTGGGGTTGGCAGAGTTATGCTGATCCTTGCTGGTTCTTCTGGATTCATCTGATGAAGGATTAAAGACCATCGTTGATCTGTGCCAGTATTCAAATTCTTCTTGTCTCTTGAACTGGATAGATGCTTGTTGGAGCTTTAACGAGCATCACCTCACAACCTTTAAATTTTCAGGTCTTTCCTTCGTAAAATTTACCCATCGAATCTTCTTCCACTTAGTTGTCTTGCCCAAGTAGGCTCGCATCACTTCTACTTTCGATTGGCATTCAATTAGAAAATGAAGCGGATAATCTACTCTCAGTAGCACTAATCACCGTTGGTGAGGAATTGACAACTATTGTCTTCCATTAGTCTCTTCGAAGGGTCTTCAAATTTGTGCAGAGCTCCTCTGCTAGATAACTAAGAGAGCTGGGGTACTCGGTTTCACCCATCCTCTTGAGAATTGAGAAGGCAAAGGTTACTTCACTTCGCCCGCCTCCTCGAGGTTGTACTTTATGCGTCGAGCTGGTTACTAGACTTCGCCTACTCTTAGCTCATACTTCCGAAGCACTTGAAGTGTTTGCAATCCTTGCGCTGAGTTAGCTACTATGATTCACCTTCTCATTGCCATTAAACTTTTGGAATGCAAGAAGTTATCACTCCAACTTGGAGTAAGTCTCCGATAGATCTGGTCACCTTTGGGATTGTACCACCTTCTCCATCATTTCTGTCACCGACTCCTCTAAGTAGCAAAGGTACAGCACTACGTACTGCCAGCTCCGATCCTTGGTCATGCACTCTTGCATCGACCCGAAGTCCTTCACTCACAGCTATCTTGATGGAAAGTCTGTTGACACTGGTCTTACGAAGTTCTCTGGCTTCTGCCCTTCAGCCTTGTCTTGGTACATGGAGTTTGCCAAAGCATTCTCCTCCTCCACAGCCCATCTCACGACCAAGCGCTCTCCCTCTATGAGAGCAAGGGACCGATGACTCCCCGAAAGTCCCGCCTCTGTGGTACCCTGGCACTTCATTGCCCATGGCACTACTATCCGTTGTCTCGCATCTGTGTCACTTCTTCACGATCGATAGATCCGCCTCTACGGCACTGCGGCACTCCTCTGAGTCCACCTTCAATCTAACCGATGATTGATCTTGGGTAGCTGAGTCCCTCTGGACTCGTCATTACTTCCTCGCCCTATTTCGACCACCTGCTTCGACACCTCTGTGTTCTCTGAACAGTTCCACTTGGTTGCTGGAAAGACAGACTGCAACTCCCATGTATGGCCACCGCCATTCATGTTGCAGGGCTTGCACCGCTTCTGTTCTCCTTAGCTTCATTGGTCGTAACGTTCGCTTACTCGGCCTTGTCCTCTGACTTACCGGGCTCCCTTAAGCGAATAAGAGCTCTGAAGTAGTCCAACTCTTCAACCGCTCCAATCATACCTCTGCATGATCTAGTCCCCCTCCATGGGACTCACTAGTACTTGCATATGAACTTCTTCATCGATAGTGCACAGCCCTCATAAGCTGATATCCAAGGCTTCCATTCAATGCAACATTCGATGCATGCACGAAAGATCCACCTCTGCGGTACCATGGCATTCACTGCTTGAATCCATAGCCCTTCTTGCCGTCGTGTTGTTCATCGAAATGGAGCTCCCAATCGTGCTCCCGATCATACCTCTGCATGATCTAGTCCCCCCATGGGACTCACTGTGTGTGTCGACTTGCCACGAACCATTCCACCACGATCCGCTGCATCATGTCGCCTCCTGGTGACATCTCCTTGCATTCTGATCCCTGTGGTATGAACTTGAACTGCGATATCTCCATGTGTGGACTCCGCCAACACATCGCAGGGCCTTAGCCACCTTCGATTCTGTTCGCTCCTTTGGCAATCGACCTTCGTCCACCCACTCTTGGGTCACACTCGGACGAAGCCTAGCTCTAGGACAGTCCATCGCCTAGCAGCTCCTCTAAAGTCCCCTGACTTTGCTGAAATTGGTGCACCATTGTCTGGGTCCTGGGACTCTGCCCCTACCAGCACAATCTCCGCTGCGCACCGCTTTCCTCATGGCAACTCGAATAGCAACACTGTGGCATATTCTTCAAGAATATCTGCCTCTGCATCCTCTTGCCCCGTGCCAAGGCCTTCTAACACCAACTTCGCCACTACGAGTTGTATCGCCTTAGTTCCTCTGTCAAATGCTTCACCGAGATGAGGTGCATATGCCTCGAAGTCCTCTTCGTCTTTGGCACCATGCAAGATGAGTCTGCTCCATTAGAATAGAGAACCCATGGAACGACATGATCCTACTCTTGTCTCTACAAGAGTCCATGCCCTTGACCTCTGTCTAAGGAAACTTCAAGCCTCCACTCCATGTTCTATCTTCTATGCCAACTCTCTTCATGTGGCTTGGGTAGATCACTAAGTTATCCCCCAAGTTGCTCTGCTTCTCGATTTGCATTGCGTTAATGGTAGCCCTCACGTCCACCATTTCATGGGTCAGCCCTCTATTGAGTCCAATCTCCATATCGGATCCAAGTGTGCTTTCGCTTTGTGTTGCCTTGGGTCACTCTCCCACTTGATCACGCTATGCATCCACCAACGCATCCCCACTTGTGAGATCATGCGATGACTCCTCGCCGCTTACTCGATCTATCGAGCTTTGTCTTGAGGTACTCCTCAACCGGTGCGATTCATTGTACATGATTCTCCCTCTGGAGAATCAGGACTTATCCCTCCTGGATATCTGCCCCGTTGGAGCAACTTCTCTCTTTGCATCCTTCCCTCTGGAAGTTTAGGAGACCACCATCCCCTTGGACTACTCCGCCTTTGCTGAATGAACTGTGCCAAATTTTGCCTCTGCAAATGCACTTGCTAGACTACGATACTTCACCAATACAGCTCACACTGCACCCCTCTGGGTCTAGCAAAATGCTAAACCTGCTGCACACTTCAGCCTCTTACGAAAGTATCCTGCACATGCCGAAGAGAAAGTTTGAATGCTCCATGGTGCCGACCTTCGGTCGCCTTGGGATGGCCTCGGACATTCTATCGTCCGCATGCAAGGCCTTGCATGAGTATCGAATTCCTTAAGTTTGCAACTCCCCTCACCTCTGTGAGCTTTGCACCACTCTTTCGATCGTTGAACAACCCACTCCCCCTTGCACGGTCTCATCCTTTGCAAAGCACTCCACTTGCCTCGAGCACCGTCAAGTTTGGGTGCCAACGTCGAGCCACTACTCGAATTCAGCCATCTCGACCTTTGTGCGCTATGCAATTCTTCTTAGCATGTTGTCCTCGTGGTGCCTCGCTAGGTCCCCCACGTTTGCATGCTAAGTGTTTCTAAGTGGGCTTGTCCCACTCTGATACCATCTGTCACGGACTTAGCTAGTTTTGTCTAAGCCGTGCGGCACCAATGCGTATCACCGCAAAGGTCAGCCTTCCTGAGATCTCCTCCAATCCCTTAGGACCTACGAAAGAGAAGACGGGACAGAGAAAGCACTTCACATGGGATTCGCAAGCCACTCTTTTAGCAAACACATTATAGCCAATACAAATTTCAACCATGGATATCACAAGCTCAGAACGGTTGTACAACAAATGTATAAAATTGGTTCACTACAGACCAAGTTCTAGTACAAGTATTCCCTCGACGCAAACTTTATGTACAAGCCTACAATGGCCACCAAACTCACTCAAATGAGGCATTTAGCCTTTAGCAAGCCCTTTACAAGCTTTACAAGTTATAACCAACCAAAAGGGACACGGACGAGCATAAGCATTACACCGAACAAGCCGTTTACAATTTGTCCGTGACAAAATGGAGGCATTAGAAATTTGAATTGGGAACTAAATGGAGGCATCAGAAATTCGAATTGGGAATCAAATGGAAGCATTAGAAACCCAAATTGACAACCGACTACAGGAGACCCCTAATGAGTTTAAAAGAAGCCTATTGGGAAATTTTGGCAAATTACAACAAGATGGAAGTTCAAACACCACGTTAAACAGATCAAGAGATACAAGAAGGATGCATCGAGAATATGACTCCAACTACCCATGTATTAAGGTAGAATTTCCAAAATGGGAAGATGGAGACCCAACCAGTTGAATTTTGAGGGCAGAGAAATTCTTTCATTTCCACAGAACCCCGGAGGAGTCTAAGGTGGAAATAGCCTCAATCCAGTTAGACGGTGATGCAATTTAATGGTATAACTGGTATGAAACCTACCATAGAGTTTCCTCATGGGAGCAATTCAATAAGGGACTTCTTGTTCGATTTGGACCTTCAGAGTATAAAAATGTAGATGGACAGCTTGCAAAAATTCGTTAGACTTTTACAGTATTAGAATATCAAGGCAGATTCGAGCGATTATTGAATCAAGCTAGAGATTAGTCTGAGCGACAATTAGTGGGTACTTTTATTGAAGGGCTTGCTCCGGAGATCAGATGTAAAGTTAAGGCACGACAACCCCACACTATGATAGCTGCAATTTCATTTGCATGCTTACATGAGGAAAAAATCAGTATAGAAAATCATCGAAACAGAGGAATCAATAAACAGATGATCAACAAACCATCCGCTCCATTCAGCAGAAACCCTAGCACTCGAAGACTGACCCAAGAGGAACTCAAAGAAAGATCAGTAAAAGGGTTGTGTTGGCATTGTGACGAAAAGTGGAGTAAGGATCATCATTGCAGACAAGGGAAACTTCTGATGATTGAGCCAATCAAAGAAGATCTAGAAGCAGAAGAGTTGAATTCTGACCATGGAGGTATGGAAACTGATGAAGACATTGAACCTATTACCCACACAATGCATGCATTGGCTGGTTACTCTAACCCACAAACGATGAAAGTTGGAGGAACTTTGAAACATCAACCTGTCACTGTTTTGATTGATACGGGTAACACTAACAATTTCATGGATATGAAGGTTGCTACCCGATTATCCTACCACATCGAAGATTGTGATAAATTTGAAGTAAAGGTTGCTGATGGACGCATCCTAACTTGTGATAGCAAATACTCTAAGATAAGGCTTATTATGCAGGGTTAGGAGTTGCTCATGGATTTCTTCCTACTACCCTTAGAAGAATATGAAGTCGTGCTAGGAATCGAATGGCTATCAACTTGGGTGATGTTTCCTGGAACTTTTCTAAACTAATAATGAAATTCTTTGTTAATGGAAAATAGGTGATTCTAAAAGGACGCAACAGAAGTAAAATCACAACTCTCACTAGCCACCGGATGGATAAGGTTCTTTGGAAGACACGCACTGGGTTCCTGGTACAACTGCAACACATCGACCAACAAATAAGAGGACCCACCCCAACTGAAAGTATGGAGTCATTGCTTAAAAAATTTGCAGATATGTTTGCAGAACCGCAAGGACTTCCACCTCTTTCGACACCATGATCATCAAATTCCAATAATACATGGGAAGCCACCAGCTAATGTCCAACCCTATAGATATCCACATTTTCAGAAAGTAGAAATAGAAAAGATTGTCTAGGAGTTACTAGAAAGAGGGGTCATAAGAGCTAGCGTTAGCCCTTATTCCTCCCCAGTCTTGCTAGTCAAAAAGAAGGATGGTTCATGGCACATGTGTGTCGACTATTGAGCACTCAATAGTATTACAGTGATAGATAAATATCCTATTCCAGTAGTAGACAAACTGCTGGACGAGTTGGGTGGAGCCCAAGTATTCACTAAATTGGATCTAAGGTCGGGCTACCATCAAATTCGAGTAAATGAGGATGATATTCATAAAACTGCCTTCAGGACACATAACGGCCACTATGAATTTTTAGTCATGCCCTTTGGGTTGACCAATGCCTCCTCTACCTTTCAGAGTTTAATGAATGATATATTTTGGGCTTATCTTCATAAGTTTGTTATAGTATTCTTTGATGATATTTTGATATATAGTTCCTCATTAGAGAGCCATTTATTACATTTGGAAACTATCCATACTATTCTTCATGAGCATTGTCTTTTTGTCAAGAAATCCAAGTGCAATTTTGGGCAACTAGAGGTTGAGTATCTCGGCCATATCATCTCATAAAGGGGTGTTGCAGTTGATCCCTCCAAAATCCAAGTGATGATCGATTGGCCAATATCGAAGTCCATTAAAGCTTTAAGGGGATTCTTGGGACTAACAGGCTACTATCAAAAGTTTATGAAAAATTATGACAAAATTAGTGCCCCCTTGACAGCACTTTTGAAAAAAGATGCATTCAAATGGTTAGAGGAGGCAAATCACGCATTTAATTCCTTGAAGATTGCAATGACTACTACGCCGGTGCTTGCTCTACCTGATTTTAATAAGCTATTTATAATTGAGTCTGATGCTTCTGAAGTAGGTATAGGAGCTGTACTAATGCAGGAAAACTAGCCCATTACTTATGCTAGTAAGGCTCTTTCTCGCTCTCATCTGAGTTTATCTATTTATGACAAGGAGATGCTAGTCATTGTACATGTAGTTACAAAATGGAGACCCTACTTAATTGGTCGACGGTTCCAAGTACGCACTGACCACAAAAGTCTCAATATTTTCTGGAGCAAAGGATTTCTTCATTAGAGCAACAGAAATGGGTCGCAAAACTATTGGGATTCGATTATGAGATTATCTATAAAAAGGGGAGTGAGAATCTAGTTGCAGATGCACTCTCCCACCTTCTAGAACCAGCGAAACTAATAGCTATATCTATTCCCAATTGTGAGACCTTGGAAGTTATCAGAAGGGAATGTTCACAAGATTCCGAGATCCAGAATATTATTAAAAGAATAGAAGAGGCTCCAGATACTATTTTGAATTATAGTTGGGATTCAGTGGACTTATGCTATAAAGGTCGAATAGTTGTAGTCCCATATTCTTCTTGTCGAGAGATAATCTTGGAGTTCCATTCATCATCAATTACTGGACATTCTGGATTTCTTTGCACCTATAAACGAGTCCGACAGTTTTTTTACTGGCAAGGTATGAAAACCTTTATAAAATAATTTATTACTGAATGTGATATTTGCCAGCGTCACAAGAGTGAAACAGTAGCCACACCTGGGCTGCTTCAGCCACTCCCTATTCCTGATACTTCCTGGGCTGATATATCCATGGATTTCATTGATGGACTTCCATCATCACAGGGAAAGAGTACTATACTTGTAGTTGTGGATAGGCTCACAAAGTATACTCACTTTTGTGCTTTACGACATCCTTATACTACTGCAGGTGTCGCCCGGATATTTGTGGAGAACATAGCTAAATTGCATGGGAGTCCTTGCTCTGTTGTTAGTGACAGAGACAGGGTTTTTACTAGCTCTTTTTGGATAGAGCTTTTCCGTTTACAGGGTACTCAGTTGAATATGAGCACTGCTTATCATCCACAAACGGATAGATAAACTGAAGTGGTAAACAGGTGTCTCGAAAATTACCTCAGATGTTTTACCAGTGATAAACCGAAGGAATGGATTAAATGGCTCCCTTGGGCGGAATGGTGGTATAATACCTCTTATCATTCTTCAATTAAAATGACTCCCTTTGAAGCAGTTTATGGCCGTTCCCCACCATCAATTCCAGCATATGTACCCGGTGCTTCCAAAGTTGACCAAGTGGACAAAGGATTGGTTGATAGAGATAAGGTCATTCAACTTTTAAAGAATAACCTCATAGCAGCACAAGCAAGAATGAAACAGCAAGCTGATAAACACCGAAGTGAACGAGAATTTGCCATGGGTGATTGGGTCTTTCTTCGTCTACAGCCATATAAGCAAAACTCCATAAAGGTTCGATCTTCTAAGAAGCTCTCGGTTTTTTGGGCCTTATAAAGTATTGGAGTGGGTTGGGCCAGTTGCATACCGTTTGGATCTGCCTACTAGCTCTAAGATACATCCAGTTCTTTATGTTTCCTTCCTTAAGAAGAAATTGGGTGATGAGGTGATAGTGCAACGACATCTACCAGATATCTCTGCTTTTGGAGAAGTCCAAACTTGACCCCAGGCCATACTGGATCGACGAGTTGTAATATACTGCAAGCATCCTATAACAGAAGTGTTAGTGCAATGGGACAATTTACCAAAGGAAGATGCCACTTGGGAGTCCTACAGGGCGCTGCAAGAGAAGTTTCCCGAATGTGTCGTTACTCAGTCTTGAAGACAAGGCCGATTTGAGGGAGGCGGAACTGTTACAAATCTTTTATTTTAAACATTTGATAATGCTAGGGATTTGTTAGTCAGTTACGGAGTTGGTTAATGCTAGAGATTTGTTAGTCGGTTAGAAGTCAGTTACGGAGTTGGTTAATAAAAGTCCAAGTCCTTGGGGAAACTCTTGGCGGAACTCTATAAATGGGATGTAATTATTTCTTTCAACACATGAAGAAGTATTTAGTCCTTTGGCTAAACTAAGGAGGTCGATCCCCTCGAAGTGATCAAGGAGGCTGATCCCCTCGAAGAGATCTTTATCCCCTTTTTTCCCCTGCTTCTTCTGCTTCTCCTCCATCCCTTTTGTCTTTTCTATGATAAAACCCTAAGGGGTCTTATCAGATAGCTTCATGGAGACTCGTGTATTGATGAAGAGTTGCTTGTATGGCTGTAGGCGAAGATAAACCCAATCTCCTACAGAAAATTCTCTTTCGTTTCGTCGTGTCTTGGCTTGTTGCTTCATTCTAGCTTGAGCAGTAGAGATATTATCCTTTAGTAGTTGTAGGAGTTTGTTCCTATCAATTAAATCTTAGTTGACCTGATCTACCTTAGCTGAGCTTATTACATACTTTAGGATCACAAGAGGCAACCGACCATACAATGCTTCATATGGGGTATATTTTGTAGATAAATGATATGTAGTATTATACCACCATTTAGCCCAGGGGAGCTATTTTGTCCACTCCTTTGGTCAATCACTCGCAAAACACCGAAGGTACATCTCTAAACACTTGTTCGCCACCTTTGTTTGGTCATCAATTTGTGGATGATATGCTGTGCTCATCTAGAGTTTGGTGCCCTACAACTAAAATAACTGGGTTCAAAATTTACTGGTGAAGACCTTGTCATGATCACTTACAATGGACTATTGCATCCCATAGAATTTAACAATATTTTTTATGAAAATCTGAGCAATACTAGCAATAGTGTAGGGATTTCATACAGCACAAAAATGAGCATATTTCGTGAGTCGATCAACCATCACGAGGATTGTGCTTTTACCTTTGGAAGGTGGTAGCCCTTTGATGAAGTCCATATTGAGTCAGGTATGGGTAGTGGTTATAGTTTCCCTAGACTCACCACTATTTCACCTTTTTATTGTTGACATGCATCACATTATGTCACGTATTTAGAAATGATTTTTTTCATCCCTCTCCAATAAAAATTTTGCTTCACTCTTTTATAAGTTCTCAAAAATCCGGAGTGCCCTACTGAAGGTGTGGAGTGCATTTCATGCAGAATGACTTTGATGCAAGGGGAGTTGGGTATAAGCACAATACGACCTTTGTAGCGTAGATCCCTCGAATCCCAAGTATAGTGAGCTATTGCACTTGGATCCTCCCCCAATTTTTTAATGATGTCACTAGTCTCTGGATCCTTCTTCCATTCCTCCCTAATGTCCTCGAGGAAGCCGGTGGTAGGAAGAGAGATGGCTGAAATTTTAGCTTGCTCAAGTAGCTATGAGAGTGCATTTGCAACAATATTTTCTTTCCCCTTTTTATAAATAATTTCATAAAATTTTATAATCAAATCCTATAAGTTTGGTTATCCATTTTTGATACTCTTAGGATGATATCTTCTACTCCAAAAAGTACTTGAGGCTTATATGGTCGGTTTTAATCTGAAATCGTTGGCCGATCAGGTAGGGTCTCCACTTCGTGACTACGTGCACAATGGTGAGTATCTCCTTATCATAGATAGACATTTATTGATGGGAGGGAGATAATGCATTGCCGGCGTATGCAAGTGGTCGACCATCTTGCATGAGAATAGCTCTAATTCTGATTCTAGATACGTCAGCCTCAATGATGAAGGGTCGACTGAAATCTGGTAGTGCTAGCACTGGTGTCGTCGTCATGGCTACCTTAAGTTTGTCAAAGGCAGAGGAGGCTTTGTCTGACCATTGAAAGACATATTTTTTTAGTAGAGAATTGAGGGGGGCATTGATCTTCCCATAGTCCTTCATGAATTTCTGGTAGTAACCCATTAGTCCAAGGAACCCAAGCAATAATTTCACGTTTGTAGGTTTCAGCCAGTCCTACATTGCTTTGATTTTTGTTGGGTCTACTACCACTCCTTTTGATATTATGTGCCTAAGGTACTCTACTTTTTACTGGAGAAATTTGTACTTTGATAGCTTAACAAAAAGAGTATTCTTCCGAAGGATCATTAGAATAAACCGTAAGTGCTGAAAGTGAGTCTCAAGAGAAGGGCTGTAAATGAGAATATCATCGAAAGATACCAGCACAAATTTATGAAGAAAGCTCTGAAAAATATCATTCATGAGACTTTGGAAGGTTGAAGGAGCATTAGTGAGTCCAAAAGGCATTACCAGGAATTTATAATAACCGTTATGTGTGGAAAATAGTTTTTGGAATGTCATCTTCACATACCCGAATTTGGTGGTAACCGGATTGGAGCTCCAACTTCGTGAAGACTTGAGCTCCTTTTAACTCATTAAGAAGTTCATCCACCATTGGTATTGTGTACTTATCCTTGATAGTAATGCCATTTAGAGCTCGGTAGTTGATACACATTCGCCAAGTTCCATCCTTGTTGCATATAATTAGCACCGGCAAGGAATAGGGGCTGTAGCTTGGCCGAATCACCCCTATTTCAAGCATCTCCTTTACAATCATTTTAATTTCATTCTTTTGGAGGTGAGGATAGTGATATGGCTGAGTGTTCGCTAGTGGTTTTCCTGAAAGAATTGAAATTCAGTGGTCATGTTGTCGAGTAGGGGGAAGACCGCGTGGTTTAGCAAAAACATCATCAAATTCAGCGAGCAATTAGGCAAGATTTTGATCTTCAATTTTTATTTTCTTCACCTCTGGTTGCTGCTGGAGATGCATCAAAAAGCCACCATTTATCTTGTGTAAAATTTTCTCCATTCGCTGGGTCAAAACGGTGGTTACGTTGCATCCACTCTTCCCACATAGGATGACCTATTTGCCTTTACAGTAGAATTTCATACTTAATATGGAAAAGTTCCAATATATATCACCTAGCATTGTTAGTCATTCCATACCCAGCATAGTCTCTTAATCATCAATTGGTAAGAGGAAGAAGTTGGCGATAATTTCTTGGTCTTGCAGTAATAGTTTCACCTGTGGGCATCTTTCGTCGCACTTTATGATTTGGCTGTCGATGACCTTTACGTCGAACTTGCTGCAACCTTTAATATGGAGTGCCATCTGAGCAACAACCTCACTATTTAGGAAGTTATTAGTGCTGCCCATGTCGATGAGAACAGTGATCGGTTGTTGTTTGAGAAAGTCTCCAACTTTCATTATTTGTGGATTTGAGTAGCCGGCTAGCGTATGTACCATAAACTCAGCTGATTATGGCTCTTCTTCCACATCTTCTTCTTTCTATTCAAGGCTCTCTTCTAGCTGTTTAGTGACCTCTTCTTTCGCTAGTTCAATCACAAGAAGTCTCCCATTTTTACAGTGATGCTCATGGCTCTATGGCTCGTCGCAATGCCAACATAACCCCTTTGCAGATCGTTCCCGAAGCTCTTCTCTTGTTAACTTTTTTTGTGCAGGGGCATGGTTGATAGTAGGGGAGGTTGAGGTCTTTAGTATTTCTGGTCGAGGAATGACCCTAGTTCTCTGGTCTTCATAGTTCAATCGCTCCTCTTGAAGACGTGCGAAGGAGATGGCTGCCATAAGCATGTACGTTTGTCGCGCTTTAACTTCTCCCCGGATCTCCAGCTTCAAGCCCTCTATAAAAGTCCCCAATAGCTATTTTTTAGACCAATCACAAGTTTGATTAGATAACCTTTTAAACCTGATTTGATACTCTTGAATGGTGGAGGTTTGTCGGATCTTTGCTAGTTGTCCATCAATGTTCTCGTAATCGGTTGGTCCGAAGCAGATCAGCAGTCCTTCTTTGAATTGTCGCCATGAGAGGACCCCATGAGTGTGTTCAAACCAATCAAACCACTGTATGGCATCCCCTTCAAGATGTATAGCCGTAATTTCCATCATAGATGCATCCACGATTTTGTGGTACCGAAAATATCACTCCGCGCGTGAGATCCAACCAATTGGGTCTCCTTCTTCCCATCTAGGGAAGTCTACCCTCATGCATGGATACTAGGGATCAGTCATAGAGCCTCCCCTCTCTTGAAAGTCATCCTTTTGGTTAGAGCTCTCTTCTTGATATGATTTCTTCGGGCTTGGTGATCAGCCCAAACTGAGTTTAGCAAAGAGAGTCTGAATCTTATCCTCTATTCATGTCTCGAAGGCTTCGAATTTAGCATTGATTGCTTCCTTAGATGCCATAGTATATGCCTCCAAATCTGTAATGTTAAGATGTCTATTTTGTTACCGGGTTAAAGGCATGTATTGGTTGAGGGAAGTGATGGCCGAAAGGGTTGGTGGATTGGTGGATGTAGGATGCGGTTTCGACTTGTTTTGTGGCTGTTTTGGGTGTGGTTTGGGGGTGTGGTTTGATGGAGTTTTAGGGCTGTGATAGTAGTGGATGAAGGTTGGAAAGAGGGTTTTAGATCTATGATAGATGGTGCTAGTCATATATGCCCTACAAGCCAATCACATGAGTGATGGCACTTGTGACTTGATATGCACTCTTTCTTTTGCTTATTATTATCAGGCATTTTATCACCTTATCTTATGTGTTGCATATATTGTGATGTCCTTAGATCTGTGCAATAGGAATTGGATCGTGATGAGATCATGATAATGAGACCGATTCACCTTTAAACACAGACCCTAAATAATCCCGGTCATAGGTTACTCGAGAGGGACATTGAGATAACCGGATAGACTGGTGTGCTGTATACTTGTCCATATAATGGAAGTGGCAGGTCTCATAGCTACTCGTGTGGGGACACTAAGGGTACAGTGCAGGTACTCATTGAGGAATGAGTTCACTGATTGATCCGCTTACGGAATACTGGATGGTTATTGATACCTCACGTCAGACAATGATTCCATAGTCCCAGTAGTGTATCTGGTCCTTAGACTTGAGACACCAAGGATGTTCTGTTGAGTACTCCACTCTTTAATACCGGACTTATAGGTTTGGAAAGTTCAAAATCTAGTATAGTTGATTATTAGGAGTGGTAGCCAACCTTACGAGGGCTATTGAGTGTCAATAGAGGATCATCCGCTCTTGATATCATGAGAAGAATGTCTCATGTATTCTTACTTAAAAAAATCCTTGGCCAAAGTTATTCTGATTGAGAGAGAAAGAGTTCTCCGGGAGAATCCAACTAGAGTAAGATTCGAGAAGAGACAGTATGGGCTTGACAGCACCATGCCTGGTATAAGGTCTCTAGGATATTAGATATATAAGAGACTATAGATACATGGTAACTGAGGACAGATAGGTCTAAAGGATTAGATTCCCCTATATCGTTTGGGGGCTGTGGCATAGTGGCTTAGTACGTCCGCAGTCGATGAGTTGGGTGAATTATTATAGAGATAATAATTCACTAATTCAGAAGGTATTCTGACAAGTATGACTCACAGCCAGCTTAATATTAGGCCTAGAGGGTCACACACATATGGTAGGCATTGCGACGAGTGGAGGTTCGGATATGAGATATCCGCTGGAGCCCCTATCTTATTGAATATCCATTAAGCCCCTGAATTACTGGATCCTTAGATGAGATCCAATAATTGCTAATAAGAGATTATTGGGTAGAGACCCATTAATCCAAGAGGCTTGGGTAATTGGATGGAGATCCAATACCCAACAAGGTAAGATCTATTAGGGTTTATAGGGGGTCTCTATAAATAGGAGGGAACCAAAGCTCTATAGGCTAAGGGTTTTCTTTGTAACTACCTTCTATTCTCCTCTCCCTAGAGAGGTGCATCATTGTAGTCCCTGCCGTGTGGATACCGCTAGAGGGGGGATGCTTGACCTTCTTCATCCTCTCCTATAGGTCTGTCAGAATTTAGGGATATATGATCTCCTTAGGTACTTTCTTTTACACATGTAGTTTTCGCGAATTTGTTTTTGACACACCGATCTTCGTACGATGATGGAACCTTTCGTAGAAATCCAAGGTTTTTATTTTTCTAGTCTTCCGCTGCGCATGAGATGTCACCCCCTATTGATTTCCCAATAATAGTATCAGAGCCAGGTTGTTCGTATGAAGATCAGATCTTAAACTACATGTGTTATGATTTAGAACAATTTTATCATCAAAATCATTGGCGTAAAAGTGGCGAGGAAGGATAGCAACTGTTGCTACCCTTGCTGCACTCGCAGAACAGCCAAAGGCTACTTATTACTATAGTTGTATGCGTAGGGGTCGCCGATGGCCAACGTTGGCCGCTAGGCAGGCAGCGCCTTTCGGCTGCCTGCGCAGGCGCCCTGCCTACAAGGGGCGAGCGGTGCCAGCAGGGGCGACCGCCATTGCTCGCGGCTAGGCAGGCAGTGCTTGCAACCACCCGCAGGGGCGGTCCCCGTGGGGGGCAAGGCCACCTGAGGAGGTGGCGCCTGCCTGGGCAGCGCCACGTGGGGGCCGGCGAGGAGCCTGCTGGGCAGCGCCTGTGGGCGCTGCACTCGTATGCAGCGGTGGCACCACCTGCAAGAACGGGAGGTGCCCCCTTCCCACGTAGCACCCCGTGCGTATGGTCGCTGTCGGCAGGGTGGCGGCGTCCGTAACCACAACTCTACAGAGGAGGGATTAGGGTTTTTTTTCTAGGCAAAAGATAGTTTTGCCCCTCGAAATCTCAAAAATTTCAATTTCTGTCCCTTTTAATAGATTTACCAAAATACCCCTCATAATTTTAAAAATTCTAGTTTTATCCTTTTGGTCGAATGACCAAAATACCATTCTAAATTCTAAAAATTTCCTTTATATCCCTGATTTCTGAAAAATATTAGTTAATTAAAATATTTAATTAAGTATTATTATTTATCTAGTAGTCCTATATAATAACATATACGTATGATGTGGACAGATGATCATGGATTGTGTGATGTGATGTGTGTACATATGATTATTATTACTGGGCCTATGAGTCTATATTTTTCTCATTTATTATTGAGCCTGCATGCTTGTAATTATGTTATAATTACATGAAGAGGCACAGCGAAAGTGTGAAAATGATAACGGGACCCACGAGACTAAGACGGATGATCTGACGTATAGAGATGTGTTGACATGCCGAGGAACCGACAAAGCGAGATGGATGATCACAGGACATGGAGATGTGCTAATACACACATAGATCTTGATGTGAGTGATTGAGCCCACTGGCTCGGGCCTGATCACATTAGGATGTGGTCCATGATCATCTGGTATGATTGCTCATGTGATGCGTGATTGATTATATGCCTACTATATATATATATATGTATGTGATGTAAATATATATATTAAATATGTATATGTGTGACACATTATGTTAGGAGACCAAATCAAAATCCCCTCTATTAATAATATTAAGTCGGTAAACGTGAGACAATTAGATTAACCCACATGGCCTTCCATCATTATAGGCAGGAATCGATTTCTAGTGTAGGTTGAGTTAGTTGAGTCTTTCGAGACTCACCTATGTCATATTTCGCTATCTTATCTACAATATAGAGATGTCACTGGTGACTTGAGGACATGGTATGCTTGGTTGAGTCCCTCGAGAGTAAATCATCGAATCAGACTCATCATGTAACGATAGTGATGACTTAACTAAACATCATGGTTGGTCGAGTCCCTTGAGGCCATGGTGGTTCGGAGGCCGAACAGGATGGGAATCACAAGGAGTTGTGATTGGCAAGAGTTGCCTACCTTTACAGGCTTAATGTGATTGGTCAAGTCCCTCGAGGTTACGTTAAGACGCCGATTGGATCCTGATCCCCACTAGAGATCCGTTGGAGGTCTCTGATTCATATACCGGAGGGTGTTGTGTGTCTCATGAAAAATTAGTGGGAGATCTTTAAGATAGAAGTCCTTATCTTAAGTGTTTAATTTTTGCAAAGTCTGCATATTATTTATTTTTGCTATATCTTTATTTTTAGAAAAATGTCGCTTTTAAATCCTTTACGTAGCATACTTGATGCCAATTGCCTTACTGGTGTAAATTATATGGATTGGCTTTGTAATCTGAGAATCGTTCTCATGGTAGAGAAAATCGCATACGTCCTTGATACAGTGATCCCTACGCCTGACGAAGGGGCAAGCGAGGATGAGATCGCTCGTTATGTGAAGTACATAGATGATTCCACTCTTGCTTAGTGCTATATGTTGGCCTCTATGACTACTGAGTTACAGAGGCAACATGAAAATATGGATGCTAATTCCATACTCCTGCATCTCCACAAACTATCTAAGGAATAGGGAAGAACTCAGTGATATGAGATATCAAAGAGTCTTTTCCGTGCCAGGATGACTAAGGGGACACCAGTTCAGAACCATGTCATTACGATGATTGAGTGGATTGAGAAACTCACAGGTCTAGGAATGGTCCTAGAGAATAACCTGTGTATCGATCTTGTGCTTCAGTCCCTACCAGATTTTTTTTTCTCAGTTTATAATGAATATTAATATAAATAAGCTTGAGATGACCCTCCCAGAGCTCCTCAATATATTGAGAGAAGTAGATAGCACCATGAAGAAAAAGAAGCCAGTTCTCTATACTGGTGAGACCAGAAAGAAAAGGAAGATTGAGAAGTCCCTTAAGAAGGGCAAGGGCAAGGGAAAAATGGGTAAGGTAAAAGTTGCCAAGAAAGACCCAACGAAAGATAAAGGCTAGTGCTTCCACTGCGGCAAAGATGGGCACTGAAAGAGGAACTACAAAGAGTACCTTATAGAGAGGGCAAAACAAAAGCTTGGAGAAGCTTTAAGTACATTCATGATCAGTCTCCATTTGTCATAATCAGATGATAACACATGGGTATTGGATACCAGGAGTGCTTATCATATCTACAATTCGTTGCAGGTTCTAGCAGGACTTAGGAGATTGAAGAGAGACGAGATGGATCTTAAGATGGGCAATGGAGCAAAGGTTGCTGCAGTGGCTGTTGGCAAGATCACTTTATATCTGTTTGGTGGAGCTATTATTGCATTAGATGCATGTTATTATGTTTCTTCTATTATCAAAAATATTATATCCATTTCATATTTGGCAGTTAGTGGATATAAATTAGTTTATGAGAACAATGATTGTTCAATAATATTAGATGATGAGATCATCACGAGAGGAATATTGCATAATGGTTTGTTTATGCTAGATACAACTCCACACATCATGAGTGTAAGTGTGTCTAAAAAGAAATGAGAAGAGGTGAACAATGCATATCTGTGGCATTATAGGTTAGATCACATCCATGAGGGAAGGATTTAAAAGTTGCTGAAGAATGGATATCTAAATCCATTTGACTATGAGTCATATGCGATTGGTGAACCTTGCCTTTGTGGAAAGATGACCAACTCAATATTTAGTGGAACTGGAGAGAGAGCCATTAAGTTACTGAAACTCATACATAGTGACGTATGTGGTCCCATGTCGACAAATGCCATAGGTGGTTACTTCTACTTCAGTACTTTCATTGATGATTTCTCAAAATATGAACTTGTGTACTTGAAGTATAAGTCTGAGGCTTTTAAGAAATTCAGGGAATATAAGAATGAATTGGAGAATCAGATTAAGGAGATGAATACTTAAGTACAGATTTCACCCAGTTCCTTAAAGACCATGGGATTTTATCCCAATGGACACCTCCTTATACACTGCAACTTATTGGTGTGTCAGAAAGGAGGAATCGCACACTGTTAGACATGGTGTGTTCCATGATGAGTTTCGCTGACCTACCCATCTTATTCTAGGGATATGCCCTAGAGACCACAGCTTACATTCTGAATAGAATTACAACTAAGTCAGTAGTGTCTATTCTATATGAGATATGGAATAGAAAGAAGCCCGATCTTAAGGTTGTTAAGATTTGGGTCCGCCCTACAAACGTCAAGAGACATAACCCCAACAAGTTGGAATCCAGGATGGAACAGTGCAAGTTTGTGGGATGCCCCAAAGAAACTTGTGAGTATTATTTCTATCACCCTAAGGACCAAAAGGTCTTTGTAGCCAAGAGAGTAGTATTGCTTGAGAAGGAACACATTCTTAGTGGAGACAGTGGGAGCATGATAGAATTGAGCGAGGTTGGATAACCTAGCTCAAGCACCATTCCATAGCCAGAGTTTGTTCAGGTACCTAGTGCACAAGTTCCAACTTTACGTAGGTCCGGTAAAGTATCTCATCCTTCTGAGAGATATGTGGGACATATCAGAAGAGAGGATATTGAGGATTCTAAGACCTACGAGGAGGCTATTATGAGCATAGACTCTAGAAAATGGTAAGCAGTAATAAATTCATAAATGGATTCCATGTACTCTAACAAGGTTTGGAACCTGGTTGTTGCACCCGAGGGTATTGTATCCATTGGCTGCAAGTGGATCTTTAAAAAGAAGATTAAAGTAAATAGAAAGGTAGAGACCTATAAAGCAAGGCTAGTAGCTAAGGGGTATCGTTAAAGGCAAGGTGTTGACTGTGATGAAACTTTCTTACCCGTAGCTATGCTAAAATCTATTTGAATTTTATTGGCTATTGCAACACACTATGATTATGAGATCTAGCAGATAGACATTAAAACCACATTCCTCGATGGTAACCTCGAGGAAGAGGTTAATAGAACCCTAGAGGAATTCTATAGAGATTGATCTTTGAGGGGAGATCAATCCTTGGAACGCTATAGGGGTTCCACCCTCCAAGTAGCCTGGTGGCTGCAATTGTAGATTGATCTTTCTTATTCCAAAGAGGTGGAGGCTACAAGCTTATATAGAGCTCCAAACCCTAGCCCTAGGGGCTGCTTCTTAAGTGAACTACCCAATTTGCCCTCAACTTTAGTGGGTCGGCCCAGTAACAAGGGGGGCGGCGGCTAAGAAGCCCAAAGACCCAAATATAAACCCTAGCCTCTCTTCTTTATAGGATAGAGGCGGCTAGGTGGGGTTTATTACATTCTCATAGGGTTTTTATTAGCTGCTACATGGTTGAATAGGACCTAACCCTGCTAGGGTCCTATCAAGCCCACCCTCTTCAAATCAGCCTTGTCCTCATGGCTGGGGTTCCATGAACTCGGGAGGCAGGGACTTCACTCCTCATATGATTCCCATGTGACATCTTCGAGTGGTAAATTAGTCCAATGTACTAGTACTTTAGTAGAGGGACGTCGACGACGCATCACGACTCTGCGATCGAGGATGGCTTGTGGTTGGGCTTGAATATTTCCATCATCAGTGGTGTTGGGCAGTTGGATCTGGGGTGTCTCGTGTTCTCCCAACTTGGGCTTCAAGCATGACACGTGGAAGACAGGGTGAATTTTGGCATCTTCAGGTAATTTAAGTCTGTACGCCATAGCTCCAATACACTCTATGATCTGATAGGGCCCATAAAAATGTGGAGATAGCTTCATGGAGGCTCGTGTGTTGATGGATAGTTGCTTGTATGGTTGTAGGTGAAGATAAACCTAGTCTCCTACTAAAAATTCTATTTCACTTCTTCGTGTGTCAGCTTGCTACTTCATTCTAGCTTGAGCAGTAGAGAGATTATCCTTTAGCAGCTGTAGGAGTTTGTCCCTATCAATTAAATCTTGGTCGACCTAATCTACCTTAGCCGAGCTAATTACATACTTTGGAATCACAAGGGCCGGCCGATCATATAATGCTTCATATGGTGTACATTTTGTAGATGAATGATATGTAGTATTGTACCACCATTTGGCCTAGGGGAGCCATTTCGTCCACTCCTTTGGTCGATCACTAGTGAAACATCGAAGGTATGTCTCTAAACATCTGTTCATCACTTCTGTTTAGCCGTCAGTGTTTGGATGATATGCAGTGCTCATCTTGCGTTTGGTGCCCTGTGACTGAAATAACTCGGTCCAAAATTTACTAGTGAAAACCCTGTCATGATCACTTACGATGGACCTTGGCATCCCATGCAGTTTAATAATATTTTCTATGAAAATCTGAGCAATACTAACAAAGAAGATAGGGATTTACAAAAAAGCACAAAAATGAGCATATTTCGTAAGTCGATCAACCACCACAAGGATTGTGCTTTTACCTTTGGAAGGTGGCAGCCCTTCGATGAAGTCCATGGAGATGTCAGTCCACACCGAGTCTGGTATGGGTAGTGGTTGTAGTTTCCCTGGATTCGCTACTATTTCACTTTTTTGCTGTTGACATACATCACATTATGCTACGTATTCAGAAATAGTTTTTTTCATCCCTTTCCAATAAAAGTTTTGCTTCACTCTTTTGTAGGTTCTTAGAAATCCGGAGTGCCCTACTGATGGTGTGGAGTGCATTTCATGCAGAATGACTTTGATGCAAGGGGAGTTTGGTATAAGCACAATACGACCTTTATAGCGTAGATCCCTCGAATCCCAAGTATAGTGAGCTATTGCGCTTGGATCCTCCTCCAATTTTTTGATGATGTTGCTGGTTTTCGGATCCTTCTTCCATTCCTCCCTAATGCCCTCGAGAAACCTGGTGGTAGGAAGAGAGATAGCTAAAAATTCAGCTTGCTGAGAGAGCCGTGAGAGTGCATCTGCAACAATGTTTTCTTTCCCCTTTTTGTAAATAATTTCATAATCAAATCCTAGAAGTTTGGTCACCCATTTTTGCTGCTCCGGGGATGATATCTTCTGCTCCAAAAAGTACTTAAGGCTTCTATGGTCGGTTTTAATCTGAAATCGTCGGCCAATCAGGTAGGGTCTCCACTTTGTTACTGCGTGCATAATGGCGAGCATCTCCTTATCATAGATAGACATTTTTTTATGGGAGGGAGACAATGCCTTGCTAGTGTATGCGAGTGGTCGACCATCTTGCATGAGAACAGCTCCAATTCCAACTCCAGATGTATCGGCCTCAATGATGAAGGGTCGGCTGAAATCTGGTAGTGCTAGCACCGGTGTTGTCGTCATGGCTGTCTTAAGTCTATCAAAGGTAACGGAGGCTTTATTCAACCATAGGAAGGCATCTTTTTAAGTAGAGAAGTGAGGGGGGCACTAATCTTCCCATAGTCCTTCATGAATTTTCGGTAGTAGCCCGTTAGTCCAAGGAACCCACGTAGCAATTTCACATTTGTAGGTTTCGGCCAGCCTTGTATTGCTTCGATTTTTGTTGGGTCTACGGCCACTCCTTCTGATATTATATGCCCAAGGTACTCTACTTTTTGTTGGAGAAAGCTACACTTTGATAGCTTAACGAAAAGAGTATTCTCCTGAAGGATCGTCAGAATAATTCGCAAGTGCTGAAAGTGAGTCTCAAGAGAAGGGCTGTAAATGAGAATATCATCAAAAAATACCAGCACAAATTTGCAAAGAAAGCTCTGAAAAATATCGTTTATGAGACTTTGGAAGGTTAAAGGAGCATTAGTGAGTCCAAAGGGCATTACCAAGAATTCATAATGGCCGTTATGAGTGCGGAAAGCAGTTTTTGGGATGTCGCCTTCACATACCCGAATTTTGTGGTAACCGGATCGAAGGTCCAACTTCATAAAGACTCGAGCTCCTTTTAATTCATCAAGAAGTTCATCCACCACTGGTATAGGGTACTTATCCTTGACGGTGATGTCATTTAGAGCTCGGTAGTCGATGCACATCCGCTAGGTTCCGTCTTTCTTGCGCACAAGTAGCACCGGTGAGGAGTAGGGGCTGCAGCTTGGTCGAATCACCCCTGTTTCGAGCATTTCCTTCAAGATTTTCTTAATTTCATCTTTCTGGAGGTGAGGATAGCAGTAAGGCTGAGTGTTTGCTGGTGGTTTGTCCGGAAGGATTGGAATCCGGTGGTCATGTTGCCGAGTAGGAGGAAGACCGCGCGGTTCGGCAAAAACATCATCAAATTCAACAAGCAGTTGGGTGATCTTTTGATTTTTAATTTCTGTTTTCTCCCCCTCTGGTTGCTGCTAGAGATGCATAAGAAAGCCACCATTTATCTTGTGCAAAACTTTCTCCATTCGTTGAGTTGAAACGGTGGTTACGTTGCTTCCGCGCTTCCCGCGTAGGGTGACTTGTTTACCTTTGCAATAGAATTTCATAATCAATTTGGAAAAGTTCCAAGAGACATCACCTAGTGTCGTTAGCCATTCTATACCTAGCACAGCCTCACAATCATCAATTGGTAGGAGGAAGAAGTTAGCAACAATTTCTTGGTCCTGTAGTAATAGTTTCACCTGCGAGCATCTTTGGTCGCATTTTAGGATTCGGCCGTCGGTGACCTTTACGTCGAACTTGCTGCAACCTTCGATGTGAAGCACCATCCGAGCAGCAACCTTACTGTTTAGAAAGTTATTAGTGCTACCTGTATCGGTGAGAACGGTGATCGGTTGTTGTTTGAGTAGGCCTCCAACTTTCATCGTTTGCGAATTTGAGTAGCCGGCTAGCGCATGTACCATAAAGTCGACCGATTGTGGCTCTTCTTCCATATCTTCATCCTCATGTTCAAGACTCTCTTCTGGCTATTCACTGATCTTTTCTTCCACTGGTTCAATCACAAGAAGTCTCCCCTTTTTACAGCGATGCTCGCGGCTCCACGGCTCATCACAATGCCAACATAACCCCTTGGCAGATCGGTCTCGAAGCTCTTCTCTTGTCAACCTTTTTAGTGCAGGAGCTCGGCTAATAGTAGGGGGGGCTGAGGGCTTCAATATTACTGGTTGGGGAGTGACCCAAGTCCTCCGAGCTTCATGGTTCAATCGCTCCTCCTGAAGTTGTGCAAAAGAGATGGCTGCCATAAGCGTATACGGTTATCGCGCTTTAACTTCTCCCCGGATCTCCGGCTTCAAGCCCTCAATAAATGTCCCCAATAATTGTTTTTCAGACCAATCATGAGTTTGATTAGATAACCTTTCAAACCTGATTTGATACTCCTGGATGGTGGAGGTTTGTCGGATCTTTGCTAGTTGTCCGTTGATGTTCTCGTAATCGGTTGGTCCGAAACGGATCAGCAGTCCTTCTTTGAATTGTCACCATGAGAGGACTCCATGAGTATGTTCAAACCAATCAAACCATTGTATGGCATCTCCTTCAAGATGTATAGCTATAATTTCTACCATAGATGCATCTACAGTTTTGTGGTACTGAAAATATCACTCCGTGCGCGAGATCCAACCAATCGGGTCTCCTTCTTCCCATCTAGGGAAGTCCACCCTCATGCGTGGATAGTGGGGATTGGTCATAGAGCCTCCCCTCTCCTGGAGGTCATCTCTTCGATTAGAGCTCTCCCCTTGATGTGATTTCTTTGGGCTCGATGGTCGACCCAAACTAAGTTCGGCAAAGAGAGTCCAAATCTTCTCCTCCATTCGTGTCTCGAAGGCTTCGAATTTAGCATCAATTGCCTCCTCGGATGCCAAAGCATATGTCTCTAAATCTATAATATTAAGATCTCTTTTTTGCTGTCGAGTTAAAGGCATGTATTGGTTGAGAGAAGTGGTGGTTGAAAGGGTTGGTAGATTGGTGAATGTAGGCTACGGTTTAGGCTTGTTTTGTGGCTGTTTTGGGTGCTGTTTGGGGCTGCGATTTGATGGAGTTTTGGGCTGAGATGGTAGTGGATGAAGGTTAGAGAAGAGGGTTTTAGATCTGTGGTAGCTCGCAGCAAAGATTTGACAAAAATCAGTAGAAATTGCTGCCTATATGCGCTGTCTCGTAAGAGCAGAATTGTCGTCGAAGAAATAGCAGTTTCTCGATGAAATTTCCAGTGAAAACTCAGGGGTTTGAGGAGGGGGTTTGATGGTAGAATCTTAGTTTAGATAGCAACAAGGATAACAAATTGGATCAAGAAATTTCGGCAGCAAAGCAGTAAAGAAATCGGTGCAAGTTGCGATAGCAGAATTCTCGTCAAAAAATTTCAGCAGTTTGTGATGAGAGATTGCAGCAACACACGAATTTGTTTTTGTGATGAATTCCACAATAGATCAATCACGGATGGGAGCCAAGATGATCTATGAGGTGCACAAAAAATTTCGTTCAAAAAGGATAACAATTAGATCGGTTAAAGGCAGCAACACACGGCTGAAATTTTCTGCAGCAATCCTTCGTTCGCAAAGATGGTAACTTTTGCGACGCAAGGAATTCGCAGCAAGGGATCGATAGAAAAACTTCTTTTTGATATTTTAGATGAAAAATTACAGCAGCAAAAGGTATTGGTGGTAGAAAAATACCAGATCTCTAATGCAATTAGAGGTGGCGACTGTAGATTGATTTGATCTACGTCAAGAGATGACGGTGGAGATGACGACGTCAAGAGCAATTGTGGGAATTGCTTGGCTAATGGTGGGCGGCAGGGATGGCAGCAAAAGCAGCAAGATCGCTGCTCTGATACCAGATGATAGAACCCCAGAGGAATTCTATGAAGATTAATCTTTGAGGGGAGATCAATCCTTGGAACGCTATAGGGGTTCCACCCTCCAAGTAGCCTGGTGGCTGCAATTGTAGATTGATCTTTCTTATTCCAAAGAGGTGGAGGCTACAAGTTTATATAGAGCTCCAAACCCTAGCCCTAGGGGTTGCTTCCTAAGTGAACTATCTGATTTGCCCTCAACTTTAGTGGGCCGGCCCAGTAACAAGGGGGGCGGTGGCTAAGAAGCCCAAAGACCCAAATATAAACCCTAGCCTCTCTTCTTTATAGGATAGAGACGACTATGTGGGGTTTATTACATTCTCACAGGGTTTTTATTAGCTGCTACATGGTTGAATAGGACCTAATCCTGCTAGGGTCTTATCAGAGGTGTATATGATACAACCTAAGGGATTCGTGTCCAGGGATAACCTAGATAAGGTGTGCAGGTTGCTTAGGTCTATCTATGGACTAAAGCAAGCTTCCCAAAGTTGGAACATAAAATTTGATGAGGCGATCAGATCTTATGACTTCGTTAAGAATGAAGATGAACCTTGTGTATACAGGAAGGTAAGTGGGAGCACTATTACCTTTTTGGTATTATATATGGATGACATCCTGATCATTGGGAATCATGTAGGAATGCACTCCACAGTAAAGGCTTGGCTATCTAGGCACTTCTCCATGAAGGACTTAGGGGAAGCATCATACATATTGGGGATACGGATCTATAGAGATAGATCTAAGAGGATGCTTGGCTTGTCCTAGTCTAGGTACATAGACACCATTATCAAAAGGTTTATCATGAAAAATTTTAAGAGAGTTCTCATACCAATGAGACATAGAATATCATTTTCTAAGAGTATGTCCCCAAAGACTCTTGAAGAAAGGGCACACATGGATAGGATACCATATGCCTCAGTGATATGATCTATCATATATGCTATGCTATGTACCAGGCCTGATATAGCATATGCTCTAAGTGTCATGAGCAGGTATCATCAAGCAGATCCAGGCTTGGAGCACTAGAAAGTAGTAAAATATATCCTTAAGTATTTGAGAAGGACTAAGGATCTTTTACTAGTATATGGAGGAAGTAGCCTCAGGGTTGAGGGTTACATGGACTCGAGCTTTCAGTTCGATGTCGATAATAACAAATCTAATTCAAGGTATGTGTTCACCCTAAATAGAGGAGCAGTATGCTAGAAGAGTTCCAAGCAAGACACTACTACTGACTCAACCATAGAGGCGGAATACATTACTGCGGTAGAGGCAGCAAAGGAGGGAGTCTAGATAAAAAAGTTCATTACAGATCTAAAAGTCATCCCGGGTAGTGAGGAGTCGATTCTCTTATATTGCGATAACTACGGGGCGATTACTCAAATAAGGGAACCCGGGTCTCATCAGAAGTGTTCTAAGGTGGTTCCAACTTATTAGAGAGATCATGGCCCAAAGAGATGTAGTAGTGGAAAAATTTCTATCCAAAGATAACATTACAGATCCACTAATAAAGCCATTAACTCATATTATCTTTGAGCATCATAGAGGTTTGATAGGGCTCAAACACGTAGGTGATTGGCTTTAGGTTAAGTTGGAGATTGCTAGTCATATGTGCCTTGCAAGCCAATCACATGAGTGATGGCACTTGTGACTTGATATGCACTCTTTCTTTTGCTTATTATTATCAGGCATTTTATCAATTTATGTTGCATGTTGCATATATTGCAATGTCCTTAGATCCGTGCAATAAGAATCAGATCGTGATGAGATCACGATAATGAGACCAATTCACCTTTAAACATAGACCCTAAATAATCCTGGTCATAGGTTATTCAAAACCGAATAGACTAGTGTGCTGTATACCCATCCATATGATGGAGGTGGCTAGTCTCATAGCTACTGATGTGGCGACACTAAGGGTATCGTGCAGGTGCTCATTGGGGAATGAGTTCACTGATTGATCTACTTACGAAATGCTGGATGGTTATTGATACCTCACATCAAACAACGATTCCGTAGTCCCAGTAGTGTATCTGGTCCTTAGACTTGAGATACCAAGGATATTCTGTATGAGTACTCTACTCTTTGATACCAGACTTATAGGTTTAGAAAGTTTCAGATCTAGTACAGTTAGTTATTGGGAGTGGTAGCCAACCTTACGAGGGCTATTGAGTATCAATAGAGGATCATCTGCTCTCGGTATCATAAGAGGAATATCCTATGTATTCTTGCTTGAACAAATCCTTGGCCAAGGTTATTTGGATTGAGAGAGAAAGAGTCCTCCGGGAGAATCCGACTAGAGCAAGATTCAAGAAGAGACTGCATGGGCCTGACAGCACCATGCCCGGTATAGGGTCTTTGGAATATTAGATAGATGAGGGACTATAGATACATGGTAACTAAGGACAAATAGGTCCAAAGGATTGGAATCTCCTGTATCGTCTTGAGGCTATAGCATAGTGGCCTAGTATGTCCGTAGTCAATGAGTTGGGTGAATTATTATAGAGATAATAATTCACTAAATCAGAAGGTGTTCTGACAAGTATGACTCACGGCCAGCTCGATATTGGGCCTAGAGGGTCACACGCATATGGTCGGCATTGCGATGAGTAGATGTTCGATTATGAGATATCTGGTGGAGCCCCTATCTTATTGGATATCCATTAAGCCCCTAAATTATTGGATCCTAAGATGAGATCCAATAATTGCTAATAATAGATTATTGGGCAAAAACCCACTAATCTAAGAGGCTTGGGTAATTGGATGGAGATCCAATACCCAATAGGGCAAGATCCATTAGGGTTTACATGGGACCTCTATAACTAGGAGGGAACCAAAGCTCTATAGGCTGGGGGTTTTCTTGGTAGCCACATTTTATTCTCCTCTCCCTAGATAGGTGCATCGTTACAGTCCTTGCCGTGTGGATACTACTAGAGAGGAGGATACTTGACCTTCTTCATCCTCTCCTACAGATCTATAGGGATTCAGGGATATACTATCTCTCTAGGTACTTTCTTTTATACATGCAATTTTCGTGGATTTATTTTTAATGCACCGATCTTCACATGACGACGGAACCTTTCATGGAAATCCAAGGTTTTTGTTTTTTGTTCTTCCACTACACATGAGATGTCACCCCCTGTGGATTTCCTAATAGATGGCAGCAAAGGTTTGATAGAAATCAGTAGAAGTTGCTGTAGATATATGCTGTCTCATAAGAGCAGAATTGTCATCAAAGAAACAGCGGTTTCTCGACAAAATTTTCAGCAAAAACCCTGAGATTTGAGGAGGGGATTTAATAGTAAATTCTTGATTTAGATAACAGCAATGATGACAAATTGGATTAAGAAAATTTTGACAGCAAATCAATAGAAGCTGCTGCAGATATGTGCTATCTCATAAGAGTAGAATTGTCGTCAAAGAAATAGCGATTTCTCTACGAAATTTTCAGTAAAAACCCTAAGATTTGAGGAGGGGATTTGATAGCAAATTCTCGGTTTAGATAACAGTGATGATGACAAATTGGATTGAGAAAATTTTAGCAGCATAACAGTAATGAAATTGGTGCAAGTTGTATTGGCAGAATTCTTGTTGAAAAATTTCAACGATTTATAACAAAAATTTACAACAACATAGGAATGTTTTAGAGATGAATTCCATAATAGATCAATCAAAAATGAAAGCCAAGATGATCTATGAAGTGCATAAGAAATTTTGTTTAAAAAGGATAGCAAATAGATCAGTTTAAAGGTAGTAATATGCAGCTGAAATTTTCTACAGCAATCCTTCGTTCGCAAAGATGATAACTTTTTTACGATGAAAGGAATTCACAGTAAGGAATAGATAGCAAGACTTCTTTTTGGTATTTTAAATAAAAAATTACAACAGCAAAAGGTATTGGTGATAGAAGAATATCAGATCTCTGATGCAATTGGAGGTGGCGGCAATAGATTGATTTGATCTACGGCAGAAGATGATGGTAAAGACAGCGACGTCAAGAGCAATTATGGAAATTGCTTGGTTGATAGTTGGTGGTAGGGATGGTGACAAAAGCAGCAAGATCACTGCTTTGATACCAGATGATAAAACCCTAGAGGAATTCTATGTAGATTAATCTTTGAGGGGGATAAACCCATGGAACACTATAAGGGTTTCACCCTCCTAGTAGTCGGCCTGGTGGTTACAATTGTAGATGAATCTTGTTATTCCAAAAAGATGGAGGCTACATGCTTATATAGGACTCCAAACCCTAGCCCTAGGGGCTACTTCCTAAGTGAACTACTCATTTTACCCTCAACCTTAACTGACTGGCCCAATAAAAGGGTTGACAGCTAAGAAGCGTGAAGGCCCAAATGTAAACCCTAGCCACTCTTCTTTATAGGATAGAGGTAGCTAGGTGGGGTTTATTACACTCTCATAAGGTTTTTATTAGCTGTTACTTGGTTGAGTAGGACCCAACACTGCTATGGTCCTATCACGATACCACCGCCTAGTCTGGCGGTACTACCACCTGACAGGGTCCTTAGACTCTATGGAGGGGTGGTACCATCGCCTGTCAAGCAGTACTATCGCTGATAGGTACTAATTATCAATGGTACCATCACTGACCTAGGGTAGTACCACCATTGACTTGGGGTAGTACCACCACCTAGATCACATGGGAAACTATTCTCGAGGTAGTCCCACCGCCCCAGTCTGGCAATGCTACTGCCAGACATGGTCCAGCATTGCTGAATGGGCCTTGAATCCGACTCAATTTAGTCCAATTAAGGCCTAGTTGGCTCCTACTATGGTTAATTAGGATTATCACATAATCCTAATCCTGATTACATGCTAACTATGAAATTGAAAATATATTCTAAACAAATTCTAGTTTGGCTATGTTGAGTCTTCTTTCGATGAACTTCTGGTGGATTTCTGACATACCCTCGGATATCTTCCGGCAGACTCCCAATAGCCTTCCGGACTTTATGGCGAGTTCGATGAATCTTTTGGCAAGATTTCAAACTTTCTCGGTGAGCTCCACAAACCTCCGACGATTTTTTCGACGAACTTTTGAAACCTTTGGTAAGTCCCTGATTCATTCTCGGCCAGTTCCAGCAGCACTTCCGATAATACTTTGGACTTCCAGCGGACTCTTGGACTCCCAACGTTCTTGACTCCAATAATTTGCTTTATGTCTTCATTGCTATCATAATTAATCCTACACACTTATCTTAATAATATGGATTAGATCAAATAACTTATCAATTGACTTCATCATCAAAATCCGAGATTCAACACAATCAAGAAGTTTGATTTGTTACCTATGGTTCCTTTGCCAATGATTTTACCTTTGTTATTGTCTCCGAAGGTGACATACCCTTTGTCTTAGCTAGTGAGCTTAGAGAATTGAGTTTGATCTCCAGTCATGTACCTTAAGCATCCACTATCAAGGTTCCATCTCTTGCTCCTAGCTTGTTATTGTAAACATATCTACAAGAAAGGGGGTTTTTTAGGTATCCATTTGACTTTGGGTGCCTCATAAATCAATCTTTCTAACTTATCATTTTACATTGAGTCATTTATGATTCTTTTAAAAACCCAAATTAACTTTTGTAGACTATACTTCTTAAATAGATATGTATGAGCATAATGTCCAAGTTTTTAACGCAAGTTACATTTGTTATGGGGTGAAACATGTAAAGTTGGGCCTTTAACGAAGATGGTTGGCTTTTGGTGAGTGTTTCTCACAAAGTCGATTCTATCTCTTCTATGAATATGACCCTTATTAGTAAGGATCATATTTAAGGATTTGCTACCTATTTTAAATTTTCCTAAAGTTTCATTTAGTAGCAAATTTTCCTTTCTTAGTGTTTCTAGTTCTTCACATTTAGTGCAAGGTGGCAATATTACATTATCATGCTCATTCTTTAATCTATCTAATTCATTAACTAAAGAGGCATGCTCCTTTTTCAATAATTTATACTCTTTACTAACTAATTTATATTCATCAAATAAGTCATGAAACACATTTAACAATTCATCAAAAGATAAATTAGCATCAAATGAACTACTTACCTCATCACCAAGTGCCATTCACGCATAGTTTGCCACTTCATCGTTGTTTTGCTCCTCATCCTTAGAGGTGCTTGAACCATCCCAAGTAGCCTTTTATGCTTTCTTTTTCTTCGGTTGCTTTTTCTTCACTTGGGGACATTCACTTTTGAAATGTCCTAGCTTCTTGCATTTATAGCAAATAATTTGTTCCTTCTTAAGTTCATTTTTGTTTTTAATGTCATGCTTAGTTTTGTTTCTTTTTATGAATTTTTTGAATTTCTTATTAGAAGTGCCAATTCATCATCATCATTGTCATCTTCACTTGAGCTTTCTCCCAAGTGGTCTTCATGAGTTCTTAGTGTCAAATCATTTTTGTTCTTTAGAATGTTATTTTCAAGTTCTTCATATATATTGCAAGTCATTTCATAGGTCATTAAAGATCTGATAAGTTCTTCTAATGGAAAGTTGTTTAAATCCTTGGCTTCTTGAATAGCCGTTACTTTAGGATCCCAACTCTTTGGAAGAGATCTTAATATCTTATCAATAAGTTCAAATTAAAAAAACTTTATCAAGAGCTTTTAGGCCATTGATGACATCCATAAATCAGATGTATATATCTCCGATGGTCTCACTTAGTTTCATACGAAACAATTAGTTACTATGAACCAAAAGATTGATTTTAGTCTCCTTTACTTGTGCCTTCGTGTGTGATTTCAAGTATATGCCAAATGTCATAAACCATTTCGTAAATAGAAACTCGATTGAATTTATTCTTATCTAAAGCACAAAACAAGGCATTCATAGCCTTGGCATTCAAAGAGAAAGTCTTCTTCTCCAATTCATTCCAATCGTCCATTTTCGACGATATATACATGTAATCCATGTAATCCATGTAATCCATTCCAATTCATTCCAATAACTCATTCTAGTTTTTCAATACATGTAATCCATCCTAATGAATATGGGTAAACGTGTGATTGAATGACCCTCTTGATTGCCGACAAAAGCAATCTCTCTTGGGTTTTGAACTAAATCGAGAGTGACCTCGCTATGCTACCAATTGTTAGGATCAAGTTGGGCATTAAGAGAGGGAGGGGAAGGTGAATTAGTGCAGCGGTAAAAACATCGATTTTAGAAATCTTTCGATTTTACAAGAATCATATTAGTAAAACGTTTAGCTTCAAAAACAATCGTAGAATAGTAGAGAGAAAGTAGAGCAGTTTGCAATTAAGTAAAAGAGCAATGAAGATAAACAGCAAAGCACAAAAAGGAAAGAACATACCGATTTATAGTGGTTCGGTCGTCCAACTTACATCCACTCCCGATACCTCCTCCATCGAGGTCACCGGCTTCCACTATTAATCTTCTTTTAATGGGCGAAGATCAATCACCCCTTTACAGATCTCTTTACAAGTTGCTCACTCTCCTTATATAAGTTTCTAAGACTAGAAACTTAGTTCACTATAATCTCAGTTCTTTCGATCACTTTTCTATATCCCACAAGCAAAGAAGTGTGGGGTATTTATATTCCTCAATTGGCTTTAAAAATAGAGCCAAAAAGGTCTTGTCCTGGATTTCCGGGATACTAGCGGTACCATCGCTTATCCCTGGCAGTACCACTGCTAGTTGTCTCTAACACTGTGTGGTACTACCACCCAGACTAATGGTACTACTACCAAACAGAGTCTCGGCTATTGGACTTGGGCATTACCACCACTTATGCCTAGCGGTACCATCGCTTGGTAGTTAATAACTGTCAATGGTACCACCACTTAGTCTAGGCGATACCATCGCTCAGACCACCTAGGAGACTAAGCCATGGATGGTTCTATCGCCCAGTCCTGGTGGTGCCATCGCCAAACAGAGTTCAGCATATTATTTAGGCTAATAGTCCAGCCTAAACTAGTCCCGATTCGAGCCCAATTGGCCCCTAAATGAGTTAGTGGGATTACCTTCCAATCCTAACTCAAATTACATCCTAACTATAATAATTAAGTCATCTACTTAAGCAAGCAAGTCCGATAGGTCAAAATTTCTTCTGATGAGATTCCGACGATCTTTCGGTGGACTTTTGACAGACTTTCGGTGATCTTCCAATGGACTCCCGGTAAGCTCTTAAACTCTCGATGATCTTCTTGGAAAACTTCGACAAGCTTCTTTGGCGAGCTCCGTCATACTCCCAACAAACTTCTCGATGAACTCTTGATGTACTTTTCAGCAAGCTCTCGATAAATTCTGGCAATACTCTCGACAAACTTTTGGACTCCCAATGAATCGTTCAATCTTTGACTCTAGCACTATATTTGCATTATGCCTTTACATAGTTAATCCTGCACTCTTTTCTCAATATATAGATTAGACTAGAAATTTATCAATTGATTTTATTATCAAAATCCGAGATTCAACATGACATGGTGCTCTCCTGCCCAACGTTTAATTTTCCTGCTTCACGATTTAAGTACAAGATCAAAGTTTCTCTTATATTTTTTTAAACGCTTATTTGTCATAAATTCATCAATTGATTTTATTATTAAAATCAGGGATTCAACATCTGGTATGTCATCCGATCTTTCGACACTTCATCCGAACCTTTGACACATCATTTTTTCATTCGGTGTATCACCCGATCTATCGACATGTCAACTTTCCCATGACATTCGATCTTTCAGCATAATATCTGATCCTTCTAGTATGATGCCTGAGCATATAGTATGAAGTCCAACACGTCGATCAGTCCTCTGACTCAACATCTAATTTCTGATATGATATTTTTCCTAGCATAAGGTCTGATTCTCCTACTTCGACAATTTATCCTTTGATAGTTTGATTGCTTGATCAATGTATTTTTTATGTTACTTATTTCAAAAGCATATTAGCCTATATACTTATTAATTGATTTTATCATCAAAATCCAAGATTCAACAATAGTGATAGAAATTACGATTGAATTTTAATTAGTCTCAAGTGAATCTCAAGGCTTGAATAAATATGAACATGATTAAATAAGAAAGTTTAAATTTTAAACCTCATATATAAAGAGGATAATAAGTCATTTAAGCATGGATGGAGTAACAAAAAATTAAATGGATATGTAAATGAAAGAGAAGTGTTATACTAAAAATATTAAGATGCATAAGTGAGGTTGAAGAATGAGCTTAGATAAAAAATATATATCATCTTTGTTAAACCAAATTAAATTTAATGAAAGTTGTTACAATATTATAATTATATCAGTAAAAAAAAAACTTGAAATAAGACCTAGTGAGATTGAACCCTAGACCTTAAAACAATCTCTAAGGCATCTTAATCTTATTTTAATGTCATCCTCTTTGCCAACATGATAACTCATAACTTTTTTTCTTATTATTAGCGATTCTCTTAGTTTTTCTTATGGAGGCCAAGAAACTCCAATTATAAGGAAGATTGAGGTAAGAAAAACTCAACTCTTCTCTTGTTATATCTAGAATTTTAGTTTTACATATTATATGCTAACTTTCTAGCTACTTCTAAATAACCTAAATTTTAAATTTATTTTAAATTTATTTTATATATTTTGGATGATTTTGAAATCATCATAATATGAGATTTGTGCATAGTTATTATTATTTCAATATAATGTATCCATAATCCCTTATTTTTGATAAGGGGTTTAAGATTATTAACTTTTTTACTTTGGATATAACCTGAGATTTATTAAATTTAAACTGCTTCGAAGCTGACATGTTTACTGGAGTGGTTAAGGCTTTAATTGTCTGATGAAAGCGGTTGGTGGCGGATGGAAAGCAGAATAGGAGAATAATTGGAGAAGCTGTCCAAGGCGGGTCCAACCGAAACACGGACAACAGGATTCTTTAATTTCTCTCAACCGGTGCACCAGAGTTATTAAAACTTATCAACTATTTTGGTTAATTTCTGTTACATATGAACAGTTGGGCATGATTTATATCAACATGAACATGCCCAGAATGCTATTGAAAGTGATTCTTGACCATTATCTGTCCCGAATGCAACATTCGAACTGTGATAGTATCAAACTCGCCCAATTTGAAAGGTCATTATAGTTCACCAATTAGATAGTTTAGATTTTAAAAGGCTAAAATACCTTCAAATTTTCATTTTTTTTTCAATTTTCCAAAGGAAATTTAGACTTTTTTATAATAAAATTAAAAACAACAAAACTCGATCATACATAATTATTTTCTCATCCCATAACATGTGTTCTCATTAGTTGTTATCTCTACCATTCTTTTTAAATATGTTAGAAATTTTATTTTTATAATATTATAGGGCTACTTCCTCACATTTAGCCTTTTTCCGGATGGTGCTTCATATTTTTTATTTTTTACTGATTTTGATCCTTAAAATGTTAAATTTATTCCAAAAAAATTAAAAATTATCATATAAATTCTCCAAAATAGAAAAGTTATATTTTTTATTAACAAGATCATTTCAAATATTTTCTAAAGGTTCTAGCTTGTTTTGACCAGGTTTAACCCAATTATACCATTTGAATTGTCTCAAAAACAAGGTAAGTGGACTTAAATCTTAGTGTTTTTGACCAAAATTTTAGGACAGGTTTCAAACTTTAAAAGCTCAAATGTTACAAAACATTGCATACAAGCATTAAATCTTTAACAAAATTAAAGATATTGATGGAATTAAAAATCAAATTATTAATAATCTAAAAATAATTAAAAATATATATTTTAAATTCTCAAAAATAGAAATTTTTTTTTATCTATTTCGAACTAAGTCAAATATTTTCAGAAAGTTCTAACATGTTTTGACCAAGTTTAGACTCATGTACACTATTTTGAATTATCAACAAAAATAATACAAACGGGTGTAAACCTTAGTGTTTTCGGAACAAAATTTTAGAATAGGTTTCAAACCTATTTAGAAACTCAAATGTTATAAAACATCATACGAAAGTACCAAATTTTGATAAAATTTGAAGAAATTGATGAAACTAAAATATTCAAAGTATTCAAAACATGAAAAAAAAACCAGAAAAATTATCATTTAAATTCTAAAAAATAGAAAATATTATATTTTATACATTTCAGACCAATTCATATTTTCTAAAAATTTCAACTTCTTTTGAATAGGTTTAGACCCAATTATGCTATTTTTATATTGCTCCCAAAAACATTATAAGTGGGTCTAAATCTTAGTGTTTTTGGAACAAAATTTCAAAATAGACTTTAAACTTATTTAGAAGTTCAAGTGTTACAAAACATAGCATGGAAGAATCAAATTTTGGTAAAATTTTAAAAAATTAAAATTTAAAATGCCCACAATCTAAAAATAATCATTTAAATTTCCAAATATAGAAAAGTTATATGTAACCAATCTAGGATCAATTCAAACATTTTGTGAAAGTTCTAACTTTTTATAGACTAATAGGTTTAGACTCAATTACACTATTTTTTAATTAGTCCAAAAACAGTGTAAGTGGGTTTAAATGTAGTTTTTTTAGATTAAAATTTCAGAATATGTTTCAAACCTTTTTATAAGCTCAAATGTTACAAAATATTGTATGGAAGTATCAAATTTTGACAAAATTTGAACAAATTGATGAAATTAAAAAACTAGAGTATTCCCAATTTGAAAAAATAAAATAATTATCATTTTAAGTTTTATAAAATAAAAATATCATACTTTTGTCTATTTGGTACCAATTCAAACATTTATTGAATACTATAATTTGTTTTGACTTGGTTTAGACCCAGATACATTATTTTTTGAATTACACTTGAAAAAATATAAGTGGGACTAAATCTTAATGTTTTTCAACCAAAATTTTATAATAAATTTCAAACCTATTTAGAACGTCAAATATTAGAAAACATTACATGGAAGTATCAAATTATGACCAAATTTGAAAAAAAAAGAACAAATTGAGAAAATTAAAAAAAATTCAAAGTACTCACAATCTGAAAAAATCAGAAAATTATCATTTAGATTTTTAAAAATAGAAATGTTATATTGTTTTTGTCCATTTGGGACGAATTCAATGTTTCAGTTTATTTTAATCTGGTTAAGACATAGTTACATTAATTTTTTTGAGTTGCTTTCAAAAATAGTGTAAGTGCCTCTAAATCTTGGTATTTTTCAACAAAAATTTTAGAATAGATTTTAAACCTATTTAGAAGTTTAAATATTATAAAATATTATAAGGAAATATGAAATATAGATAAAATTTGAAGAAATTAAAGAAATTAAAAAATTAGAGTATTCACAATCTGTAAAATAAAAAAATATCATTAATTTCTAAAAATAGAAAAGTTATATATTTGTTCATTTGGGATCAATTTAATTTTTTTAAATTTTAATTCATTTTGACTAGGTTTAAACCCAGTTACATTATTTTTATAACCAAATCCCCCAATTTAACATTATTATTTCATTTCCATTCTTTCTAATAAAATTTAAGAAATAAATATTCAACATTTCAAGTTGGATGATATTATTTTTCAAGTAAATTAAATTAAAATAAAGAATAAATAAATATAAAATTAGAAAAAAAATATTACCTTATGTGGAGGCCTCACCTTCTCTTATATAATGGGAGATATTTCGATCTTTCATTACAGTAGTGGAAAAAATATGGAGTTGCATCTTACTAAAAAGAGATAGGTTCCCCTACCTTTATTGAAAAATAAAATTTTTTTTCTATTCCTTTAAGTGTTTAAAATTTTATTTTTGGCTTAAAATATATTTTAATTATTAATGCTATATATAGTTTTATATTTTTTTTACTATTCCTTTAATTATTTAAAATTTTATTTTAGACTAAATATTTTATAATTATTCACATTATATGTGGTTTCCAAAATTTTTATTTTGCATGATGTTAATTGTAATATTTGATTTCTATTAGACTTATGTAATAGTTGATTAAAATATTATTTCCTCCCTCATGAAATTTTATTTTTAATCTACTACTATTTATTATGTTGTAAGGACTCGATATTAATGATTAGATATTTTGATTATAATTTCATGATGTTATAACTCGAAATTAAAGAAATTACTTAGTATTTAGGCTAAAATCACTTTGTAGGCTAGGCTATAACTTGTAGAAGTGGCCAAATCAATAAACTAGGCCTAGTCAATAGGTCAAACCTAATTAACAAGGTAGGCCCTAACCTGTAAGCTAACTTAGCCCTGCCTTGCACGGGCAATCATGTGTGATATATATGACTAGTCCATAAACTTTGGGCTACCCTAGCTTGGTATAGTGCATATGTAGTATAGATGACCAACCTAATCTGATGCTATATAGTTTAGCCCACTATCATTAATTTAATTTAAGGCTAAACATTGATTGAACCAATTTATACTTGATAAGTTTAGATCGATTTAGGATGATTCTGAATCGATTTGACTTATTCAAGTTTGTTTAACCTAAATTGAATCTAACATAGTCTAAATTATACCAGTCTAGAGTGGTTCCAAACTAGTTAAATAAAGATCGGAAATTAAGTTCTATTTGATCTATTAAGTTAGAATTCAAGATAATTGAGAGCTAATTAATATAATTTAACATTAATAATATTTGAAAGATAAATTAGGATGTTTCAATATATTATTTTCTTTTGAGATAGAGCTAATTGAGATAATTTTGTTTCCCTACTAAGAGTAGGTAGGGCAATTCTCTTTGGGGATTAGTAGGCCATCAAACGTGGCAACTTAATGTTTCCTCCATTCACTATTACAAGGAACGTGTTCCTACTATGGTGGGTAAGAGATATCACTCCATCCATTATTAGGAATGTGATATGAATTTGTCTTTATCTATTGTTAAAGAATGCAAATTCATCCTATAGGATATAGTCTCTCCATCTACTATTGGGGAGTATTCCTTCGAGTATTTAATATACACCAATAGGATGATTGACTTTTGGATATATATTTGTTTTTTAATTAATTTATAGGAGTCCCTACTCAATGTTGCTAAAATTTTTTATTTTATTTTTGGTTTTCAAAGTAGTCACTCAATAACACTAGATCGGATTTCAATAGAGAGTAGACTTTCCTCTATTATTAGGTAGAGTTAATTAAATTTTTGTTTTGAGTTGACACTATTATGTTTCTCAAGAAAACCTATCACTACATTTGATTTATATTTTGATAAAAAAATAAATTATAATAAATATTTATAATTTATACATATTAATAAGGTGATGTTTATTTAATTGATTCTTGATGTACAAATAGAAAGATGTAGTGATCGAAAAAAATGTTCTAGGATGTGATTTTTTTATATAGTATCAAACCATAATTTAGGGCCTATAGGTCTTTGGGTCCTTAAAATGATTTTGACGGATAATTATCTTTTGACCTATTATAGGAGTAATAGTAGTCTTATCACTTGGAGTGCTCGTGGTCGTAATTCTACTGGTCTATGTACTTAGAGAAGTGTTTGAGCAAACCTTAACTTAAAAGTTTCATGTTTCTTAGAGTAGACTGAGTCCTCATATATACCTGTCATTAATTGTGTGTCTGCTTCTCTAACATTGCATAGTGCACCTCATGCTTCAGCACTTGTTAATGCTTTCGTTAATGTATACTATGTCTTTAATGCTATTAGAGGCTACTATGAGCATCAAGAAGAGTGAGACGGAGCCCAACTAAGTGGAAATAGTACTTTAGATCACTTTAAGAGATAGGAACCACCTATTTTTGAGGGCAAACTAGATCTAATCTTTGTTGAACATTATATTTGCTAAGTGAAGAAAAATTTAAGGCTGTTAAATGTAGGGAAAATTAGAAGATGTCTTCTTTCATTTTGGGAGGAAAGGTAGACACTTTATGGACCTCAAAAAAGAGGATGTTGGAGGCAAGAGGCAATATGGTAACTAAGGAGAAATTTGAAAATATATTATATGAGCAATTCTTTCCTGATTTAGTTTGTTTTTAGAAGCAATAGGAGTTCCTTAACATCCATTAGGGAAGCAAGACTATGATAAAGTGTTAGGATCAGACAAGCACCAAGAGGGGGAGGGGGGGTGAATTAATGCTTTCGTAAAAACCTTGGTTTGAAAATTTTTGAACGATGAAACCATATCAAAAGGATGTTTATGTTGGGAAATCTATAGATGAAATCACATACACAATGGAAGAATAGAAAACAAAATCTTATATTTCCACAAAAAGGCTTTGTCGTCGGGCGAAGATCGATGCATAAAAACCTACGAAATCAAAAATTACATATACAAGAAAGATAATACCTAAGGAGATTAAATATCCTTGAATTCCTATAGATCTGTGGGAGAGAATGAAGTATTGGGATCGAGAGTGGCACTAAGAGGGGAGGGGGGGGGGTGGCGGGGGTGAATTAGTGTAGTGGTAAAGAACGATATATTTGATGATTTTAAAACACTTTTAGAAACTTTGTACGATAAAAATTTTGCTTCTTCGATTAAATCCGTAATGAAAGATACTTTAAACTTGAAGTGATTTGTAAGAAGGAGACAAAAAAGTAGAGCATCAAAGTGAAGATGGTTTGCAGTAATGTAAATGATAATAAGATAAATGCAAACCAAATTATAGTAGTTCGGTCATTCGACCTACGTCCACTCCCTATTCCTCTTCACTTGAGGCAACCAACTTTTCCACTAGTTATCCTCCTTCCAACGGGTGAGGACTGGCTCCCTTACAGCACTCTCCTTTTGACGGGCTTAGGAGGTAACCCTTACAAGTACTCTCTCCTTTCTTTCAGTGGAATACAAGTGAAAACTAAAGGAGAGATTTCTAGAGAGATTTCTACAGAGTTTTGTTGCTTTGAAAGTGTATGTGCTTATGTACTACAACCCAGGGATGGGAGGGGTTTTTATAGGCTCCAAGAGGATTCAAATTTAGAGCCCAAATTTGAATCTTCTCGATTTTCCAAACTACTGGCGGTACCACCGCCTTTCACTGGTGGTACACCGCTTAACATAGTCCTCGGGCTTTGTGGTCTGGCGGTACCATCGCCTATCAAGCGGTACCACCACCTGCTAGGCATTAAAATTGGTGGTACCACCGTTGACCTAAGGCGGTGCCATCGCCTAGGTCTGGTGGTGCCACCGCTAGACTATTCCAGCAAGGCTGACTGAGCCCTGACTTCGGCCCAAATCAGCCCAAATAAGGCCCAATTGACCCCTACAAGGGTTAAACAGGATTATTACCTAATCCTTACCCTAATTATATGCTAATTATAGAATTTAAATATAATTCTATGCAAATTAACAATCGACAATGTCGAGTCTTCTTCCGACGAGCTTTCCGATGAACTTTCGATGGACTTCCAATGCACCCTCGAATTTCTTCCGACGGATTCCCAACAAGCTCCCAAACTCTGTAGCAAGTTTGACGAGTCTTTGGCAAGCTTCTGAACCTTCTCGATGAGCTCTGCGAACCTCCGATGATCTTTCCGATGAACTTCCAAAACCTTCGGCAAGTTCTTGATTCTTTCTTGGTTGGTTTCGGCAGCTCCTCCGACGAATCTTCGGACTTCCGTCGAACTCTTGAACTCCCAATGATTTCATCGTACTTGACTCCGTTACTTTACTTTGCTTTATGTTTTCATCATTATCGTAATAAATCCTACACATACAAAACAAAACTCTAATTCGATCTAGACAATTACAACATGAATTAATATTTTGTTGCTCGACACGTCATTGGCCTATCGACGCTTCGTTTGATTCTTTGGCACACCATTCTCTCTTGTGGTCCGTTGCCCAATCGATGGTTGACCTCTACAACCCCGATATCCTTGGTGCAATACCACCCTTCTTGGCTTGATGTCCGACGTCCGAAGCCTTCTGTCAATTGTCCAATATCCTGATGTGATTTCCTCTGGCACAACGTCAATTCATCCTACGTTAACTACCTAATCCTGATCGAGTAGACCTGCATCACTCAAAATGTAGTTAGATAATAAAACATAATTAATTAATTTCATCATCAAAATCTGAGACCTAATAGTCTCCCCCTTTTTTATGATCACAACTAATTGATGACTAACAAAGTTAACCTCAACTCCTCGGAGTTTAACCAAACTCTCCCTATCAATATACCATTGATAGAACACTTGGATTATCTCAAATCCAAGCAACATGGATCAAATATCATGTCAACAAAAATATCATGCAAATATATAAAACATTCAAAACATCACACATTGCATGATATCATCACATTAATCTACTTCTCCCCCTTTGTCATCAACAAAAAAGAGAAGTTGCTCTAGCTATTTAAAAGATATTCAAGTCAACATATAAGCTAGATTTACAGCATTCAATCATACCATTTAATTATAAAATTGCAAGGTGGCAATTTTTGATGTTCAAGATAGGAAGTTCGTTCATTTCAATGATCGAGCTAGCAAATTTCTCATTGAAGTCGTAAGCTAGTAATAAAATTTTTTCCCCCTTTGTTTTTTCTCAAAAGAAGGGAAGAGTACAATTCGTTTCCCTTTACATGAATGTTTTAAAAGAACAAATCTGCATCATGAAATTTCAAGTCATGAATTCAAGAGAGTCATAAATCATGATATGAGGGAAATTGATGATAAGTAAGCAAGTAATAATGATAAGCTAGCATACTTTACGATACGCGAGCTAGCTCCCTTTTAATTTTTCTCTTTTTGTAACTAAGTTTTGCCTTTGCAAGCTATCAACACCCTTTTTGCAATGAGCTAATAATTTTATAAAATTTATAGCATTTTAGAGATGCAAGCTCATGAGTTTAAAAATAATACAACTTTGCTATTTCTTTCTTCTCATTTTGAGAAGTGCAAGGTTTGCCTTTTTGCAAGTTCTAGCTAGCTATGTTTGCTACCTTTTCTTGTGATACACAATTTAGGAAGTTTTCTCTAAGCTAGTAATTTTGCTCCCCCTTTATCATTCTCAAAAAGAAGGGAGGATAAAGTTTTCTTCCTTGTTACATCAACTTTTCATAAAAAAAATATCATCAATCAATATCACATAATGCATTCAAGTAGTCAAATGACATATCATGATTCAATGATTCATCATGAAGCAAATTGATTTTCAATCATCACACAAGGCATACAAGACAAAGAAAAAATCATGTCAAAAATTCAAAAAGTATTTCAAGCCAACAAGATCACATTTAAAGGTTAAAATATATCACATTTGTAAATGTCGATAAGTGATTTATTTGAGTGCAAAACCACTTGATTCATACATAGGAATTCCAAGTATCAAATATCAAGATATCAAGACTTGGATTGTGATAAAGCTTATTCAAGTATAAATCATCAAAATCATTAACATAGTTTATGAGATTCATAAATTGACATAAATTTGAATTATTCTCCTCTTTGGTAAATGATAAGAAGAAGCAATCATAGAGGAAAATATTTTGATTCACAAAAATATCTCAAGTCAAGAATTCAAAGTCATGATTTCAAGTGATCAAGAGAGGAGTCATAAGATCATTCAAACTCATTTTGTCAACTCGAAACTCATAATCAAATCAAAATCATTTGCAAGATTCATAACATGAATGAAGTGATTATCAACTCTTTAGAGATTACAAAATGATAAATAGATTTTTGATACACACTTATTATCAAATCATCAATTTCATAATTCATTTAGAAGGTTCTCTTCTTTGGTAAATAAAAAAGAGAACAAAATGAATTAAGGGAGATAGAGCATGATTGAAGCATTTAACATGATTGAAACATGATTCATATTTAAAAATGTATCTTATGTCATAAATACGAATCAAGCATTTGTCAAATCTGGAATCATTCTCAAAATAAATTTATACATGACAAGCATGGATTCATGAATTTTCTATAGAAAAATCGATAAGATTGAGATAAAGAATTGCATTTCATTTTTATACATGATTTGCTTCTTATAACCTATTTTTGCTCTTAAAAAAATATAATCATTAAAGATAAAAAGACAAATTTTGTCATAAAGATCATTAAGTTGAATCACATTAAGCATGTGGCATTTTCCAAAAGATTCAATTCAAGAGATTCACATGGATTCATCAAAACCAAAAACTTTAGAGATAAAAAAGTTTACGAGATCATGTATTTCCTTTTTATGATTTATTTCAAACAAGCATGCCTTTGTCTTTTAATGTCAAATTGAGACAATCATGAAAGTTCAAGATGTAAAGACAAAATTTCATAAAACAAATCATCAAGCATGATTCCATAGCTTTCAAGTATGATAACATCCATTTTCAAGCCAAAAATATAGCACATTACATATAAGACATCTTCCAACAAAAATTCGATTCAACATGATAATATGTTTCATTTTAAGTTATATGTTTCATGTAAGTTTGCTCAAGTTTTAGTAGATGAGTATCATGGTTAAAATCAAGATGTAAAGACAAAATTTCATAAAACAAATCATCAAGCATGATTCCATAGCTTTCAAGTATGATAACATCCATTTTCAAGCCAAAAATATAGCACATTACATATAAGACATCTTCCAACAAAAATTCGATTCAACATGATAATATGTTTCATTTTAAGTTATATGTTTCATGTAAGTTTGCTCAAGTTTTAGTAGATGAGTATCATGGTTAAAATCAAGTTTCGTCATAAAGATCATCAAAACACATCATTTTAAAATGTGAAATTTCAAATCATCATTTTGACAAATCCTCATGCATCATCATAATATAAAATCATTAAGCATGATAACAAAACTTTTAATATTTTTATTTTATCATTATCAAGTATGATTTTATAGGGTATGTTCAAATTTTTGTTCGAAAGCCATGTTTCATCACATAAATCCAAAATTATTATCAAAATCTTTCATTCGGGAATTTATTTAGACCAACGTTGATTGATTACGTATAAGTGTGCTCAAATCCTTTTTGTCTAAGGGATGTGTATTAAGTGTAAAACCAAGACAAGTTTCATTATAAAAAATATGATATGTCATCTAAAAGTTTCGTCATAAATTGTTAAGAACAATATTTCGAAACATAAGATTTCAAATTAACAAGCATGATACAATCAGTAAGCATGATTTCATAATGCATCATCAAAATCATTCTAACATTCTTTCTTTCATTATTATTAGTTATAATAAGATGATTTAGCTTAGTGTGAGAAATCATGCATCATTCATGAAAAGTTATAGATATTCGTGGATTTAAACAAGCATTGACAATAATCATGCAAACATCATTCAAAATTTCAAAACATAACATGCATGATATAAAATCGTCAAGCATCATGTTTAGAATGGAAAACCAATGTAACTCATCAAGATACATATGCATGGATTAGTCTTATTAGGTGTACACACATTATCACACATCATGCAATCATCATTCAAATTTTTATTTTTCAAAAATTCTAGTAGAAAAAGTAGGATAATTTTTAAAAATAATTTTTTTTTATTTCTTACCAACTAAATTAAGCACTTATGAAAATTTTCAAGTAATTTCATAAAGCAAAAGAGCTTTGGTTAAGTTGCTTACCCTGTAGTCGAAGATCGTCAAAGCACAATTTGCCATTTGCCTTTCGGAAGTTCTTGATTCATCCTTGGGTGCCTTCCTCTTCTTTGGCCTCTTCCTCCGTTCAAGTTTATTTTTTATTTTTTATTTTTGTTTTAAGAAATTATTAAAATTGATTAAAAGTTCAATGTCCTCTTCATTGTCCTCATCACTTGAGTCATCACTCAAGTGACATTTTATAGTTTGGAGATCTAAATCCTTCCTGTTCTTTGGAAGGTGGTTCATATGTTCATCATGTTCCAATAGGCTCATTTCATATGTCATTAGTGAGCCAATTAGTTCTTTAATAGATAAGTTATTTAAATCTTTAGCTTCTTGTATTGTGGTTACTTTAGGATCCCACCTTTTTGGAAGGGATCTTAAATTCTTGTTTATGAGATCAAAATCCAAAAAAGATTTTTCAAGAGCTTTTAGACTATTGACGACATCCGTGAAACAGGTGTACATGTTGCCTATAGTCTCGCTTGGTTGCATTCAAAAAAGCTCAAAATCATGCAATAAGAGGTTTACTTTCGAGTCTTTGACTTTACTAGTTCCCTCGTATATGATTTCAAGTGTTTGCCAAATATCAAAAGTCATTTCGTAACAAGAAATCTGATTGAACTCAGTTTTATCTAGAGTGCAAAATAAGACAATCATAGCATTTGCATTTAATGAAAAATATTTTTTCTCCAAATCTGACCATTTGTTCGTCAGTTTAGAGGGAAGTTGAAAACCATTTTCAATAATGCTCCATAAATCCAAATTTAAAGAAATTAAGAAAACTCTCATTCGAGTTTTCCAATATATGTAGTCCGATTCGTTAAAGAACAGTGAATGAACAACCGAAAAGCCCTCTTGAAAGCCGTGAAGAGCCATTTCTCACGGGTGTGAATTCGAATGAGAAACAACGTGACTCTGATACCAATTGTTGCGATCGAAAGTAGCTTAAGAGGGGGGCAGGTGAATTAGTGTAGCGGTAAATAACGATAGATTTGGTGATTTTAAAACACTTTTAGAAACTTTGTATGATAAAAATTATGCTTCTTCGATTAAATCTATAATGAAAGATGCTTTAAACTTGAAGTGATTTGTAAGAAGGAGACAAGGAAGTAGAGCATCAAAATGAAGATGGTTTGCACTAATGTAAATGATAATAAGATAAAGGCAAACCGATTTATAGTGGTTCGGTCATACGACCTATGTCCACTCCTGATTCGTCTTCACTTGAGGTAACTGGCTTTTCCACTAGTTATCCTCCTTCCAACAGGTGAGGACTAGCTCCCTTACAACACTATCCTTTTAACGGGCTTAGGAGGTAACCCTTACAAGCACTCTCTCCTTTCTTTCAGTGGAATACAAGTGAAAACTAAAGGAGGAATTTCTAGAGAGATTTCTATAGAGTTTTGTTGCTTTGAAAGTGTATGTGCTTATGTACTACAACCCTGGGATAGGAGGGGTTTTTATAGGCTCCAAGAGTATTCAAATTTGGAGCCCAAATTTGAATCTTTTTGGTTTTTTAGGCTACTAGCGGTACCACCACCTGACATTAGCGGTATCACCACCTGGCAAAGTCCTTGGGCTCTGTGGTCTGGCGAGACCACCGCTTGCCAGGCATTAAAGTCGGCGGTACCACCACTGACCTAGGGCGGTGCCACCGCCTGGGTCTAGTGGTGCCACCGCCTGGGTTTGGTGGGGCCATCACCAAACTATTCCAGCAAGGCTGAATGGGCCCTGAATTCGACCCAAATCAGCCCAAATAAGACCCAATTGGCCCTTACAAGGGTTAAACAGGATTATTATCTAATCCTTACCCTAATTACATGATAACTATGGAATTAAAATAATTCTAAGTAAATTAACAATTGACAATGTCGAGTCTTCTTCCGGTGAGCTTTCCGGCGAACTTTCGATGGACTTCCGATGCACCCTCGGATTTCTTTCGATGGATTCCCAATAAGCTCCCAGACTCTGTGGCGAGTTTGACGAGTCTTTTGCAAGCTTCTGAACCTTCTTGGTGAGCTTCACAAACCTCCGACGATCTTTCCAGTGAACTTCCAAAACCTTCGATAAGTTCTCGATTCTTTCTTGGTTGGTTCCGGTAGAGCCTCTGACGAATCTTCGGACTTCCGTCGAACTCTTGAGCTCCCAACGATTTCATCGCACTTGACTCTGGTACTTTGCTTTACTTTATGTCTTCATCATTATCATAGTTAATCCTGCACACACCAGATAAAACTCTAATTCGATCTAGATAATTACAAAGTGAATTAACATTCTATTGCCCGGCATGTCATTAGCCTATCGGTGGTTCATCCGATTCTTCGGCACACTGCCCTCTCTTGCGGTCCATTACCCAATCGGTGGTTGACCTCTATAGCCCCGATATCCTTAGCGCAACACTATTCTTCTTGGCTCGATGTCTGACGTCTGAAACCTTCTACCGATTGTACAATATCTTGACGTGATTTCCTCCGATGCAAAGTTAATTCCTCCTATATTAACTGTCTAATCCTAATCATGTAGACCTACGTCACTCAAAACACAGTTAGACAATAAAACATAATCAATTAGTTTCATCATCAAAATCTGAGACATAACATGAAGAAGGTCAAGCGTCCTCCTCTCTAGCGATGATCCACATAGTAGGGGCTACAATAATGCTCCTCTAAGGGAGGGAGGGGAGGGGGGGGCGAGGGAGGGGTTTGGGTTAGGGGGTGAGGGGTGAATTAGTGCAGTGGATAAAAATCGATGATTTAAATCGAATTTGGAAAACTTTGTTCGTTGAGAAATTTTATTCGACGAAAATAATTTTGGAAAACCATTTGAGTCGAGAGAGTTTATAAGAGAGTAGAGAAGAGGAGATCGAACTATTACAATGAAGAATTGAAATGCAACAAATGTAAAATATGCACCAAAAGAAGAATGCAACGATTTTATAGTGGTTTGATCAATTAACCTACGTCCACTCCCGAAACCTCCTCCAATGAGGTTACCAGTTTCTACTATCAATCGTTCTTGAAGGGGAAAGATCAAACACCCCTTTTATAGAACTTTATAACTAGCTCATGCCTTTTTACAGAATTTTTACACTTTAGAATTTGGGAGGTGAATACTCTAACTTTTCAAGGTTATTTCACTATAGTTTTGATTCATTTCTTATCACTTCTCAATATGCTTTACTAGTTGAGAAGCAAGGAGTATTTATAGGCTCAATTGGCTTGAAAATTAAAGCTAAAAAAAAGCCCTATCCTAGATTTCTAGGTGTTGGGAAATCCACAAGGGGAGCAACATCACATGCACAGCGGAAGAATAGAAAATAAAACCCTAGATTTTTTGTAGAAAGTTTCCATCGTTGTGTGAAGATCGGTGCGTCAAAAATAAATTCGCAAAACTGCACGTGTAAAAGAAGATACCTAGGGAGATCGTATATCCCTGAATTCCTGCAGATTTATGGGAGAGGATGAAGGAGGTCAAGCGTCCTCCTCTCTAGCGGTATCCATACGGCAGGGATTGCAACGATGCACCTCTCTCTATAGGGAGAGGAGAACAAGAGGTGGCTACCAAAAGAAACCCCCAGCCTATAGAGCTTTGGTTCCCTCCTATTTATAGAGGCCCCCTGGAAACCCTAATGGATCTTTTATCCTATTGGGTATTAGATCTCCATCCAATTACCCAAGTCTCTTGGATTAGTGGGTCTCTACCCAAGAATCTCTTATTAGCAATTATTGGATCTCATCTCAAGGTCCAATAATTCAGGGACTTAATGGATATCCAATAAGATAGGGGGTTCATCGGATATCTCATATCCGAACCTCTACTCATCGCAACACCTACCATATGTGTGTGACCCTCTAGGCCCAATATCGAGCTGGCTATGAGTCATACTTATCAGAACTCCTTCTGACTTAGTGAATTATTATCTTCACCCAACTCATCGACTGCGGACGTACCAGGCCACTACGCCACGGCCCCGAGATGATACAAGGGAATCCAATCCTTTGGACCTATCTGTCCTTAGTTACCATATATCTATAGTCCCTCATCCATTCAATATCCGAGAGACCCTATACCGGGCATGGTGCTGTCAGGCCCATACGGTCTTTTCTCAAATTTTGCTCTTATCAGATTCTCCTAGAGAACTCTTTCTCTCTCAATCCGAATAACCTTGGCCAAGGATTTGTTCGAGCAAGAATACATGGGATATTCCTCTCATGATGCCGAGAGCAGATGATCCTCTATTGACACTTAATAGCCCTCGTAAAGTTGGTTACCACTCCCAATAACTGGTTATACTAGATCTGGAACTTTCCAAACCTATAAGTCCAGTATCAAAGAGTGGAGTACTTATACAGGACATCCTTGGTGTCTCAAGTCTAAGGACCAGATACACTACTAGGACTATGAAATTGCTGTCTAACGTGAGGTATCAATAACCATCCAGCATTCCATAGGCAGATCAATCAATAAACTCATTCCCCAATGAGCACCTGCACTGTACCCTTAGTGTCCCCACACGAGTAGCTATTAGACCAGCTACCTCCATCATATGGACGGGTATACAACACACCAGTCTATCCGGTTATCTCGATGTCCTTCTCGAGTAACCTATGACCAGGATAATTCAAGGTCTGTGTTTAAAGGTGAATCGGTCTCATTATCATGATCTCATCATGATCCGATTCCCATTGCACAGATCCAAGGACATTACAATATATGCAACACGCAAGATAAAGTGATAAAATGCCTAATAATAAGCAAAGAGAAAAAGTGCATATCAAGTCACAAGTGCCATCACTCATGTGATTGGCTTGCAGGGCACATATGACTAGCAATCTCCCACTTGATCTAAAGCTAATCAGTATCATGTCTGATCCCCATCAGACCTCTGTGATGCTCAAAGACAATCTAAGTCAATGGCTTTGTCAGTGGATCTGCAATGTTATCTTCGGATGGAACTCTTTCCATTACTACATCTCTTCTGGCCATGATCTCTCTAATAAGTTGAAACCTCCTCAAAACACTTTTGATGAGACCCGGGTTCCCTTATTTGAGTAATCACCCCGTATTTGTCGTAATATAAGGGAATTAGCTCCTCGCTGCTCGATATGACTCCTAAATCTATGATGAACTTCTTCATCTAGACTCCCTCCTTTGTTGCCTCTGCCACAGCAATGTATTCCGCCTCTATGGTCGAGTCAGAACTAGTGTCTTGCTTGAAACTCTTCCAACATACTGCTCCTCGATTCAGGGTGAACATATACCCTAAATTAGACTTGCGATCATCGACATCGGATTGGAAGCTCGAGTCCATGTAGCCCTCAACCTTGATGCTACTACCTCTGTTGAATCTCAGATTTTGATGATGAAACTAATTGAGTGTGATTTGTGGTCTAACTGCGTTTTGAGTTACGCAGGTCTACTATCGATCAGGATTAGACAGTTGACACTGGAGGAATTGACGTTGCGCCGGAGGTGATCACGTCAGGATATTGGATGTCGAGCTGGAGATTCGATCGACTATCGGTAGGAGGCTTCGTACGTCGAGCATCGGGCCAAGAAGTACGGAGTTGCGCCATGGATATCGAGGTTGCGGAGGTCAATCGTCGATTGGGCAACAAGCCACTAGAGAGGTCGATGTGCCGAAGGATTGGACGAAGCGCCGACCAATGATGTGCCAGAACAACCGAATGTCAATTCGCATTGTAATAACTGTCTAGATCGAAGTAGAGTTTTTGGTGTTTGTCTGTGCAGGAGTAACTACGATAAGGATGAAGACGTAAAGCGAAACAAAGGGTCGAAGTCAAGTGTGATGGATCATTGGGAGTTCGAGTGTTCGATGGAAGTCTGAAGATTCATTGGGAGTGCTGCCGGAACTGGCCGAGAACGAGTAGGGAGCTTGCCGAAGAGTTTTTGGAAGTTCGTCGGGAGGTTCGTCGGAAGTTCACGGAGCTTGCCAAGAAAGATCGGAACTTGCCAAAGAAGCTCAGGGGAACTCGCCAAAATCATCGTGGAGTCCGAGAGCTTGCCGGGAGTCCGTAGGATGGTTTTCGAGGGATCGTCGGAAGACCGCCGGAAGCTCGCCGGAAGAAGACTTGACTTGCGGACTTTGCAATAGCTTAGGAATGTCTTTAATTTCGTAGTTAGCACATCAATTTGGGTTAGGATTAGGGGTTAATCCATCAACCCAAGTATGGGCCCATTGGGCCTTGTTCGGAACCGGTTTGGGTCAAGTTTTCGGCCCAAACCAAATGTAGATTTGTGCTTTGGCGGTGGAGCCCAAGAGCCAATGTGCCCAAAGAAGATGTGTGCATGCATGCATGCATGCTTTGGGCTACGCATGCATGCTTTGGCGGTTGCACCGCCAAGAGCATGCATGCTCGCTACGCAGATGCATGCATCTTTGGCGGTTGCACCGCCCAAGAGAACCAAAGATAGTTGCTTTGGTCAGGCGGTAGCACCGCCAAAGAAGACCAAAGAAGATGCATGCATGCTACATGCATGCTTCTTGTAGCCCGGTACTATAACCCGGCATCAGAGTCTGTATTGTAGCCCGGCATCGAGTCCGTATCGTGCTTGTTCCAGATACTATTGCCAGCGCAAGACCGCTGGCAAGGCGGTAGCACTGGTGCTACCGCCAAAGGCTGAAAACTAGGCGGTAGCACCGCTTGGTCAAGGGCGGGCACCGCTGGGTGTGTCGATCACAGATCGATAGCACGAAAACTCAAATTTTGGCTCCAAGTTTTGGCTCCAAATTTGAGTCCTCTTGAGCTCTATAAATTCCTCTCTTTTGCAGGTTCAAAGTGCAGCAAGAAGAGTAAAAATCTTGAGGGAAAACTCTGCTCAAATAGTGTCAAAAACTCTCCTCTTACTCTTAAGTGTTTTCTTGTTCAAGAGAGGGGTGAGAGCTTTATAAGGGTTATCTTCTAAGCCCGTCAAAAGAAGAGGTGTTGCAAGGGAGTTCTTCCTCGCCCATTGGAAGGAGGAAACCTAGTGGAAAGCCGGTGTCCTCAAGCGAAGAGGAATCGGAAGTGGATGTAGGTCGGATGACCGAACCACTATAAAAATCTGGTTTGCATTTACGTTCTTGCTATTTACTTTGCTGCAAACCATTTTTACTTGCTGCCTTATTTACTCAACTTCCTTATCATCTTATTACGTATTCTTTAAAGTTAAAACGCAATCTTTCCAGGTTCAAACGAAACGTTGCATTCATTCGTACGAAGTTTCTAAAGCTTGTTTTAAATCGCTGAAAATCTATCGTTTTATCCGCTGCACTAATTCACCCCCCCCCTCTTAGTGCCACTCGATCCCTAACAACCTCCATATACCAGTAAAAGATCCTTAGTCCTTCTCAAGTAATTAAGGATACTTTTTACTACTTTCCAGTGCTCCAAGCCTGGATCTGCCTAATATCTGCTCGTGACACTCAGAGCATGCATTATATCAGGCCTAGTACATAGCATAACATATATGATAGATCCTATCACTGATGCATATGGTATCATATCCATGTGTGCCCTTTCTTTAGGAGTCTTTGGGGACATACTCCTAGAAAGTGATATTCTATGTCTCATTGGTATGAGACCTCTCTTGGAATTTTCTATGCCAAACCTTTTGACAATGGTGTCTATGTACCTAGATTGGGGCAAGCCAAGCATCCTCTTGGATCTCTTTCTATAGATCCATATCCCCAATATGCAGGATGCTTCCCCTAAGTCCTTCATGGAGAAGTGCCTAGATAACCAAGTCTTTACTGTGGAGAGCGTTCCTACATCATTCTCAATGATCAGGATGTCATCCATATATAATACCAAAAAGGTGATAGTGCTCCCACTTACTTTTCTGTATGCACAAGGCTCATCTTCATTCTTAACGAAGTCATAAGATCTAATCGCCTCATTAAATCTTATGTTCCAACTTCGGGAAGCTTGCTTTAATCCATAAATGGACCTGAGTAATCTGCACACTTTATCTAGTTTATCCCTAGACACGAATCCCTCAGGCTGTATCATATACACCTCTTCCTCGAGGTTACCATTGAGGAATGTGGTTTTGACGTCCATCTGCTAGATCTCATAATCATAGTGTGCTACAATAGCCAATAGAATTCGAATGGATTTTAGCATGACTACAAGTGAGAAAGTTTTGTCATAGTTAACACCTTGCCTTTGATGATACCTCTTAGCCACTAGCCTTACTTTATAGGTCTCTACCTTTCCATCTACTCCAATCTTCTTTTTGAAGATCCACTTACAGCTAATGGGTACAATACCCTCAGATGCATTAACTAAGTTCCAAACCTTGTTGGAGTACATAGAATCTATTTATGAATTCATGGCTTCTTGCCATTTCTCGGAGTCTATGCTCATAATAGCCTCCTCGTAGGTCTGAGGATTAATATCCTCAATATCCTCTCTTCTGATATGTCTCACATATCTCTCAAGAGGATGGGATACTCTATCGGACTTACGTAAAGTTGGAACTTGTGTGTTAGGTATCTGAACAGACTCTATTTGTAGAATGGTGCTTGAGCTAGGTTTTCCAACTTCACTCAATTCTATCATGCTCCCACTGTCTCCACCAAGAATGTGTTCCTTCTCAAGGAACACTGCTCTCTTGGCTATAAAGACCTTTTGGTCCTCAGGGTGATAGAAATAATACTCACTGGTTTCCTTGGGGGATCCCACGAACTTGCATTGTTCGTTCTGGATTCCAACTTGTCAGGGTTGCGTCTCTTAACGTGGGCAGGGCAGCCCCAAATCTAAATAATCTTAAGATCAGGTATCTTCCCATTTCATATCTCATATGGATTAGATATCACTAACTTAGTTGGAATTCTGTTCAGAAGGTAAGCTGTGGTCTCTAGGGCATATCCCCAGAATGAGATGGGTAGGTCGGCGAACACATCATGGAACGCACCATGTCTAACAGTGTACGATTTCTCCTTTCTAATATACCATTAAGTTGTGGTATATAAGGAGGTGTCCATTGGGATAAGATCCAATAGTCTTTGAGGAACTGTGTGAACTCTATACTCAAGTACTCACCTCCTCGATCTGATCGAAGGGTTTTAATACTCTTTCTTGTTTGGTTCTCTACTTCATTTTTATATTTCCTGAATTTCTTAAAAGCTTTAGACTTGTACTTCATCAAGTACACATATCCGTATCTTGAGAAATCATCAATGAAAGTAATGAAGTAGGAGTAACCACCTATGGCATGAGTCGACATGGGACCGCATATATCACTATGTATGAGTCCTAGTAACTCAATGGCTCTCTCTCCAGTTCTACTAAATGGAGAGTTGGTCATCTTTCCCTGAAGGCAAGGTTCACATGTCGCATATGACTCATAGTTAAATGGATCTAGATATCCATCTTTTAGCAACTTTTGAATTCTTCCCTCGTGAATATGACCTTGCCTACAATGCTAAAGATATGCATTGTTCACCTCTTCTCATTTTCTCTTAAACTCACTTGCACTCATGATATGTGGAGTTGTATCTAGCATAAATAAACCATTATACAATGTTCCTCTCGTGATGATCTGATCATCTAATATTATTAAACAACCATTATTCTCAAAAACTAATTTATATCCACTAACTATCAACCATGAAATAAAATAATATTTTTGATAATAGAAGGAACATAATAGTATGCATCTAATGCAATAATAGCTCCACCAGGCATATGTAAAGTGACCTTGCCAATAGCCACTGTAGCAACCTTTGCTCCATTGCCCATCTTAAGGTCCATCACACCTTTGTTCAATCTCCTAGGTCTTGCCAGAACCTGCAACGAATTGCAAATATGATAAGCACTCCCGGTATCCAATACCCATATGTTATTATAAGATTCTCACAAATGGAGACTGATCATGAATGTACCTGAAGCTTCTGCAAGCTTCTGTTTCTCCCTCTCTACAAGGCACTCTTTGTAGTTCCTCTTCTAGTGCCCATCTTTACCGCAATGGAAGCATTGGCCTTTGTCTTTTGTTGGGTCTTTCTAGGCATCCTTTGCCTTACCCATTTTGCCCTTGTCCTTGCCCTTCTTAAGGGTCTTCTCAGCCTTCTTTTTCTTTTTGGTCTCACCAGCATAGAGAACTGGCTTCTCTTTCTTGATGGTGCTCTTTGCTTCTCTCAATATATTGAGGAGCTCTGGGAGGGTCACCTCAAGTTTGTTCATATTAAAATTCATTATGAATTGAGAAAAGGAATCTGGTAGGGACTGAAGCACAAGATCCACACACAGGTTATCCTCTAGGACCATTCCTAGGCCTGTGAGTTTCTCGATCCACTCAATCATCTTAAGGACATGGATCTGAACCAGTGTCCCCTCAGTCATTCTGGCACGGAAAAGACTCTTTGATATCTCATATCGCTGAGTTCTTTCCTATTCCTCAAACAGTTTGTAGAGATGTAGGAGTATGGAATTAGCATCCATATTTTCATGTTGTCTCTGTAACTCAGTAGTCATAGAGGCCAACATATAACACTGAGCAAGATTGAAATCATCTAAGTACTTTACATAATGAGCGATCTCATCCTCGCTTGCCCTTTCGTCGGGCGTAGGGATCATTGTATCAAGGACATATGCGATTTTCTCCACCGTGAGAACGATTCTCAGATTACGAAGCCAATCCATATAATTTGGACCAGTGAGGCTGTTGGCATCAAGTATGCCACATAAAGGATTTGAAAGTGACATTTTCTGAAATTAAAGATATAGCAGAAATAAATAACAAGCAGACTTTGCAAAAATTAAACAGTTAAGATAAGGACTTCTATCTTAATGTACTCCCACTAATTTTTCGTGAGACACACAACACGCTCCGGTATGTGAATCGGAGACCCCCGGCGGATCTCTAGTAGGGATCAGGATCCAATCGGCATCTTAACGTAACCTCGAGGGACTTGACCAATCACATTAAGCCCGTAAAGGTAGGCAACTCTTGCTAATCATAACTCCTTGTGATTCCCGTCCTGTTCGGCCTCCGAACCATCATGGCCTCGAGGGACTCGACCAACCATGATGTTCAGTTAAGTCATCATCGTCATTACAAGATGAGTCTGATTCAGTGATATACTCTTGAGGGACTCGACCAAGCATACCATGTCCTCAGGTCATCGGTGACATCTCTATGTCATAGATAAGATAGGGAGATGCGATATAGGTGAGTCTCGAGGGACTCGACTAACTCAACCTATACCGGGAATCGGTTCCTAGCTATAACGATAGAAGGCCACGTGGGTCAATCTAATTGCCTCACGTTTACTAACTTAATATTATTAATGGAGAGGATTTTTAATTTGGTCTCCTAACATAATGTGTCACACACATATGTATTTAATATATACATCTACATCACATGCAAATATATATATATATACATATCTAGTAGGTGAATATCTAATCACACATCACATGAGCAATCACACCAGATGATCATAGACCACATCCTAATGTGATCAGGCCCGAGCTAGTGGGCCCAATCACTCACATCAAGATCTATGTGTGCTTTGGCGCATCTCTATGTCCTGTGATCGTCCATCTCATTTCATCGGATCTGTCGGCATCTCAACGCATCTCCATACGTCGGATCGTCCATCTCGGCCTTATGAGTCATGCTACTACTGCGCCTCCTCATGTAATTACAACATAATTACAAGCATGTAGGTCCGATAATAAATGAGAAAAGAATAGAGGCTCGTAGGCCCCAATAATAATAATCACATGTACACACATCACATCACAAGTCCATGATCATCTGTTCACATCACATGTATATGTTATTTTATAGGACTACTAGATAAAAATAATAGTTAATTAAATTATTTAATTAATATATTTAATTTTTTGAAATCAGGGACATAAAGGAAAATTTTGAATTCCTAAGGGCATTTTGGTAATTCGGCCAAAAGAGTATTTTGGTAATTATGTTAAAAAGGACAGAATCTAGAATTTCTGAAATTTTGAGGGGTATTTTGGTAATTTTATCAAAAGAGCGGCAAAATCGTCTTTTATCCTAAAACCCTAACTCCTCACCCCTAGTTGCCTGCATTACAAATGCGACCGCCGACACCTAATCAGCGGTGGCCCTTGCGCTCGGGGAGGGCGTCGGGGTGGCGGCGCCTGCCGTCCATGCGGGTGGCACCGCCGCTGCCCTGCGGGCGCATCGCCCGCAGGCACTGCCCGCGCGCAGTGCTGTCCCACAGGCGCAGTGCTCATAGGCGCTGTCTCGTGGGTGCAGTGCTCGTAGGCGCTGCCCCGCGAGAATGCGCCGACGTTGTCCCACAGGCGTAGTGCTCATAGGCGCTGCCCTGCAGCCCGCCGTACCCCTGCGACTAGCAGCCCGCCTGCACCCCTACGGGCAGGTCGTAGGCAGCCTACCTACGGCCAACAGCCTGCCGGCTGGCGGCTGCTACCTGTGCAGCCAGCAAGACTACAAGTAGCCTTGCGATCGCTGCACAAACATAGAAAGGGCAGCAATAGTTGCTATCCTTCCTAGCCCTTTTGCGCTAACGATTTTGGCGTTAAAAGCAGATCCAAAACACACCACATGTAGTTTAAGATCCGATCTTCGCACGAACAACCTGGCTCTGATACCACTGTTGGGAAATCCACAAGGGGAGCGACATCACATGCATAGTGGAAGAATAGAAACAAAACCCCAAATTTTCCATAGAAAGTTTCTGTCATCGTACGAAGATTGGTGCGTCAAAAACAAATCCGCAAAACTACACGTGTAAAAGAAAATACCTAGGGAGATCGTATATCCTTGAATTCCTATAGATCTGTGGGAGAGGATGAAGGAGGTGAAGCATCCTCCTCTCTAGTGGTATCCACATGACAGGGATTTCAATAATGCACCTCTCTCTCTGGGGAGAGGAGAACATGAGGTGGCTACCAAAAGAAACCCCCAGCCTATAGAGCTTTGGTTCTCTCCTATTTATAGAGGTCCCCTGAAAACCCTAATGGTTCTTTATCCCTATTGGGTATTAGATCTCCATCCAATTACCCAAGCCTCTTGGATTAGTAGGTCTCTACCTAATAATCTCTTATTAGCAATTATTGGATCTTATCTTAAGATCCAATAATTCAGGAGCTTAATGGATATCCAATAAGATAGGGGATTTAGCGGATATCTCATATCTGAATCTCTACTCGTCGCAACACCTACCATATGTGTGTGACCCTCTAGGCCTAATATCGAGCTGGCCATGAGTCATACTTGTCAGAACTACTTCTGACTTAGTGAATTATTATTTCTATAATAATTCACCCAACTCATCGACTATGGTCATACCAGGCCACTACACCATGGCCTCCAGACGATACAGGGGAATCCAATCCTTTGGACCTATCTGTCCTTAGTTACCATGTATCTATAGTCCCTCATCCATCCAATATCTCAAAGACCCTATACCGGGCATGGTGCTATTAGGCCCATACGGTCTCTCTTCGAGTCTTGCTCTTGTCGGATTCTCCTGGAGAACTCTTTCTCTCTCAATCCGAATAACCTTGGCCAAGGATTTGTTCGAGAAAAAACAAATGTGATATTTCTCTCAATAGCCCTCGTAAGGTTGGCTACCACTCCCAACAACCGGCTATACTAGATCTGTAACTTTCCAAACCTATAAGTCCAGTATCAAAGAGTGGAGTACTCATACAGGACATCCTTGGTGTCTCAAGTCTAAGGACCAGATACACTACTGGGACTATAGAATCGTTGTCTGACGTGAGGTATCAATAACCATCCAATATTCCGTAGGCAGATCAATAAGTGAACTCATTCCCCAATGAGCACCTACACTGTATGTACCCTTAGTGTCCCCACACGAGTAGCTATGAGACCAGCTACCTCCATCATATGGACGGGTATACAGCATACCAGTCTATCCGGTTATCTTGATGTCCTTCTCGAGTAACCTATGAACAGGATAATTCAGGGTCTGTGTTTAAAGGTGAATCGGTCTCATTATCATAATCTCATCATGATCTAATTCCCATTGCATAGATCCAAGGACATCATAATATATGCAACACACAAGATAAAGTGATAAAACGCCTAATAATCAGCAAAGAGAAAAAGTGCATATCAAGTCACAGGTGCCATCACTCATGTGATTGGCTTGCAGGGCATATATGACTAGCATTGGGAGCTAGCAGTACCACCACCTATCACTGACATTGGGTGGTACCATTACCAAGTCTGGCGGTACTACTGCTAGAGTAGAGCCTCAGGCTTTATGGTAGGGTAGTACCACCGCTTGGTAGTTAAATAACTACCAAAGGTACCACTGTTTGATATTGCCCAAGCACTTGGGAATCTATAACCTAGGTGGTTCCACCGCCTCAATCTGGCTGTGCCACTGCCAGATAGGGTCCAGCACTGGGTTGGGCCTTGAATCCAACCCAAACCAATTTAGTTTCGGGCCTAGTTGGCCCCAACTAGGGTTAATGGGATTACCTTCCAATCTTAACTCTAATTATGTACTAACTACAAAATTAAAGATATATTCTAAGTAAAAATATAATCCAGAACATCAAGTCTTCTAACGATGAGCTTCTAGTGAACTTTCGGTGGACTTTTAACGAACCCTCAGACATCTTCCAACGAACTTTCGGTAGGCTCTTGGACTTTATGACGACCTTGGCGTGTTCCAACAAGTCTTCTTTAGCAACCTCTGATCTTTCTTAGTGAGCTCCATGAACCTCCGATGAGTCTTTCGGTGAACTTCCAACAACCCTTCGATAAGCTCCCGATTCGGACTTTCAGTGAACCTTCGGACTTTTGACGAACTCTCAAACTCCCAATGATTCGATCGTACATGACTCTAGCACTTCGTTTTGCTTTATATCTTCATCACTATCATAGTTAATCCTACATACTTTTCTCAACATATGGATTAGATCAAATAATTTATTAATTGACTTCATCGTCAAAATTTGAGATTCAATAATCTCCCGCTTTTTTATGATGATAATCAATTGATGACAGAGTTAACCTTAACTCCCCCTATCTATATGCCATACTTGAGAAAAGAAATATTTGAATTCAAACCCCTTGAATTCAAGCCCAAACTGATAAGTTACATCCATTCGAACTTATCGACATGCTCAACAAGCATGATTTTTCATCCCAAAATATGATACTTCGTATTTTTCATAATACGAAAATGATGTCAAGGCATGACATCCATTTCAAGTCCAATTTTAAATGATGATAGATAATCATCATTTCAACAAACGATACTAACTTTAATTTTAAAATTTAGCAAGAATCAATTGATATCAAATGATAGTTAACAAATCCAAGGCATGATATCAATTGATGATATATCATTCAAAGATACAAAAATGAAACCAAATTATCGTATCAAAGCATGATACCAAATTCAAATAGGATAACTAAGCATGATACGATAAAGATCATAGAAAAAAGTATCATTTTAAGCATATATGATTCATTTCAATCATTCACGATGCATACGATACATTTTATAGATTTGTGATACATTGCAATACACCTCAAATATTTGTAATGCTTTTGATGATAGCAAGTATTTTATGATACAAAGGATGTCATCAATTTACTTTTATGATACAAGGTATTTTACAAATTGCATTTTGCGATACAAATCATGCTATCAAGTTGTCATCAATTTACCACATTTCTCCCCCTTTGTCATCAATAAAAAGGAAAGGGCCATTGATACCAAAGGTTATGATAGAATTTTTTTGTGAAAGTGGCAAAAAGAGAAAGATAAATCCACGATTCTATCAAGAAAACTTAAATTTTTATGAATAACGAAAATCAATTCATTCATTCTAATGAAAATTCATGCCATAGAAATAAATTTGTAAAGTAGAAAAGATAGATCATCGAAGCAAATATTCATAAAAAATTTTAATTTCCATCAAGAGCTCATGACATAAAGAAAAATTCATTCAAGAGTCATTAATGTTCATATTTCCACCAAGTAAAATTTGTGAGGTAGAAAAGAGATCATTCAAGCACAAAAACTCATGATAAGAGTCATGATATAAATGATGTTTCCATTCATATATGAAATGAATTCTTATTTAGTGAATAGAATCCATATTGAATTCAAGAAAAAGAGCATCCAAAAATTCATAAAGGTGTCACAACATAAAGATATGTATAAAAGAAGAATTCTGTGAGTCATGAAAGCAATTTGTTTAAGTTAACAAAAATTTATCAAACTTCAAATTTCATGATATAAATTATGAAAGCCATTCATTCAAGCCAAGGGAATTTGAGGGAGGATAAAATTGATAGAATCAAATTCTCAAAGTCATCAAATGGGTATGATTCTAATTCAAAAGATCATTAAACATGAATCATCACTCGATGAGACAAGAGTATCAATCCAAGATTGGAGGAAGATAAAAATGAAAGCTCCGTCTACGAAATCAAAAAAATTCTAGAAAAGGCATACAACAAACTCAAGCATTAGAACAATTTAGCATGCCTAATTCCCTTCTAATGAAGTCAAATTATTCTTCATTTAAAGGTTTTATGAAGATATCTGCTAATTGGAACTTTGTATCTATAAATTCTAGAGTTAAATTATTATTATTGACATGATCTCCTATAAAGTGATGCCTAATGTCAATATGCTTAGTTCTTGAGTGTTGAATAAGATTTTTAGTTAAACATATAGCACTTGTGTTATCACATTTTATAAAAATATTCTTTAAATGAATTCCATAATCTTCTAATGTATTTTTCATCCAAACAACTTGCGCATAACATGCACTTACGACTATGTATTCGGCTTCGATCATAGATAGTGCAATCGAGTTTTATTTCTTGGAAGACCAAGAAACAAGTGCATGTCCTAAAAATTGACAAGTTCTAGATGTGCTTTTTCTATCTATTCTACATTCAGCAAAATTCACATATGCATAAGCTATTAAATCAAAGTTATTAGATTCTTGATAGTATAATCCTAGGTTAGGAGTTCCTTTAAGATATCTAAGAATTCTTTTAATGGCTTTAAGATGAGATAACTTAGGATTAGCTTGAAATCTAGCATAAAGTCCTATACTAAACATAATATCCGATCTAATTGTGGTGAGGTATAGTAAACTACCTATCATTCTCCTATATATTTTTTTGATCAAAACTTTTTCCACTTTTGTCCATATCTAACTTGGTGGAGGTACTCATAGGAGTGTTGATGGCTTTTGAACCATCTATATTAAATCATTTTAACAATTTTAATGTATATTTGGTTTGACTAAGAAATATACCATCACTAAGTTATTTGATTTGTAATCCGAAAAAGAAGGTTAGTTCACCCATTAGACTCATTTTGAACTCTTAGCTCGTACACTTAGCAAATGATTCACATAACGATTCGTTTGCAGAACCAAAGATAATATCATGAACATAAATTTGAACAACAAGAAAATTATTTTTAAAATTTTTAATAAACAATGTAGTATCGACCTTGCCTTTAGAGAAATTATTTTGAATAAGAAAAGAGCTAAGTCTCTCATACCAAGCCCTTGGGGCTTGTTTTAACTTATAGAGAGCCTTAGTCAACTTAAATACATGATCAGAAAAAAGTGAGTTCTCAAATCCGGGTGGTTATTAAACATACACTTCTTAAAAAATAAAGCCATTTAAGAAAGTGCTTTTAACATCTATTTGAAATAGCTTAAAATTATTATTACTAGCATAGGCAAGGAGCATCCTTATGGCTTCTAATCTTACCATAGGAGTGAAGGTTTCTTCATAATCGATACATTCTTCTTGGTTGAAACCCTTGGCCACTAATCTAGCCTTGTTTCTATCCACGATACCAAATTCATGTTGCTTATTTCTAAAGACCCATTTAGTACCAATAACTAAATGGTCACTAGGTCTAGGAACAAGCTTCCACACTTCATCCCTCTCAAATTGGTTTAATTCCTCTTGTATTGCAATAACCCTAGAATCATTTTTCAAGCCTTCGTTAATGCATTTAGGTTCAATTTGAGAAAGAAAAGTGGTATTGGCATAAAAATTCTTAAATGAAGAATGAGTTTGAACTCCTTTTGATGTGTCTCCTATAATTAGCTCCTTAGGATAAGAATCTACATACTTTCATTCCTTAGGTAAGGAAGTTTTAGAAGAAGATGCATCTAAGTTGCTATTTGGAGGAGAGGTTTCATTTAAATTCAAACCATTAAAATCAAGATCATCATCAAAATCGTTTTTCTTAAATTCAAAAACTTCATTGAAAACAACATGAATAGATTCTTCTATAACCAATGTTCTTTATTAAAAACATAAAAGGCCTTTGAAATAGAAGAATAACCTAGAAAAATGCCTTCATCAAATTTTGCATCAAACTTTCCTAAGGCATCTTTTTCATTCAAGATAAAACATTTACAACTAAAAACTTGAAAATATGAAACATTGGGTTTTTTGTTGTTCCACAATTCATAATGAGTTATAGAGAGTAATGGTCTTACTCGAGCCCTATTCATGACATAGAAACCATATTAACGGTTTCGGCCCAAAAGTATTTGGGTAAACTATGTTCATTTAACATGGTTCTTGTCATTTCTTGTAAATTCCTATTTTTTTCTTTCTACTACTCAATTTTGTTAAGGATTCCTCAATGTAGAGAAATTGTGATTGTATCCATTAGATTCACAAAAGATTTGGAAATCACAGTTTTGAAATTCACCATTGTGATCACTTTGAATCGATGAAATTATAAAACCTTTTTTATTTTGAACAACTTTGTAAAACTTCGAGAATACTTAAAACAATCACTTTTGTGTGCCAAGAAATATGTCTACGTGTATCTACTATAGTCATCTATGATTACAAAGGCATATTTGCTATCTCCTAGGCTTATTATATAAATTGATCCAAATAAGTCCATATGGATCAATTGCAATGTTCTAGAGGTGCTTATTTGATTTTTCAATTTAAAACTACCTTTTATTTGTTTTCCTAGTTGACAAGCATCACACACTTTGTCTTTTATAAACTTAATGATAGGAATACCTCTAACAAGTTCTCTAGATGAGATTCGAGAGATTAATTTCATGCTAGCATGACCTAATCTCCTATGCTAAAGCTAAGCATCATTATTCAAAACCAAAAAACACATTTCATTACAAAGATCATTAATGTTAATAGTGTATACATTATTTTCTTTTAAGGCAATCATAAATGTGTTTTTGTGTGGTTTTTCAATAATGCATGCATTATATTTAAATCTAATGATGTATCCTTTATCACACAATTGACTAATGCTCAAAAGGTTATACTTTAAGCCATCAACCAATAACATATTTTCAATTAAAATGTTGGATTTGTTACCTATGGTTTCTTTGCCAATGATTTTACTCTTGTTGTTGTCTCCGAAGGTGACATACCCTTCATCTTGGCTAGTGAGCTTAGAGAATTGAGATGGATCTCCGGTCATGTGCCTTGAGAATCCACTATCAAGGTACTATTTCTTGCTCCTAGCTTGTGATAGTGAATGTGTCTACAAAAGAGGATAGTTTTTAGGTACCCATTTGACCTTGGGTGCCTCAAAAATTGATCTACTTGTTTTGTCATTTTACATTGAATTTCTTAAACAGACATTTGTAAGTAATATGTCCGGGTTTACAACAAAAGTTGTACTTTGTGTGAGGTGATACATACAATATAGGTCATTTAACAAAAGTGGTTGGATTTTGGTAAGATTCACTCACAAATCTGATTCCACTTCTTTTATGAACGTGACCCTTATTATAAGGATCATGTCCCAAGACTTGCTACCAACCTTAAACTTATTTAAGGTTTCTTTGAGTAGCAAGTTCTCTTTCTTAAGTTCCTCTAAATGTTCACACTTAGAGTATAGAGGTAAAGAAGGAGTGTTATGTTTAAGATTTTCAAATTTATTCACTAAGAGAGCATGCTCCTTTTTTAATAAATTAATTTTTTTACTAATTATTCTACACTCATCAAACAATTTATGAAAATCATTTAAAAGCTTGTCGAAAGTTAAATTTTCATCAAATAAATTACTTACCTCTTCTCCAATGGCCATTAAAGTGTAGTTGGCGACCTCCTTATTGCTTGGTTCTACATCTTCGGAGCTACTTGAATCATCTCATGTTGCCTTTAGCACATTCTCCTTCTTCGGTTGCTTCTTCTTTGCTTGGGGATATTCATTTTTAAAATGCCCCAGCTTCTTGCATTCATTGTATATTACTTGTTCCTTTTTGGATTCAAGTTTATTTTTAGAGTCATTTTTAAATTTATTTCTTATTATAAATTTTTTGAATTTTTGTATCAAGAGTGCAAGTTCATCATCGTAGTCCTCATCACTTGAAGATTCTTTCAAGTAGTCTTCTTGTGTTCTCAATGTCATATCCTTCCTGTTCTTTGAAACATAGTTCTCAAGCTCATTATGAGCTTTGCAAGTCATCTCATAGGTCATCAATGACCCAATTAGTTCTTCGAGAGGAAAGTTCTTTAAGTCCTTAGCCTCGTGAATGGCCATTACTTTAGGATCCCAACTCTTTGGAAGAGATATTAAAATTTTAGTTACAAGTTTGAAATTAGAAAAAGTTTTCCCAAGTGTTTTTAGTCCATTGACAACATCCGTAAATCGGGTATACATGTCTCCAATGGACTCACTTAGTTTCATCCAAAATAACTCATGAGAATGCACTAAAAGATTGATTTTGGACTCATTCACTCGACTAGTACCTTCGTGAGTGATTTTAAGAGTATGCCAAATATCAAAAGTTGTTTTGTAAATTGAAACATGATTAAATTTATTTTTATCTAAATTGTAAAACAAGACATTCATAGCCTTGGCATTAAGAGCGAAAGTCTTCTTCTTCAACTCATTCCAATTATTCATCGGAAGAGAAGACTATTGGAAGCCATTTTCAACAATGTTCCAAAGTTCAAAATCCATAGAAATAAGAAAAATTCTCATGCAAGTTTTCTAATAGGCATTTTGTAATCCGATCCATTTAACATAGGTGGATGTGTGATTGAGTGGCTCTCTTGCATACCGGCAAATGCTATCTCTCTTGGGTTTTAAACCAGAATAAGAGTAATCTTGCTCTAATACCAATTGTTAGGATATACTAAGAGGTGGGGGGGGGGTGTGAATTAGTGTAGCGGAGAAAAATCGATGATTTAAACCAATTCTAGAAATTTTGTCTAACGAAGATGATTCAGAAAACTATTTGAGTCAAGAGAGTTCATAAGAGAGTAGAGAAGAGGAGATCAAACTATTGTAGTGAAGTAAGAATTGAAATGCAGCAAATGTAAAAGACACACCAAAAGAAGAACATAGTGATTTTATAATGGTTCGGTCAATTGACTTACGTTCACTCCTGAACCTCTTCTGATGAGGTTACCGGCTTCTAATATCAATCCTTCTTGAAGGGAAAAGATCAAACTGTTAGGACTCTAGCTATGAGAGTCCTAATTTAGTTTCATTGATAAGGGCATTCATGTAAATCCTATCTAGCCGACCCTTATTAAAGAGGTGAAGAGGCCGGCTAGGTTAGGGTTAGGTTACTTCTTAGGAAAGGAGTCCTATTAGAGAAAGAATCCTATTAGAAGTAGGAGTTCTATTAGGAAAAGAGTCCTATTAGAAGTAGGAGTCCTATTAGGAAAAGAGTCCTATTAGAAGTAGGAGTCCTATTAGGAAAAGAGTCCTATTAGAAGTAGAAGTCCTATTAGGGAAAGAGTCCTATTAGAAGTAAAAGTCCTATTAGGGAAAAAGTCCTATTAGAATTAGGAATCCTACTAGAGAAGGAGTCCTAATTAGAAGTTGGTTAGAAGTAGGAGTCTTGAGTAAGAGTCCTATTAGGAGTTGGGGCTTAGAAGCCCTATAAATAACCATGTATTCAACCTCTTTTAATCAATGAATAGATCAATATTTTTGCAGCCTTTGTGCAGCAACTTGGAGGAAGGAACCCTTATAGAGTTCCAAGGAGGCCGATCCCCTATAGAGATCAACCCCAAGCTTAGAATCCGTGGAAGGTTCTATCACTTGGTATCAGAGCAGCGTTCTTGGCGTCTCGCTGCCCTTCCACAGCCATCCACCAGCCCTCCACAACCACGCAAAGCAATTCCCACAATTGCTTAGAAGATCATCGCTGAATTCCGCCGTCATCTCCACCACCGTAGATCATCCTTTGATCTTCCCGTGAATTGCAACAGGTTCTGGTTATCTACCCTACTGCTGCTGTAATTTAGTTATCCTTATTCAAAAAATCCAAAAAAATTCGTTCCTATAATTGCTGCATAAACTTTTCATCGTAAAGTTTTTATCTCTACAACGAAAGTCGCACTACAGAATTTCAGCCACATAGCACTGCCTTTTTGATCTTGCTACTGCGTTTTTTCTATCCAAATCTCTATGAAATTTTTACGACGGCTTTGACACTTCTTAACAGTGGTTTTCCCTTTGGTTTTGTCAAAAAATTCTCAATAAAAACCACTTATATTTTACGTCCAATCTGCTGCACTTTAGACGTAAAAATCTGCTATAATACCTCTCCGTGATTCTCAATTTTGCCAAACCTCTTGCTGTCATTTCTTCCTACGAAATTTTTGACAGTATTACCTCTTCCTTATCAGTAGATGCCCTTTGAGTTTTACTTGAATCTCTTTTGAAAATTTCTGGAAAAATTACATCTTTACTGCTGGAATTTTTTCGACGAAAAATCTGGTATTGCACCTTGGTCCTTTTTTCTTCTTCGTAACCTACCAAACCCTAGCCACCTTGCTGCCACAAACCAAGATGTCTTTAGGGCATCCCTCTAGCCTCAAGATGCAGCCATCATAACCTAGTTTCATAACCCTAACAGCTTCAAAAACCACAGCCCAAAACAGTAAACCATTATAGCTGAACCCTTCAATCACCAATCTATTGTCCGAACCTTCTACTACCCCATGCCATTAACCCGTCAACAGAAAAAAAACAAGGGCATCTCTGATCTACAGACATATGCTATGGCTTCCCAAGATCCAATTGATGCCAAATTTGAAGCATGGGAATCTCGGATTGAATCACGGCTTGAATCGCGCTTGGAAGACAAATTGCGCGCTTTGTTTGCAGAATTCAGAATTGGACAACCATCGAGTCCAACCAAACTACAGCAAGGAGAGAATTTAGAAAGGACCCCAGAGAAGGAGGGGCAGCCCTCGGACATGCTTCAGCCACACATGAGGTTGGACTTCCCATGATGGGAAGAAGGAGACCCAGCGGGGTGGATTTCGTGCGCAGAACGTTACTTTCGCTACTACCGAACGTCGGATAATGCTATGGTAGAGATTGCTGTCATCCACCTTGAAGGAGATGCTATTCAATGGTACAATTGGCTGGAATATAATCATGGGGCTCCGACATGGAATCAATTTAAGAATGCACTGCTGAACCGTTTTGGACCTACGGAGTATGAAAATATCGACGGCCAACTCGCAAAGATTCGACAAACCTCTACGATTCAAGAGTGCCAAACCAGGTTTGAGAAGCTATCTTACCTTGCTTATGATTGGACTAACCGTCAATTGTTAGGAACATTTATCGAAGGACTCAAGCCAGAGATAAAAGGGGAAGTTAAGGCACGACAGCCCCGTACTATGATGGCTGCGATTTCTTTTGCCCGAATACAAGAAGAACGACTCAACCAAGATTCTCGGAGGATGGGAACCATTCCTAGAACCTCAACATATAAACCCCCTTCTGCTCCCAGCCATCCTTCGCTGCCTAAAAAATTGACAAGAGAAGAACTACGTGATCGATCAGCAAAGGGTCTTTGTTGGCATTGCGACGAGCCGTGGAACCGCGAACATCGTTGCAAAAGGGGCCGCCTCCTATTGATTGAACCTCTTGAAGACATGAAGGAGGAGATCCAGGAGCATGAGAAAGAGGTCATGGATGAAGAACAACAGCCAATTGATATTATGATGCATGCCCTTACCGGTTATGCGAACCCGTAAACAATGAAAGTGGGAGGATTTCTAAAGCAACAACCAATCACTGTTCTTATTGACACCGGGAGCACTAATAATTTTATGAACAGCAAGGTTGCTATCCGGATGGCCTTACCTATTAAGAATTGCAGCAGGTTCGATGTTAAAGTCGCAGATGGACGAATTTTGAAGTGTGATCGTAAGTGCCTACGGGTGAAACTGTTGCTGTAGGACCAAGAGATAATTGCAGATTTTTTCCTCCTCTCTCTCGATAATTATGAGGCCGTGCTTGGTATCGAATGGTTAACAATATTAGGTGATGTTTCCTGGAATTTTTTGAAATTAATTATGAAATTTTACAGCAAGGGGAAACAGGTGATACTGTACGGGAAACGTGGGGGCGACGTAACGACAATTTGCACACAACGAATGGAAAAAGTTGTGCACAAAGCATGCAGCGGCTTTTTGGTACAACTTAAGCAGCAAAAATGGGTAACAAAGCTTCTTGGATATGATTATGAAATAACTTACAAAAAAGGGAAAGATAATGTTGTTGCAGATGCGCTTTCACGGCTACCCGAGCAAGCTGAATTTTTGGCTATTTCACTTCCGACCAGCGACTTCCTTGAGGATATTAGGAGGGAATGGCAAGATAATCTGGAAATGAGTAAAATCATAAAAAAATTAAAGGAAGCACCAAGCTCTATGGCTCATTACAATTGGGACTCAAAGGACTTGCGATATAAAGGACGCATTGTGCTTGTGCCAAATTCTACTTGCATAAAGACCATCCTTCAAGAGATGCATTCCACACCTGCAGCCGGGCACTCCGGGTTCCTTAGAACCTATAAAAGAATTAAGCAAAATTTTTATTGGATAGGGATGAAAAATATTATTGCTGAATTTGTAGCACAATGTGATATATGTCAACGACATAAAGGTGAGATTGATATATCAATGGATTTCATCGAAGGGCTTCCCTCATCACAAGGAAAAGGTACAATTTTTGTCATGGTTGATCGTCTTATAAAGTATGCTCACTATTGTGCCATCCGTAATCCCTACACTGCTTCTAGTATTGCTCGAATCTTTATGGAGAATATTATAAAATTACATGGGATGCCGAGATCTATTGTAAGTGATCGTGATAGGGTCTTCATGAGCAAATTTTGGACAAAGTTATTCCAGATGCAAGGCACTAAATTAAAGATGAGTACGACATATCACCCACAGACCAACGGCCAAACTGAAGTGGTGAACAGGTGTTTGGAGACATACCTTAGATGCTTCACCAGTGACCGACCAAAAGAATGGACAAAGTGGCTTCCCTGGGCCGAGTGGTGGTATAATACAACTTATCATTCCTCCACAAAATGTACTCCCTATGAGGCCATGTATGGCCGAACCCCCCCTGTAATTCCAAAATATGTGTTGGGCACCTCTAAAGTAGAACAAGTAGATAGGGAACTATAAGATAGAGACAAAATGCTGAAGTTGCTAAAAGATAATCTCACTGTAGCACAAGCAAGGATGAAACAGCAATATGATCAACACAAAGGCGAAAGAGAATTTTTAGTAGGAGATTGGGTTTTCCTATGGCTCCAGCCATACAAACACACATCAATCCAAACCAGAGCGTCTATGAAGCTTTCACCTCGGTTCTATGGACCCTACCAGATTTTGGAATGCATCGGAGCAGTAGCATACAGATTGGACTTACCCGCCAGCTCCCGAATCCATCTAGTCTTCTATGTATCATGTTTGAAGCTCAAGTTGGGACAACACGAGATAGCCCAAAGCCATCTACCAAATATAACTACCCAAAGAGAGCTCCAGACCCAACCAAGTGCCATTATTGATCAATGAATCGTGACTCGACGACGACGACCTGCTACTGAAGTGTTAATACAGTGGGCAAACCTACCAGCAGAAGATGCCACTTGGGAGAACTACGACGACTTGAAGATCAAATTCTCAGAATTCATGGAACGTCAGCCTCGAGGACAAGGCTGATTTGAAGAGGGCGGGTCTGTTAGGACTCTAGCTATGAGAGTCCTAATTTAGTTTCATTGATAAGGGCATTCATGTAAATCCTATCTAGCTGACCCTTATTAAAGAGGTGAAGAGGCCGGCTAGGTTAGGGTTAGGTTACTTCTTAGGAAAGGAGTCCTATTAGAGAAAGAATCCTATTAGAAGTAGGAGTTCTATTAGGAAAAGAGTCCTATTAGAAGTAGGAGTCCTATTAGGAAAAGAGTCCTATTAGAAGTAGGAGTCCTATTAGGAAAAGAGTCCTATTAGATGAGGAGTCCTATTAGGAAAAGAGTCCTATTAGAAGTAGAAGTCCTATTAGGGAAAGAGTCCTATTAGAAGTAAAAGTACTATTAGGGAAAAAGTCCTATTAGAATTAGGAATCCTACTAGAGAAGGAGTCCTAATTAGAAGTTAGTTAGAAGTAGGAGTCTTGAGTAAGAGTCCTACTAGGAGTTGGGGCTTAGAAGCCCTATAAATAACCATGTATTCATCCTCTTTTAATCAATGAATAGATCAATATTTTTGCAGCCTTTGTGCAGCAACTTGGAGGAAGGAACCCCTATAGAGTTCCAAGGAGGCCGATCCCCTATAGAGATCAACCCCAAGCTTAGAATCCGCGGAGGGTTCTATCACAAACATCCCTTTTATAGAACTTTACAAGTGGCTTACACCCTTTTATAGAATTTTTACCCTTGAGAATTCGGGAGGTGAACACTCTAACTCTTCAAGACTATTTCATAATAGTTTTGATTAAGTTCTTATCACTTCTCAATATGCTTTACCATTTGAGAAGTAATGGGTATTTATAGGCTCAATTGGCCTCAAAATTAGAGTAAAAAAAAGGTCCCATTCTGGATTTTTGGGAGCTGGCGGTACCATCACCTATCACTGGTAGGACCACCGCCAATTGACCCTAACACTAGGCGGTACCACTACCCTATCTAGTGGTACTACTGTTAGAGCAAAGCCTCGAGCACTATAGTGTGGTAGTACCACTGCTTGATAGGCGGTACCTTCGCTTAGTAGTTAATAACTGTCGATAGTATCGCAGCCCTAATTTGGTGGTGCCATTGCCAGACAGGTTCTAACATTGGGTTGGGCCTTGAATCTAGCCCAAACTAATTTAGTTTTAGGCCCAATTGGCCCATACCAGGGTTAATAGGATTACCTCCCAATCTTAACCCTAATTACTGTTGGGAAATCCATAAGGGGCGATATCTCATGTGCAACAGAAGAATAAAACAACAAAACCACTGGATTCCCTCGAATGTTCATCATCGTGCGAAGATCGGTGCATCAAAAACAAATCCATGAAAACTGCATATGTAAAAGAAAGTACCAAGGGAGATCGTATATCCTTGAATCCTTGCAGATCTATAGGAGAGGATGAAAAAGGTTAAACGTCCTCCTCTCGAGTAATATCCACATAGCAGGAACTACAACGATGCTCCTCTCTTGGGAGAGAAGAATAGAAGGTGGCTATTAAGAGGACCCTCAGCATATGGGCCTTCAATTCCCTCTTATTTATAGAGGCCCCTTGTAAACTCAAATGGATCCTACCCTATTGGGTATTGGATCTCTATCAAATTACCTAAGCCTCTTAAATTAATGGGTCTCTACCCAATAATTTCTTATTAGCTCTTATTGGATCTCATCTTAGGATCCAATAATTCAGGGGCTTATTAGATATCCAATAAGATAAGGGCTCGTGTTAGGACTCTAGCTATGAGAGTCCTAATTTAGTTTCATTGATAAGGGCATTCATGTAAATCCTATCTAGCCGACCCTTATTAAAGAGGTGAAGAGGCCGGCTAGGTTAGGGTTAGGTCTTAGGAAAAGAGTCCTATTAGAAGTAGGAGTCCTATTAGGAAAAGAGTCCTATTAGAAGTAGGAATCCTATTAGGAAAAGAGTCCTATTAGAAGTAGGAGTCCTATTAGGAAAAGAGTCCTATTAGAAGTAGAAGTCCTATTACGTAAAAAGTCCTATTAGAATTAGGAATCCTACTAGAGAAGGAGTCCTAATTAGAAGTTGGTGAAAAGTAGGAGTCTTGAGTAAGAGTCCTATTAGGAGTTGGGGCTTAGAAGCCCTATAAATAGACATGTATTCATCCTCTTTAATCAATGAATAGATCAATCCTTTAGCAGCCTTTGTGCAGCAACTTGGAGGAAGGAACCCCTATAGAGTTCCCAAGAGGCCGATCCCCTATAGAGATCAACCCCAAGCTTAGAATCCGCGGAGGGTTCTAACACTTGGTATCAGAGCAGCGTTCTTGGCGTCACGCTGCCCTTCCACAGCCATCCACCAGCCCTCCACAACTACGCAAAGCAATTCCCACAATTGCTTAGAAGATCATCGCTGAATTCCGCCGTCATCTCCACCACCGTAGATCATCCTTTGATCTTCCCGTGAATTGCAACAGGTTCTGGTTATCTACCCTACTGCTGCTGCAATTTAGTTATCCTTATTCAAAAAATCCAAAAAAATTCGTTCCTATAATTGCTGCATAAACTTTTCATCGCAAAGTTTTCATCTCTACAACGAAAGTCGCACTACAGAATTTCAGCCGCATAGCACTGCATTTTTGATCTTGCTACTGTGTTTTTTCTATCTAAATCTCTATGGAATTTTTACGGCGGCTTTGACACTTCCTAACAGTGGTTTTCCCTTTGGTTTTGTCGAAAAATTCTCAATAAAAACAACTTATCTTTTACGTCCAATCTGCTGCACTTTAGACGTAAAAATCTGCTATAATACCTCTCCGTGATTCTCAATTTTGCCAAACCTCTTGTTGTCGTTTCTTCCTATGAAATTTTTTACAGTATTACCTCTTCCTTATCAGTAGATGCCCTTTGAGTTTTACTTGAATCTCTTTTGAAAATTTTTGGAAAAATTACATCTTTACTGCTGGAATTTTTTAGGCAAAAAATCTGGTATTGCACCTTGGTCCTTTTTTCTTCTCCGTAACCTACCAAATCCTAGCCACCTTGCTGCCACAAACTAAGACATCTTTAGGGCATCCCTCTAGCCTCAAGATGCAGCCATCATAACCTAGTTTCATAACCCTAACAGAATCAAAAACCACAGCCCAAAATAGCAAACCATTACAATTGAACCCTTCAATCACCGATCTATTGTCCGAACCTTCCACCACCCCATGCCATTAACCCGTCAACAGAAAAAAGACAAGGGCATCTCTGATCTACAGACATATGCTATGGCTTTCCAAGATCCAATTGATGCCAAATTTGAAGCATAGGAATCTCAGATTGAATCACGGCTTGAATCGCGCTTGGAAGATAAATTGCGCGCTTTGTTTGCAGAATTCAGAATTGGACAACCATCGAGTCCAACCAAACTGCAGCAAGGAGAGAATTTAGAAAGGACCCCAGAGGAGGGACAGCCCTCGGACATGCTTCAGCCATGCATGAGGGTGGACTTCCCACGATGGGAAGAAGGAGACCCAGCGGGGTGGATTTCGCGCACAGAACGTTACTTTCGCTACTACCGAACGTCGGATAATGCTATGGTGGAGATTGCTGTCATCCACCTTGAAGGAGATGCTATTCAATGGTACAATTGGCTGGAATATAATCATGGGGCTCCGACATGGAATCAATTTAAGAATGCACTCGCTGAACTGCTTTGACCTACGAGTATGAAAATATCGACGCCAACTCGCAAAGATTCGACAAACCTCTACGATTCAAGAGTACCAAACCAGGTTTGAGAAGCTATCTTACCTTGCTCGTGATTGGACTGACCATCAATTGTTAGAAACATTTATCGAAGGACTCAAGCTAGAGATAAAAGGGGAAGTTAAGGCATGACAGCCCCGTACCGTGATGGCTGCGATTTCTTTTGCCCGAATACAAGAAGATCGACTCAACCAAGATTCTCGAAGGATGAGAACCACTCCTAGAACCTCAACATATAAACCCCCTTCTGCTTCTGGCCATCCTTCGCTGCCCAAAAAATTGACAAGAGAAGAACTACGTGATAGATCAGCAAAGGGTCTTTGTTGGCATTGCGACGAGCCGTGGAACCGCGATCATCGCTGCAAAAGGGGCCGCCTCCTATTGATTGAACCTCTTGAAGGCATGAAGGAGGAGGTCCAGGAGCATAAGGAAGAGGTCACAAATAAAGAACAGCAGCCAATTGATATTATGATGCATGCCCTTGCCGGTTATGCGAACCCGCAAACAATGAAAGTGGGAGGATTTCTGAAGCAACAACCAATCATCGTTCTTATTGACACCGGGAGCACTAATAATTTTATGAACAGCAAGGTTGCTGTCCAGATAGCCTTACCTATTGAGAATTGCAGCAGGTTCGATGTTAAAGTCGCAGATGGATGAATTTTGAAGTGTGATCGTAAGTGCCTACGGGTGAAACTATTGCTGCAGGACCAAGAGATAATTGCAGATTTTTTTCTCCTCTCTCTCGATGATTATGAGGCCGTGCTTGGCATCGAATGATTGACAACATTAGGTGATGTTTCCTGGAATTTTTTGAAACTAATTATGAAATTTTACAGCAAGGGGAAACAGGTGATACTATACGGGAAACGTGGGGGCGACGTAACGATAATTTGCACACAACGAATGGAGAAAGTTTTGCATAAAGCATGTAGCGGTTTTTTGGTACAACTTGAGCAGCAACCTAAGGGAGAGCCAACCAAATTTGAAGATCCAAACCTACTTCCCTTGCTTGCTAAATTTTCATATATATTTGACGAACCACGCATCCTACCTCCTAACCGCCAGCACGATCATCGTATACCGATTCTTCCAAGGAAACCTCCAGCAAATACTCAACCATATTAGTTTCCACATCTCCAAAAAGATGAAATAGAAAGGATTGTAAAAGAGATGCTTGAAACAGGAGTTATTCGGCCAAGTTGCAGCCCCTACTCTTCACCAAAGGCTCGCTCGTTGCGAAAGAAAGACGGAACATGGCGAATGTGCGTTGATTACCGAGCTCTCAATGACATAACCGTCAAGGACAAGTATCCTATTCCAGTAGTAGATGAATTGCTTGATGAATTAAAGGGAGCACGAGTCTTCACAAAGTTGGACCTTCGATCCGGGTATCATCAAATACGAGTGTGCGAAGAAGACATACCGAAAACTGTCTTTTGAACGCACAACGGTCACTATGAATTTCTGGTAATGCCCTTTGGTCTCACCAATGCTCCCTCCACCTTCCAGAGCCTTATGAATGATATTTTCCGAAGTTATCTTCGAAAGTTTGTGCTAGTTTTCTTTGATGATATCCTTATTTACAACCCTTCTCTTGAAAGTCATATTCAAAGACTTAAGACTTGTTTTGACAATTTTATGAGAACATGTTCTTTTGTCAAAAATGAAGTGTAGCTTTCTTCAACAAAAAGTGGAATATCTTGGGCATATCATATCGAGAGGAAGGGGTGGCAGTGGACCCTCCAAAATTGAAGTAATGCAGAATCGCCAACCCCGAGGAACATAAAATCATCTGCAGCTTTCTTGGTTTAACAGTTACTACCGTAAGTTCGTGAAAGACTATGGAAAGATCAGTGCACCCCTTACTTCCTTGCTAAAAAAGATGCTTTCCAGTGGTCGGACAAAGCCACCACCGCCTTCGACGAACTTAAAGTCGCAATGATAACAACACCAGTACTAGCATTACTCGACTTCGATAAGACTTTTATTATTGAAGCTGATGCCTCCGAAGCAGGAATTGGTGCTGTACTAATGCAAAATGGCTGACCCCTCGCTTAAAATAGTAAGGCGTTATCTCCTTCCTACCTCAAGATAACTATTTATGACAAGGAGATGCTCGCGATTGTGCATGCAGTGTCCAAATGGAGACCGTACTTAATTGGGCGACGCTTTCACATCAAGACCGACCATAAAAGCCTAAAATATTTCTTGGAGCAAAAGATATCTTCCCCTGAGCAGCAAAAATGGGTAACAAAGCTTCTTGGATATGATTATGAAATAACTTACAAAAAAGGGAAAGATAATGTTGTTGCAGATGCGCTTTCACGGCTACCTGAGCAAGTTGAATTTTTGGCTGTTTCACTTCCGACCAGCGACTTCCTTGAGGATATTAGGAGGGAATGGCAAGATAATCCAGAAACAAGTAAAACCATAAAAAAATTAAAGGAAGCACCTGTAACACCCCTCATTTTCGAATTTTCGTATAAATTTCTGGTGATAATGTAAGCATTTAGTTTAAATTGACAAAAGAAATAGAGTATGAAACAAAAGTAACTTAATTGTAAGATTTGGGAGATCTGTTCAAAAAAAAAAAGAATCTGAGGACCTATATGTAAACCCTAAGGACCAAATTGTGAATATGATAAAAACAAGGACTGAACTGCAAAACGCACTAAATGACAATTTCCACCGTTTAAGCCTCTCTGCCTTCATTCTTAAGGAAGCAGAGAAGGCAGCTCGTGGGTGATCAGGGAAAGAAAGAAAGAAAGAAAGAAAGAAGAAGAAGAAGAAGAAGAGGAAAAAAAAATTGGGGCTTTTAGGGTTCTTGCTTTAATCTTTTCACTTCGGGTCAAAATTCTCAAAGGCAAGTGTTCTAACCCCCTCCTACACTGTTTATTGTTTTTTTTGTCTCTGATTCTTATGTTGATTCAAAATAAATTGAAGGATTTCTATTTAGAAACTGATATGTCTCTCCCTTGGACATCGAACCATCGATTCTGAGTTTTTCGATAAACTGACCCCTATACACTGTTTCAGCTATAAGTTTTAGTACAAAATGTGAATTCGGACAGGAACTAATTTGTTTGAAATTAGACTCTTATATCTTCCTTTTGAAACTGATTTTGTAGATTTTGGACACCGAATACTTACCCAAGCATCTGTTTCGAATGAGCCTATAGACGCTGTAAAACAGGGTTCAAGATTTCTGACCTGTCGATACTAAAATGCCTATAACTCCCCGTTGAAAATTATGATTTGTACCAAACTGATTTTTTTTGAAACTAGACTTGAAAACCTTTCTTTTGACATATATTTTGAAAATTTTGGAATTCAATAGCCTACCCTATTATTTGTTGAATCCGATCTTATAAATTCTGCAAAATAGTGATGGTGTTTTTGACCATGTGTTACCATATCAAAGGTAACTCCGTGTTGGGAACCCTGTTTCATATGAAATTTGTGCCATCAGAATATAGATTGATATATGGTTCGACCATAGCCTTCTTATGGGTATTGGAGCATAATTGATATTCTGAAGTATTTGTTTGATGTGCCACTGGAATTCTGTCCGAAATCAAGCTTTGGTCGATTTCACGTGTTCTGTTCCGTTCCTTTGGATATTTGAATTCGTCTAACCTTCTTATTGGAATTGAGCTAATATTATTGCTTGGAATCCCTGTACACTCTTATTTTCATTTCATTTCAAATCTGAATACATTTGCGAGAGATTTGTTCTTTGTTTCGTATTGTCTCGAAAAGGCACATGCACGTTTTGTTGTTCCGCGTGTGCTTCCGATATATGCTACTTATTGTTAAAACTGCCCTCTTGTACTCTGGTGTGTGGGATTGTCTGGACCTTTGCCGGAAATGGTAAAGGGTATGTGCTTATTGCCCGCTATGTGGGGTCCCGCTATGTGGGATATTCTGGACCTTTGCCAGAAATGGTAAAGGGTATGTGCTTAGAGCCTGCGATGCTCTGCCGGCCCCTTCTGACTTCACCTAGACGTGGGTGGATGGAGCTCCCAGACGTGGGAGACTTTTGTCAGGTGGTCATTCAGAAATGGATGAATCACAGTCTGACTGAGATCCCACTACACCTTCTATATGTTTGATATGACATCCAAGTTTTGGTGTGTTGTTTCGCTTATGCTCGATAAGAATGATATGATTGCAATGTCAAGGATGACGTTTAAGCTCGATGTTTGTTATTGATATTTGTTATTGATATGCTCTGAAATGCTTCATTCATTGATGATTTTGCTTCGAAATGAATTACTCTATGCCCCATCTGTCAGGAACCAAATATGTAAGATTGAAAGGACAATTATGTTTCTGCTCCTAATGATATTTTGTCTACGAATTCGTATATTCTGACTTGTATTTTGAAACTGTATCTCTTTGGAAATTGTATTATTTGATATGGACATGTTAGTCACTTGCTGAGCTCTTTATGCTCACCCCGTTTGTTGATAAATTTTTCAGGATAGCGTATCGCTTGCTTAAATGTTAAGATTGGGCTGAGGCGGTGGAAAGTTTAGATGATTTTGGGTAGATCTTTGTTAGCATATGTGTATTTGTTGTATAAGATACTCTACATCTTATGAAATGTGACGAGGAATCTAAACCTGTGGATTTTGTGTAAGATAAAGGATCCCTCATGTATAGGATTTTGGAATGTTAAGTTAAATTCATGTAATGATATGATCTTATGGTAAACGTTGGTTTGGTGACTGCATAGTCTTTCCCCACTTGTGAATTTATGTTGCGGTTATATTTTGATGTGTTGAGTTCAGGTTGTATGAATTATCGAGTGACGTGTGGTATGTTTATGAATTGCACAGGGTTATGAATTGGTAGACTATAGTGGTGAGATTTTGATCTGAATGTTTTCTTAGTGACCTCAAATGTGTGTTTAGATCCTGGGATAGTTGTGATGAAAATTTTTAAATATTGTCGATATTTTGAGGGTCGTGACAGAGGTGGTATCAGAGCATGATTTGAGAATCACTAAGAATATTTTTTTTTATGTACTTGATGAAAAAAATATATATATATTTTGAGGTTTATTGACTATTCATTTAGAGATTGATCAAAGAAAATTCCTTTGATGTTTTAGGAAGCAAGGATGACGAGATCATCTGGTTCTCCTGTTGCATCTACTGCTGATCAATTGAGTGGTATCATGCGGACTTTGGAGACTATGACACAGGTGATGCAACAACAACAACGACCTGTCCAACAAGGAAGTAATGATGGAATAGAGACATCAAACCAGACGGGGTTGGGAATTGGACAGTTTAAGAAGCTTAGTCCTCCGGTTTAGTGGTGAATCGATCCAATGGTGGCGAACGATGGATGATGCGATAGAGAAAATATTTGATGCTTTAAATTACCCTGATGATCGAAGGTTTTTCTTACCACCTTTATGCTTTGGAAGGAGAAGTCGAACACTTTCCGTGGAGAATGATTAAGAGGATGTCTGAAATCAAACATGAGCCAATGACATGGAAGTTATTCCAAGAAAAGTTTAACGATAAATATTTTCCGATTGTATGAGAGAGCAAAAGAATTGGAGTTCTTAAATCTTATCCAGGAAGTATGACGGTTACAAAGTATGAATCTAAATTGATCTGATGAATCTAGAAAAGCAAGAAGGTTTGAAAGGGGATTACGGCCAGCATAATGCCGAATGTCACTTTAAAATTTCAAACATATGCTTGATCACGGTAGAAAGAGCTTTGAAAATTGAAAGAGACATAGAGAAATTCAAGAAATCATTGGCAAGAACAAAAGGGACAAATATACTTGCAAAAGCAGGAGGGAAAATGAATATGAAGCTAGTAACAAGAGGTTTAAGACATCTGGATTTGAGAAAAGGAAACCATTGGGGAGGACTCCGCTTATGTGCAAAATGTGGATTAATCATGAAACAAGCCAGGTGTTTTCGGTGACTGGAGCATGTTTTGGTTGTGGAAAGCTAGATCATCAATTAAGAGATTGCCCACTTGAAAAGGAAGAAAGAGCCACTATCTCCTAGACCCTCACCCATGCTAGAGTGTACGCTATCATCGAACAAGATTCTAAAGCTTCTAAATCAATAGTGGAAGGTATTCTTCATGTTTCTAAAAGAAATACAAAAGTTTTGTTTGATCCCTGGCTCCAACTTATCGTTTGTTTCACAATACTTTGCTTGTCACTTGGATATTCTACCTAGACCCCTGGATTATATGTTATATGTAACAACTGCTGTTGGAGATTCATTGGCAACAAACTTGGTTTACCCATCTTGCTTGATCTCTATTGGAGAACACGAACTCTTTGCTGATTTGATTCTCCTAGAGATCCAGGGCTTTGATATTATACTTGGCATGGATTGGTTATCTTCTCATCACGCTAGTATTGATTGTTACAAAAAAATAATTACTTTCTGCATACCAGATCAGCCTATATTTTTCTTTGAGGGCATTAGGCATGATTTGCCTCCTTGCTTGATATCAGCACTTCAAGTTTATCGTCTTATGCAGAAAGGTTGTTTTTGTTATATGGTGTGTGTAAAGGAGCATTCAAATCAGGAAACCCACCTAGATGAAATTGAAGTGGTCAAGGAATTCCCTGATGTATTCCCAGATGACTTGCCTGGTTTACCTCTAGATAGAGAGGGTGAATTTGCTATTGATCTAGTCCCCAATACAACCCCAATATCTAAGCCTCCCTACAGAATGGCACCACTCGAGCTAGAAGAGTTAAAGAAGCAAATACAAGAATTATTAGATAAGGGTTTCATACGACCCAGAGTTGTATCCCCATGGGGTGCTCCGTGAAGACTATTAGTGAAGAAGAAGGATGGAACATTGAGGCTTTGTATTGATTATAGACAGATTGAATCAGGTGACCATCAAAAACAAGTATCCCATACCTAGAATTGATGATGTTTGTTTGATCAACTGCAGGGTGCACAAGTATTCTCTAAGATTGACCTGAGGTCAGGTTACTATCAGTTGAAGATCAAGGAGGAGGATATTTCAAAACAGCTTTGAACTCGATATGGTCATTATGAATTCTTGGTAATGCCTTTTGGTTTGACAAATGCCCCTGCAGCTTTTATGGAACTAATGAATAGGATATTTCAACCGCTCTTGGATATCTGTGTAATTATATTTATTGACGACATATTGGTGTATTCGAGGAGTAAACAAGAGCATGAGGAACACTTGAGAAATGTATTGTCCATACTAAGAGAAAAGAAGTTGTATGCAAAGTTCAGATCTGTGAATTTTGGTTGAAAGAAGTTACTTTCTTAGGCCATGTGATTTCGGGAAGGGTATATCTCATGATCCAAGGAAAATAGAAGCTGTAGTTGAATGGGGAGTACCAACAAATGTAACGGAAGTTAGAAGCTTCTTGGGTATGGCAGGTTATTACAGGAGATTTGTGGAGGGATTTTCTCGAATTGCTCAACCTCTCACCAAACTCACTAAGAAGAATATGAAATTTGTATGGGGTGATGATTGTGAGCAAAGTTTTCAAGAGTTAAAAAGAAGATTGACTAGTGCCCCTATTCTTACTATTCCAAGTGGTAGTGGTGAGTTTGTAGTTTATACCGATGCTTCAAGAAAGGGCCTAGGATGTGTTTTGATGCAGGAAGGGAGAGTAATCGCGTATGCTTCTAGGCAACTTAAAGGTTATGAATTGAATTATCCAACTCATGATTTGGAATTGGCAGCAATTATTTTTGCTTTAAAGATTTGGAGACATTATTTGTATGGCCGACAGTTTGAAATCTTTACTGATCATAAGAGTTTAAAATATATTTTCACTCAGAAAGAGTTAAACATGAGGCAGCGAAGATGGATAGAACTTCTGAAGGATTATGATTGTGCCATCCGTTATCACCCGGGCAAGGCCAATGTTGTAGCTGATGCACTAGCACTTAGGAAATCTACAAGTTTTATGGCTAGTCTGGTCGTGAAGCAATGGAAGTCAATTGAAGAAAATTTTGATTTGAAAGCTTTGAGGAAAGAGCAAGACTCGATGATATTGATGGCCTCCATTCAAGTGCAATCCGATCTTATACAACAAATTAAGGAAGGACAATTACGAGATCCACATCTAATCTACTTGAGGAGTGAAGTAGAAAAGGAGTTGAAGCCACAATTTCAGGTTTCAAAGGATGGCCTATTGAGATTTGGGGAGAGAGTATGTGTACCAAATGAACCGGATATCAAGAATCAAATCCTAAATGAAAGTCATACTTCAAAGTACACCCTACACCCTAGGAGCACTAAAATGTATAGAGATCTTCAAAGTCATTATTGGTGGAAAGGCATGAAGAAAGAAATTGCAATGTATGTTTCAAAATGTTTGACTTGTCAACAAATCAAAAGTAGAACACCAAAGGCCTGGAGGGTTGTTGCAACTTTTAGTTATTCCTGAATGGAAATGGGAATGTATTACTATGGATTTTGTTTCGGGACTACCCAGAACCTCGAGGAAGCATGATGCTATTTGGGTTATCATTGATAGGTTAACAAAATCTGCACATTTCCTACCGATTAATATGACTTATTCGCTTGATAAACTTGCAGATTTATATGTAAATGAAATTGTAAGACTTCATGGTATTCCAAAGGAGATCATCTCTGATAGAGATTCCAAATTTCTCTCTAGATTCTGGAGAAGATTGCAGGAGTCGATGGGCACTAAAGTTAAGTTTAGTACCAGCATATCATCCTTGATGATGGTCATCAGAAAGAACAATTCAAACACTTGAGGATTTGCTTAGAGCCTATGTTATGGATTGGAAAGGTGAATGGGATAAGGATATTTCACTTGTTGAGTTCACGTATAATAATAGTTATCATTCAAGTATTCAGATGGCTCCTTATGAAGCTTTATATGGGCGAAAGTGCATAACACCTATATGTTGGGAGGAAGTTGGTGACAGAAAGCTATTAGCACCGGACAAGGTACAAGAAACTACCGAGAAAATTCAAGTTATAAGGAAAAGGTTAAAAACTGCTCAGAGTCATCAAAAGAGTTATGCCGACAACAGAAGACGAGATATTGAGTTTGAAATCGGAGATTTTGTATTCTTAAAAGTCTCCCCTTCCAAAGGCATTATAAGGTTTGGGAAGAAAGGGAAATTAAGCCCAAGATTTATTGGACCTTTTGAGGTTCTTGAGAGGGTTGGTTCTGTCGCTTACAGGATTGCCTTGCCACCAGCATTGTGCCATGTCCACGATATATTCCATGTCTCGATGATTAGAAAGTATATATATGACCCTTCTCACATCATTGAGTATGAACTGGTGGAGATCGATAAAGATTTATCTTATGTGGAAGAGCCTATTCAGATTGTTGATAGGAAAGAAAAAGTCCTAAGGAATCGGGTCATCCCACTGGTTCAAGTAATTTGGAGACATCATTCTACAGAGAGAGACAACTTGGGAGCTAGAGGAGGAAATGAAAAAGGTGTATCCCAGTCTTTTCATCGATAGAGGTACGATAAATTTAGAGGACTAAAATTTTCTTTTAAGGGGGGGAGAGTGTAACACCCCTCATTTTCGAATTTTCGTATAAATTTCTGGTGATAATGTAAGCATTTAGTTTAAATTGACAAAAGAAATAGAGTATGAAATAGAAGTAACTTAATTGTAAGATTTGGGAGATCTGTTCAAAAAAAAAAAAAAAAAAAAGAATATGAGGACCTATATGTAAACCCTAAGGACCAAATCGTGAATATGATAAAAACAAGGACTGAACTGCAAAACGCACTAAATGACAATTTCCACCGTTTAAGCCTCTCTGCCTTCATTCTTAAGGAAGCAGAGAAGGCAGCTCGTGGGTGATCAGGGAAAGAAAGAAAGAAAGAAAGAAAGAAGAAGAAGAAGAAGAAGAGAAAAAAAAATTGGGGCTTTTAGGGTTCTTGCTTTAATCTTTTCACTTCGGGTCAAAATTCTCAAAGGCAAGTGTTCTAACCCCCTCCTACACTATTTATTGTTTTTTAGTCTCTGATTCTTATGTTGATTCAAAATAAATTGAAGGATTTCTATTTTAGAAACTGATATGTCTCTCCTTGGACATAGAACCATGGATTCTTAGGTTTTTCGATAAACTGACCCCTATACACTGCTTCAGCTATAAGTTTTAGTACAAAATGTGAATTCGACAGGAACTAATTTGTTTGAAATTAGACTCTTATATCTTCCTTTTGAAACTGATTTTGTAGATTTTAGACACCGAATACTTACCCAAGCATCTGTTTCAATGAGCCTATAGACGCTGTAAAACAGGGTTCAAGATTTCTGACCTGTCGATACTAAAATGCCTATAACTCCCCGTTGAAAATTATGATTTGCACCAAACTGATTTTGTTTGAAACTAGACTTGAAAACCTTTCTTTGACATATAGTTTAAAAATTTTGGAATTCAATAGCCTACCTACCCATTATTTGTTGAATCCGATCTTATAAATTCTGCAAAACAGTGATTGTGTTTTTGACCATGTGTTACCATATCAAAGGTAACTCCGTGTTGGGAACCCTGTTTCATATGAAATTTGTGCCATCAGAATATAGATTGATATATGGTTCGACCATAGCCTTCTTATGGGTATTGGAGCATAATTGATATTCTGAAGTATTTGTTTGTTGTGCCACTGGAATTCTGTCCGAAATCGAGCTTTGGTCGATTTCACGTGTTCTGTTCGTTCCTTTGGATATTTGAATTGTCTAACCTTCTTATTGGAATTGAGCTAATATTATTGCTTAGAATCCCTGTACACTCTTATTTTCATTTCATTTCAAATCTGAATACATTTGCGAGAGATTTGTTCTTTGTTTCGTATTGTCTCGAAAAGGCACATGCACGTTTTGTTGTTTCCGCGTGTGCTTCCGATATATGCTACTTATTGTTAAAACTGCCCTCTTGTACTCTGGTGTGTGGGATTGTCTGGACCTTTGCCAGAAATGGTAAAGGGTATGTGCTTATTGCCCGCTATGTGGGGTCCCGCTATGTGGATATTCTGACCTTTGCCAAAAATGGTAAAGGGTATGTGCTTAGAGCCTGCGATGCTTTGCCGGCCCTTCTGACTTCACCTAGACATGGGTGGATGGAGCTCCCAGACGTGGGAGACTTTTGTCAGGTGGTCATTCAGAAATGGATGAATCATAGTCTGACTGAGATCCCACTACACCTTCTATATGTTTGATATGACATCCAGAGTTTTGGTGTGTTGTTTCTGTTCATGCTCTGGATAAGAATGATATGATCGCAACGTCAAGGACGACGTTTAAGCTCCTGTACGATATTTGTTATTGATATGCTCTGAAATGCTTCATTCATTGATGATTTTGCTTCGAAATGAATTACTCTATGCCCCATCTGTCAGGAACCAAATATGTAAGATTGAAAGGACAATTATGTTTCTGCTCCTAATGATATTTTGTCTACGAATTCGTATATTCTGACTTGTATTTTGAAACTGTATCTCTTTGGAAATTGTATTATTTGATATGGACATGTTAGTCACTTGCTGAGCTCTTTATGCTCACCCCGTTTGTTGATAAATTTTTCAGGATAGCGTATCGCTTGCTTAAATGTTAAGATTGGGCTGAGGCGGTGGAAAGTTTAGATGATTTTGGGCAGATCTTTGTTAGCATATGTGTATTTGTTGTATAAGATACTCTACATCTTATGAAATGTGACGAGGAATCTAAACCTGTGGATTTTGTGTAAGATAAAGGATCCCTCGTGTATAGGATTTTGGAATGTTAAGTTAAATTCATGTAATGATATGATCTTATGGTAAACGTTGGTTTGGTGACTGCATAGTCTTTCCCCACTTGTGAATTTATGTTGCGGTTATATTTTGATGTGTTGAGTTCAGGTTGTATGAATTATCGAGTGACGTGTGGTATGTTTATGAATTGCACAGGGTTATGAATTGGTAGACTATAGAGGTGAGATTTTGATCTGAATGTTTTCTTAGTGACCTCAAATGTGTGTTTAGATCCTGGGATAGTTGTGATGAAAATTTTTAAATATTGTCGATATTTTGAGGGTCGTGATAGCACCAAGCTCTATGGCTCATTACAGTTGGGACTCATAGGACTTGCGATATAAAGGACGCATTGTGCTTGTGCCAAATTCTACTTGCATAAAAACCATCCTTCAAGAGATGCATTCCACACCTACGGCCGGGCACTCCGGATTCCTTAGAACCTATAAAAGAATTAAGCAAAATTTTTATTGGATAGGGATGAAAAATATTATTGCTGAATTTGTAGCACAATATAATATATGTCAATGACACAAAGGTGAGACAGTGGCAAGTCCCGGAAAGTTACAACCTCTACCCATCCCAGAATCAATATGGACTGATATATCAATGGATTTCATCGAAGGGCTTCCCTCATCACAAGGAAAAGGTACAATTTTTGTCGTGGTTGATCGCCTTACAAAGTATGCTCACTTTTGTGCCATCCGTAATCCCTACACAACTTCTAGTATTGCTCGAACCTTTATGGAGAATATTGTAAAATTACATGGGATGCCGAGATCTATTGTAAGTGATCATGATAGGGTCTTCACGAGCAAATTTTAGACAGAGTTATTCCAGATGCAAGGCACTAAATTAAAGACGAGTACGGTATATCACCCACAAACCGACGGCCAAACTGAAGTGGTGAACAGGTGTTTGGAGACATACCTTAGATGCTTCACCAGTGACCGACCAAAAGAATGGACAAAGTGGCTTCCCTGGGCCGAGTGGTGGTATAATACAACTTATGAGGCCATGTATGGCCGACCCCCCCTTGTAATTCCAAAATGTGTTGGGCACCTCTAAAGTAGAACAAGTAGACAGGGAACTACAAGATAGAGACATAATGCTGAAGTTGCTAAAAGATAATCTCACTACAGCACAAGCAAGGATGAAATAGCAATATGATCAACACAAAAGCGAAAGAGAATTTTTAGTAGGAGATTGGGTCTTCCTATGGCTCCAGCCATACAAGCAAACATCAATCCAAACCAGAGTGTCTATGAAGCTTTCACCTCGATTCTATGGACCCTACCAGATTTTGGAGCGCATCGAAGCAATAGCATACAGATTGGACTTACCCGCCAGCTCCCGAATCCATCCAGTCTTCCATGTATCATGTTTGAAGCTTAAGTTGGGACAACACGAGACAGCCCAAAGCCATCTACCAAATATAACTACCCAAGGAGAGCTCCAGACCCAACCAAGTGCCATTATTGATCGACGAATCGTGACTCGACGACGACGACACTGCCATCAAGTGTTAATTCAAATGGGCAAACCTACCAAAGAAGATGCCACTTGGGAGAACTACGATGACTTGAAGATCAAATTCTCAGAATTCATGGAACGTCAGCCTCGAGGACAAGGCTGATTTGAAGAGGGCAGGTCTGTTAGGACTCTAGCTATGAGAGTCCTAATTTAGTTTCATTAATAAGAGCATTCATGTAAATCCTATCTAGCCGACCCTTATTAAAGAGGTGAAGAGGTCGGCTAGGTTAGGGTTAGGTCTTAGGAAAAGAGTCCTATTAGAAGTAGGAGTCCTATTAGGAAAAGAGTCCTATTAGAAGTAGGAATCATATTAGGAAAAGAGTCCTATTAGAAGTAGGAGTCCTATTAGGAAAAGAGTCCTATTAGAAATAGAAGTCCTATTACGTAAAAAGTCCTATTAGAATTAGGAATCCTACTAGAGAAGGAGTCCTAATTAGAAGTTGGTGAAAAGTAGGAGTCTTGAGTAAGAGTCCTATTAGGAGTTGGGGCTTAGAAGCCCTTTAAATAGCCATGTATTCATCCTCTTTAATCAATGAATAGATCAATCCTTTAGCAGCCTTTGTGCAACAACTTGGAGGAAGGAACCCCTATAGAGTTCCAAGGAGTTCGATCCCCTATAGAGATCAACCCCAAGCTTAGAATCCGCGGAGGGTTTTAACAGCTCAGCAGATATCTTATATCTGATCCTCTACTCGTCACAACACCTACCATATGTGTGTGACCCTCTAAGCCCAATATCGAGCTGGCCGTGAGTCATACTTGTCAGAACTCCTTCTGACTTAGTGAATTATTATCTCCATAATAATTCACCCGACTCATCGACTACGGATGTACTAGGCCACTACACCGTAGTCCCCAGACGATATAGGGGAATCCAATCCTTTAGACCTATCTGTCCTTAGTTACCATGTATCTATAGTCCCTCATCCATCTAATATCCTAGAGACCCTATACTGGGCAGGGTGCTGTCAGGCCCATACAGTCTCTCCTCGAGTCTCGCTCTTATCAGATTCTCCCGAAGAACTCTTTCTCTCTTAATTCGAATAACCTTGGCCAAGGATTTGTTCGAGCAAGAATACATGGGATATTCCTCTCATGATACCGAGAGTGGATGATCCTCTATTGACACTCAATAGCCCTCGTAAGGTTGGCTACCACTCCCAATAACCGGCTATTCTAGATCTAAAATTTCTAAACCTATAAGTCTAGTATCAAAGAGTGGAGTACACATATAGGGCATCCTTGGTGTCTCAAGTCTAAGGACCAGATACATTATTAGGACTACCGAATTACTGTCTGATGTGAGGTATCAATAACCATCCAGCATTTCGTAAGTAGATTAATCTATGAACTCATTCCCTAATGAGCACCTACACTATACCCTTAGTGTCCCCACACGAGTAGCTATGAGACCGGCTACCTCCATTATATGGATGGATATACAGCATACTCGTCTATCCGATTATCTCGATGTCCCTCTCGAGTAACCTATGACCGGGATTATTTAGGGTCTATGTTTAAAGATGAATCGGTCTCATTATCGTGATCTCATCACGATTCGATTCTCATTGTATAGATCCAAGGACATCACAATATATGCAACACGTAAGATAAAGTGATAAAATGCCTAATAATAATAAGCAATAGAAAGAGTATGTATTAAATCACAAGTGCCATCACTCATGTGAGTGGCTTTCAAGGCACATATGATTAGCAATCTCTCACTTGACCTAAAGCTAATCACCTACGTGTTTGATCCCTATCAGTCCTTTGTGATGCTCAAAGACAATTTGAGTAAATGGCTTTGTTAGTGGATCTGCACTGTTATCTTCGGATGGAACTCTTTCCACTACTATATCTCTTCGGACCATGATCTCTTTAATAAGTTCGAACCTCCTCAGAACACTTCTGATGAGACTCGGGTTCCCTTATTTGAGTAATCGCCCCATAGTGGTCACAATATAAGGGAATCGGCTCCTCGCTGCTCGGGACAACTCCTAGATCTGTGATGAACTTCTTCATCCAGACTCCCTCCTTTGTTGCCTCTACCGCAGCAATGTATTCCGCCTCTATGATCGAGTCAGTAGTAGTGTCTTGCTTGGAACTCTTCCAACATACTACTCCTCCATTCAGGGTGAACACATACCCTGAATTAGACTTGCTATCATCGACATCAGACTGGAAACTCGAGTCCATGTAGCCCTCAACCCTGAGGCTATTGCATCCATATACCAATAAGAAATCCTTAGTCCTTTTCAAGTACTTAAGGATGCATTTTACTACTTTTTAGTGGTCCAAGCCTGGATCTGCCTGATACCTGCTCGTGACACTCATAGCATATGCTATATCAGGCCTGCTACATAGCATAGCATATATGATAGATCCTATCGCTAAGGCATATGATATCCTATCCATGTTATGCCTTTTCTTCAGGAGTGTTTGGGGATATACTCCTAGAAAATGATATTTCATATCTCATTGGTATGAGACCTCTTTTGGAATTTTTCATGCCAAACCTTTTAATAATGGTATCTACGTACCTAGACTGGGACAAGCCAAGCATCCTCTTGAATATATCTCTATAGATCTGGTTCCCCAATACGCAAGATGCTTCCCCTAAGTCCTTCATGGAGAAGTGCCAAGATAGCCTGTTAGAACTCTAGCTATGAGAGTCCTAATTTAGTTTTATTGATAAGGGCATTCATGTAAATCCTATCTAGCCGACCCTTATTAAAGAGGTAAAGAGGCCGGCTAGGTTAGGGTTAGGTTACTTCTTAGGAAAGGAGTCCTATTAGAGAAAGAATCCTATTAGAAGTAGGAGTTCTATTAGGAAAGGAGTCCTATTAGAAGTAGGAGTCCTATTAGGAAAAGAGTCCTATTAGAAGTAGGAGTCCTATTAGGAAAAGAGTCCTATTAGAAGAAGAAGTCCTATTAGAAAAAGAGTCCTATTAGAAGTAGAAGTCCTATTAGGGAAAAAGTCCTATTAGAATTAGGAATCATACTAGAGAAGGAGTCCTAATTAGAAGTTGGTTAGAAGTAGGAGTCTTGAGTAAGAGTCCTATTAGGAGTTGGGGCTTAAAAGCCCTATAAATAACCATGTATTCATCCTCTTTTAATGAATGAATAGATCAATCCTTTAGCAGCCTTTGTGCAGCAACTTGGAGGAAGGAACCCCTATAGAGTTCCAAGGAGGCCGATCCCCTATAGAGATCAACCCCAAGCTTAGAATCCGCGGAGGGTTCTAACATAGCCAAGCCTTTACTGTAGAGAGCATTCCTATATCATTCTCAATGATCAAGATGTCATCCACATATAGTACCAAAAAGGTGATAGCACTCCCACTTACCTTCTTGTACACACAACGATCATCTTTGTTCTTAACAAAGTCAGAAGATTTGATCGCCTCATCAATTCTTATGTTCCAACTTCGGGAAGCTTGCTTCAGTCTATAGATGGACCTAAGGAACTTGTACACCATGTTTGAGTTATCCTTGGATACGAATCCCTCAAGCTGTATCATATATACCTCCTCCTCGAGGTTGCCATTAAGGAATACGGTATTGACGTCCATCTGCCAAATCTCATAATCATAGTGTGCTGCAATAGCTAATAGAATTCGAATAGATTTTAGCATGACTACGGGTGAGAAAATTTCATCATAGTCAATACCTTACCTTTGATAATACCCCTTAGCCACTAGCCTTGCTTTATAGGTTTCTACCTTTCCATCTACTCCAATCTTCTTTTTGAAGATTCACTTGCAGCCAATGGGGTACAATACTCTTGGGTGCAACAACCAAGCTCTACACCATGTTGGAGTACATGGAATCCATTTCTGAATTTATGGCTTCTTACTATTTTCTAGAGTCTATGCTCATAATAGCCTCCTTATAGGTCTAAGGATCAATATCCTCAACATCCACTCTTCTGATATGTCCCACATATCTCTCAGGAGGATGGGATACTCTATCGGGCCTACATAAAGTTGGAAGTTGTGTACTAGGTACCTGAACAGATTTTGGCTGTGGAATGATGCTTGAGCTAGGTTCTCCAACCTTGCTTAACTCTATCATGCTCCCACTATCTCCACCAAGAATGTATTCCTTCTTAAGGAACACTGCTCTCTTGGCTACAAAGACCTTTTGGTCCTCAGGATAATAGAAATAATACCCATAAGTTTCTTTAGGGTATCCCACCAACTTGTACCATTCCATCCTGGATTCCAACTTGTCGAGTTTGTGTCTCTTGACGTGGGCAGGGTAGCCCTAAATCTTAACAACCTTAAGATCGGTTCTTCCCATTCCATATCTCATATGAAGTAGATACTACTGACTTAGTTGAATTCTGTTCAAAAGGTAAGCTGTGGTCTCTAGGGCATATCCCCAGAATGAGATGGGTAGGTCGGCGAAACTCATCTTGGAACGCACCATGTCTAACAGTGTGTGATTCCTCCTTTTTGATTCACCATTAAGCTATGGTGTATAAGGAGGTGTCCATTGGGATAAAATCCCATGGTCTTTGAGGAACTAGGTGAACTCTGTACTCAAGTACTCACCTCCTCAGTATGATCGAAGGGTTTTAATACACTTTTCAGTCTGGTTCTTGTTAGGACTCTAGCTATGAGAGTCCTAATTTAGTTTCATTGATAAGGGCATTCATGTAAATCCTATCTAGCCGACCCTTATTAAAGAGGTGAAGAGGCCGGCTAGGTTAGGGTTAGGTTACTTCTTAGGAAAGGAATCCTATTAGAGAAAGAATCCTATTAGAAGTAGGAGTTCTATTAGGAAAAGAGTCCTATTAGAAGTAGGAGTCCTATTAGGAAAAGAGTCCTATTAGAAGTAGGAGTCCTATTAGGAAAAGAGTCCTATTAGATGAGGAGTCCTATTAGGAAAAGAGTCCTATTAGAAGTAGAAGTCCTATTAGGGAAAGAATCCTATTAGAAGTAGAAGTCCTATTAGGGAAAAAGTCCTATTAGAATTAGGAATCCTACTAGAGAAGGAGTCCTAATTAGAAGTTGGTTAGAAGTAGAAGTCTTGAGTAAGAGTCCTATTAGGAGTTGGGGCTTAGAAGCCCTATAAATAACCATGTATTCATCCTCTTTTAATCAATGAATAGATCAATCTTTTAGCAGCCTTTGTGCAGCAACTTGGAGGAAGGAACCCCTATAGAGTTCCAAGGAGGCCGATCCCCTATAGAGATCAACCCCAAGCTTAGAATCCACGGAGGATTCTAACACTTGGTATCAGAGCAGTGTTCTTGGCGCCTCGCTGCCCTTCCACAGCCATCCACCAGCCCTCCAAAACCGCGCAAAGCAATTCCCACAATTGCTTAGAAGATCATCGCTGAATTCCGCTGTCATCTCCACCACCGTAGATCATCCTTTGATCTTCCCGTGAATTACAACAGGTTCTGGTTATCTACCCTACTGCTGCTGCAATTTAGTTATCCTTATTCAAAAAATCCAAAAAAATTCGTTCCTATAATTGCTGCATAAACTTTTCGTCGTAAAGTTTTCATCTCTACAACGAAAGTCGCACTGCAGAATTTCAGCCACATAGCACTGCCTTTTTGATCTTGCTACTGCGTTTTTTCTATCCAAATCTCTATGAAATTTTTATGGCGGCTTTGACACTTCCTAACAGTGGTTTTCCCTTTGATTTTGTCGAAAAATTCTCAATAAAAACTACTTATCTTTTACGTCCAAACTGCTACACTTTAGACGTAAAAATCTGCTATAATACCTCTCCATGATTCTCAATTTTGCCAAACCTCTTGCTGGCGTTTCTTCCTACGAAATTTTTTACAGTATTACCTCTTCCTTATCAGTAGATCCCCTTTGAGTTTTACTTGAATCTCTTTTGAAAATTTCTGAAAAAATTACATCTTTACTGCTGGAATTTTTTCGGTGAAAAATCTGGTATTGCACCTTGGTCCTTTTTTCGTCTTCGTAACCTACCAAACCCTAGCCACCTTGTTGCCACAAACAAAGACGTCTTTAGGGCATCCCTCTTGCCTCAAGATGCAGCCATCATAACCTAATTTCATAACCCTAACAGCTTCAAAAACCACAGCCCAAAACAGTAAACCATTATAGTTGAACCCTTCAATCACCAATCTATTGTCCGAACCTTCCACCACCCCATGCCATTAACCCGTCAACAGAAAAAAGACAAGGGCATCTCTGATCTATAGATATATGCTATGGCTTCCCAAGATCCAATTGATGCCAAATTTGAAGCGTGGGAATCTTGGATTGAATCACGGCTTGAATTGCGCTTGGAAGACAAATTGCGCGCTTTGTTTGCAGGATTCAAGATTGGACAACCATCGAGTCCATCCAAACTGCAGCAAGGAGAGAATTTAGAAAGGACCCCAGAGAAGGAGGGACAGCCCTCGGACGTGCTTCAGCCACGCATGAGGGTGGACTTCCCACGATGGGAAGAAGGAGACCCAGCGGGGTGGATTTCGCGCGCAGAACGTTACTTTCGCTACTACCGAATGTCGGATAATGCTATGGTGGAGATTGCTGTCATCCACCTTGAAGGAGATGCTATTCAATGGTACAATTAGTTGGAATATAATCATGGGGCTCCGACATGGAATCAATTTAAGAATGCACTACTGAACCGTTTCGGACCTACGAAGTATGAAAATATCGACGGCCAACTCGCAAAGATTCGACAAACCTCTACGATTCAAGAGTACCAAACCAGGTTTGAGAAGCTATCTTACCTTGCTCGTGATTGGACTGACCGTCAATTGTTAGGAACATTTATCGAAGGACTCAAGCCAGAGATTAAAGGGGAAGTTAAGGCAAGACAGCCCCATACCGTGATGGCTACGATTTCTTTTGCCAGAATACAAGAAGAACGACTCAACCAAGATTCTTGGAGGATGGGAATCACTCTTAGAACCTCAACATATAAACCCCCTTCTGCTCCCAGCCATCCTTCGCTGCCCAAAAAATTGACAAGAGAAGAACTACGTGATCGATTAGCAAAGGGTCTTTGTTGGCATTGCGACGAGCCGTGGAACCGCGAACATCGCTGCAAAAGGGGCCGCCTCCTATTGATTGAACCTCTTGAAGACATGAAAGGGGAGGTCCAGGAGCATGAGGAAGAGGTCACGGATGAAGAACAACAGCCAATTGATATTATGATGCATGCCCTTGCCGGTTATGCGAACCCGCAAACAATGAAAGTGGGAGGATTTCTGAAGCAACAACCAATCACTGTTCTTATTGACACCGGGAGCACTAATAATTTTATGAACAGCAAGGTTGCTGTTCGGATGGCCTTACCTATTGAGAATTGCAGCAGGTTCAATGTTAAATTCGCAGATGGACGAATTTTGAAGTGTGATCGTAAGTGCCCACAGGTGAAACTGTTGCTGCAGGACCAAGAGATAGTAGCAGATTTTTTCCTCCTCTCTCTCAATGATTATGAGGCCATGCTTGGCATCGAATGGTTGACGACATTAGGTGATGTTTCTTGGAATTTTTTGAAATTAATTATCAAATTTTACAGCAAGGGGAAATAGGTGATACTGTACGGGAAACGTGGGGGCGACGTAACGACAATTTGCACACAACGAATGGAGAAAGTTTTGCACAAAGCATGCAGCGGCTTTTTGGTACAACTTAAGCAGCAAAAATGGGTAACAAAGCTTCTTGGATATGATTATGAAATAACTTACAATAAAGGGAAAGATAATGTTGTTGCAGATGCGCTTTCACGGCTACCCGAGCAAGCTGAATTTTTGGCTATTTCATTTCTGACCAGCGACTTACTTGAGGATATTAGGAGGAAATGGCAAGATAATCCAGAAATGAATAAAATCATAAAAAAATTAAAGGAAGCACCAAGCTCTATGGCTCATTACAGTTGGGACTCAAAGGACTTGCGATATAAAGGACGCATTGTGCTTGTGCCAAATTCTACTTGCATAAAGACCATCCTTCAAGAGATGCATTCCACACCTGCAGCCGGGCACTCTGGGTTCCTTAGAACCTATAAAAGAATTAAGCAAATTTTTTATTGGATAGGGATGAAAAATATTATTGCTGAATTTGTAGCACAATGTGATATATGTCAACGACACAAAGGTGAGACAATGGCAAGTCCTGGAAAGTTACAACCTCTACCCATCCCAGAATCAATATGGACTGATATATCAATGGATTTCATCGAAGGGCTTCCCTCATCATATGGAAAATGTACAATTTTTGTCGTGGTTGATCGTCTTATAAAGTATGCTCACTATTGTGCTATTCGTAATCCCTACACTGCTTCTAGTATTGCTCGAATATTTATGGAGAATATTTTAAAATTACATGGGATGCTGAGATCTATTGTAAGTGATTGTGATAGGGTCTTCAAGAGCAAATTTTGGACAGAGTTATTCCAGATGCAAGACACTAAATTAAAGATGAATACGGCATATCACCCACAGACCGACGGCCAAACTGAAGTGGTGAACAGGTGTTTGGAGACATACCTTAGATGCTTCACCAGTGACCAATCAAAAGAATGGACAAAGTGGCTTCCCTGGGCCGAGTGGTGGTATAATACAACTTATCATTCCTCCATAAAATGTACTTCCTATGAGGCCATGTATGGCCGAACCCCCCTTGTAATTCCAAAATATGTGTTGGGCACCTCTAAAGTAGAACAAGTAGACAGGGAACTACAAGATAGAGACAAAATGCTGAAGTTGCTAAAAGATAATCTTACTGCAGCACAAGCAAGGATGAAACAGCAATATGATCAACACAAAGGCGAAAGAGAATTTTTAGTAAGAGATTGGGTCTTCCTACGGCTCCAGCTATACAAACAAACATCAATCCAAACCAGAACGTCTATGAAGCTTTCACCTCGGTTCTATGGACCCTACCAGATTTTGGAGTGCATCGGAGCAGTAGCAAACAGATTGGACTTACCCGCCAGCTCCCGAATCCATCCAGTCTTCCGTGTATCATGTTTGAAGCTCAAGTTGGGACAACACAAGACAGCCCAAAGCCATCTACCAAATATAACTACCCAAGGAGAGCTCCAGACCCAACCAAGTGCCATTATTGATCAACGAATCGTGACTCGACGACAACGACCTACTACTGAAGTGTTAATACAGTGGGCAAACCTACCAGCAGAAGATGCCACTTGGGAGAACTACGATGACTTGAAGATCAAATTCTCAGAATTCATGGAACGTCAGCCTCGAGGACAAGGCTGATTTGAAGAGGGCGGGTCTGTTAGGACTCTAGCTATGAGAGTCCTAATTTAGTTTCATTGATAAGAGCATTCATGTAAATCCTATCTAGCCGACACTTATTAAAGAGGTGAAGAGGCCGGCTAGGTTAGGGTTAGGTCTTAGGAAAAGAGTCCTATTAGAAGTAGGAGTCCTATTAGGAAAAGAGTCCTATTAGAAGTAGGAATCCTATAGGAAAAGAGTCATATTAGAAGTAGGAGTCCTATTAGGAAAAGAGTCCTATTAGAAGTAGAAGTCCTATTAGGTAAAAAGTCCTATTAGAATTAGGAATCCTACTAGAGAAGGAGTCCTAATTAGAAGTTGGTTAGAAGTAGGAGTCTTAAGTAAGAGTCCTATTAGGAGTTAGGGTTTAGAAGCCCTATAAATAACCATGTATTCATCCTCTTTTAATCAATGAATAGATCAATCTTTTAGCAACCTTTGTGCAGCAACTTGGAGGAAGGAACCCCTATAGAGTTCCAAGGAGGCCGATCCCCTATAGAGATCAACCCCAAGCTTAGAATCCGCGGAGGGTTCTAACACTCCACTTCATTCTTATATTCCTTGAATTTCTCAAAAGCCTCAGACTTGCACTTCATCAAGTACACATGTTTGTATCTTAAGAAATCATCAGTGAAAGTAATGAAGTAGGAGTAACCACCTATGACATGAGTTGACATAGGACCACATACATCAATATGTATGAGTTCCAATAACTCAGTGGCTCTCTCTTCAGTTCTACTAAATGGAAAGTTGATCATCTTTCCCCGAATTTAAGGTTCGCAAGTCACATATGACTCATAGTCGAATAGATCTAGATATCCATTCTTCGGCAATTTTTGAATCATTCCCTCATGGATGTGACATAGCCTACAATGCCACAGATATGCATTGTTCACCTCTTCTTATTTCCTCTTAGACTTACATACACTCATGATGTGTGTAAATAAATAAATCATTATGCAATGTTCCTCTCGTGATGATCTCATCATCTAGTGCTATTGAACAACCATTGTTATCAAAAACTAATTTATATCCACTAACTGTCAAACATAAAATAGAAATAATATTTTTGATAATAGAAGGAACATAATAACATTCTTCTAATGCAATAATAGCTCCACCAGGTAGATGTAAATTGAACTTGCCAATAGCCACTATAGCAACCTTTTCTCCATTGCGTATCTTAAGGTCCATCTTGCCTCTCTTCAATCTCCTAGGTCCTGCTAGAACCTACAACAAATTACAGATATGATATGCACTCCCGATATCCAATACCCATGTGTTATCATAAGATTCTAACAAATGGAGACTGATCATGAATGTACCTGAAGCTTCTCCAAGCTTCTATTTTGCCCTCTCTACAAGGTACTCCTTGTAATTCCTCTTTCAGTGCCCATCTTTGCTGTAGTGGAAGCACTGGCCTTTGTCCTTTATTGTGTCTTTCTTGGCAACTTTACCTTACTCATTTTGCCCTTGCCCTTGCCCTTGCCCTTCTTAAGGGACTTCTCAGCCTTCCTTTTCTTTTTGGTCTCACTAGCAAAGAGAACTGGCTTCTCTTTCTTGATGGTGCTCTCTACTTCTCTTAACATATTGAAGAGCTCTGGGAGAGTCACCTCAAACTTGTTCATATTAAAATTCATTATAAACTGAGAAAAAGAATCTGGTAGGGACTGAAGCACAAGATACACACAAAGGTTATCCTCTAGGACCATTCCTAGACCTATGAGTTTCTCGATCCACTCAATCATCTTAAGGATATGGTTCTGAACCAGTGATCACTCAGTCATCCTGGCATAGAAAAAACTCTTTGATATCTCATATTGCTAAGTTCTTCCCTATTCCTCAAATAGTTTGTGGAGATGCAGGAGTATGGAATTAGCATCCATATTTTCATACTGTCTCTGTAACTCAGTAGTCATAGAGGCCAACATATAATACTGAGCAAAATTGGAATCAGCTATGTACTTTACATAACAAGCAATCTCATCCTCGCTTGACCCTTCGTCGGGCGTAGGGATCACTATATCAAGGACGTATGCGATTCTCTCCGCCGTGAGAATGATTCTCACATTACGAAGCCAATTTGTATAATTTCAACCATTGAGGTGGTTGGCATCAAATATGCTATGTAAAGGATTTGAAAGTGATATTTTTCTAAAATTAAAGACGTAGAAGAAATAAATAACATGCAGACTTTATAAAAATTAAACAATTAAGATAAGGACTTCTATCTTAATATATTCCCACTAATTTTTCGTGAGACACACAACACCCTTCGGTATGTGAATTGGAGACCTCCGATGGATCTCTAGTGGGGATCGAGATCCAATCGACGTCTTAACATAACCTCGAGGGACTCGATCAACCATGTTAAGCCCGTAAAGGTAGGTAACTCTTACCAATCACAATTCCTTATGATTCCCGTCCTGTTCGGCCTCCGAACCACCATGACCTTGAGGGACACGACCAATAATGATGTTCAGTTAAGTCATCACCATTATTACAAGATAAGTCTGATTCGATGATATACTCTCGAGAGACTCAACCAAGCATACCATGTCCTTAGGTCACCGATGACATCTCTATGTCATAGATAAGATAGCGAAATGTGATATAGGTGAGTCTCGAGGGACTCGACCAACTCAACCTACACCAAGAATTGGTTCCTACCTATAACGATGGAAGGCCATGTAGATCAATCTAATTACCTCACGTTTACCGACTTAATATTATTAATAAAGGGAGTTTTTATTTCGTCTCCTAACATAATGTGTCACACACATACATATTTAATATATATATCTACATCGCATGCAAAGATATATACATATATAGTAGGTGTATAATCAATCACACATCACATGAGCAATCACACCAGATGATCATGGACCACATCCTAATGTGATCAGGCCCGAGCTAGTGGCCCAATCACTCACATCAAGATCTATTTGTGCATCGACCAATCTCCATACCCTGTGATCGTTCATCTCGCTTTGTCGGTTCCGTCGGCATCTCAACGTATCTCCATACGTCAGATCATCCGTCTTAGTCTCATGGGTCCCGCTATCACTTCCACACTCCTGTTGTGCCTCATCATGTAATTACAATATAATTACAAGCACGCATGCTTGATATTAAACGAGAAAAAATAAAGGCTCACAAGCCCCGATAATAGTAATCACATGTACACACATCACATCACATGTTCCATGATCATCTGTCCATATCATATATCACATGTAAATGTTATTATACAGGATAATTAGATAAATAATAATAGTTAATTAAACTATTTAATTAATAAATATATTTATGAAAGTAGAGATATAATGGAAATTTTTAAAATCATGAGGGGTATTTTAATCATTCTGTCAAAAGGGATAGAAATTGAAATTTTTGAAATTCCGAGGGGCAAAACTATCTTTTGCTCGAAAACCCTAATCCTTGACTTCTGCCTGATGCATTGCGACCGCCGACACCCTACCGGCGGTAGCCACTGCCCGTGGGTGCTTCTGCTCACGGGCGAGCGTCGCCAACTGGCGGCGCTGCCACTGCGGGTGCCTCCCACCCATGGGGGCAGGCAGCCCATAGGTGCCGCTACCTCGCAAGCAACGCTGCCGCTGTAGGTGCCGCCCGCAGGGGCCTTGCGAGTGTCGTTGCCCCACAAGCAGCGCTGCCACCACGGGTGCCGCCCACCTTTGTCGGCAGGCCAACGGGCCAGGCGCCGCCCACCTTTGTAGGCAGGCCACCACTCCTGGTGCTACCCACCCCTCAAGGGCTGCTGTTGGGGTTTGTCGTCGGCCACCTGTCGTCACCCGTAGTCGCCACTGTTGTAGGTAGCAAGGCTACAAGTAGCCTTTTGGCCACTATGTGAGCAAAGCAAGGGCTGCAACACTTGCTGCCCTTCCTCACCTTTTGCACCAACAATTTTGATGATAAAAACTATTTTAAATCACAACACATATAGTTTGTGATCCTATTATCGCATAAACAATCTGGATCGGATACCATTGTTGGGAAATCCATAGGGGGCGACATCTCATGCGTAGTGGAAGAACAGAAAAACAAAACCCTTGGATTCCCACGAAAGTTCATCGTCGTGCAAAGATCGGTGCATCAAAAATAAATTCACAAAAACGACATGTATAAAAGAAAGTACCTAAGGAGATCGTATATCCCTGAATCCCTACAAATCTATAGGATAGGATAAAGAAGGTCAAGCGTCCTCCTCTCTGGCGGTATCCACACAGTAGGGACTGCAACGATGCTCCTCTCTTGGGAGAGGAGAATAGAAGGTGGCTATCAAGAGAACCCTTAACCTATTAGCCTTCAATTCCCTCCTATTTATAGAAGCCCCATGTAAACCCTAATGGATACAACCCTATTGGGTATTGGATCTCTATCCAATTACCCAAGCCTCTTAGATTAATGGGTGTCTACCAAATAATCTCTTATTAGCTCTTATTGGATCTCATCTTAGGATCCAATAATTCAGCGGCTTATTGGATATCTAATAAGATAGGGGCTCTAGCGGATATCTCATATCTGAACCTCTACTCGTCGTAATACCTACCATATGTGTGTGACCCTCTAGGCCCAATATCGAGCTGGCCATGAGTCATAATTGTCAGAACTCCTTCTGACTTAATAAATTATTATCTCCATAATAATTCACCTAACTCATCGACTACGGACGTATTAGGCCACTACGTCGCAGTCCCCAGACGATACAGGGGAATCCAATCCTTTCGACCTATATATCCTCAGTTACCATGTATCTATAGTCCTTCATCCATCTAATATCCTAGAGACCCTATACCGAGCATGCTGCTGTCAAGCCCATATGGTCTCTCCTCGAGTCTCGCTCTTATCGGATTCTCCTAGAGAACTTTTTCTCTCTCAATCCGAATAACCTTGGCAAAGAATTTGTTCGAGCAAGAATACATGGGATATTCCTCTCATGATACCGAGAGCGGATGATCCTCTATTGACACTCAATAGCTCTCATAAGGTTAGCTACCAATCCCAATAACTAATTGTACTAGATCTAGAACTTCCAAACCTATAAGTCCGGTATCAAAGAGTGGAGCACTCCTACCAGACATCCTTGATGTCTCAAGTCTATGGACCAAATACACTACTAGGACTATGGAATTACTGTCTGACGTGAGGTATCAATAACCATCCAGAATTCTATAAGCGGATCAATTTGTGAACTCATTCCCTAATGAGCACCTGCACTGTACCCTTAGTGTCCCCACCCAAGTAGCTATGAAGACCAGCCACCTCTATCATATGGATGGGTATATAGCACACCAGTTTATCTGGTTATCTTGATGTCCCTCTCGAGTAACCTATGACTGAGATTATTTAGGGTCTGTGTTTAAAGGTGAATTAGTCTCATTATCATGATCTCATCATGATCCGATTCTCATTGCATAAATCCAAGGATATCACAATATATGCAACACACAAGATAAAGTGATAAAATGCCTAATAATAATAAGTCAAAGAAAGAGTGCATATCAAGTCACAAGTGCCATCACTCATGTGATTGGCTTGTAGGGCACATATGGCTAGCAATTACATACTAACTACAAAATTAAAGACATATTATAAGCAAAAACATAATTTGGAACATCAAGTCTTCTTCTGGCGAGCTTTCGACGAACTTCTAGTGGACTTTCGATGAACCCTTGGACATCTTCCAATGGACTCTTGGTGGGCTCCTGGACTTTACGACAACCTTGGTGAGTTCTGGCGAGTCTTCTTGGCAAGCTCCGATCTTTCTCGACGAGCTCCGTGAACTTCCAATGAGTCTTTTGATGAATTTCCGACAACCCTTCAGTAAGCTCTCAATTTATTCTTGGCCCATTCCGGCAGTACTTCAGATGAACCTTTGGACTTCCGATGAACTCTCAAACTACTAACGATTCGATCGTACTTGACTCTAGCAGTTCATTTTGCTTTACATCTTCATCGATATCGTAGTTAATCCTGCACACTTTTCTCAACATATGGATTATATCAAATAACTTATTAATTAACTTCATCATCAAAATCCAAGATTCAATAGAAAGCTCAGCGGGAGTTCGTAAAAAGCTTGCCAGGAGTTTATCGCACGTTTATTGAGAGTTCATCGAAAGCTCGCTAGGAGTTCGCCGAAAGCTTGTTGGGAGTTTGCTAAGAGTTTATTGGGAGTTTGCTAAAAGCTTATCGGGAGTTCACCAAAAGTTTGTCCAGAGTTCATCGAAACCTTATTGAAAGTTCATTGGGAATTCACTAGAAGAATAATTGATGAACTGGACAACTGAGATTGCTTAGTTTTAGCCTTAATTATCATAGTTAGAACTTAATTTGAGTTAGGTTTGGGAGGTAATCTTACTAACTCAATTAGGGGCCAATTGGGCCTGAATCAAGGCTAGTTTGGGCCAGACTAGTGGCCCATTCAATAACCTGGAGCCACATCAGGTGGTGGCACCACTAGGGTTGGCGGTGGAATAGCTTGAGGCTCAGCCTAGGGTTGGCGATGGAACTGCCTGAGGCTTAACCTCCTAGGCTGAGCCTGGGCGGTGGCACCGCCCAAACTGAGCGGTGCTATCGTTGGTAGTTAATGCAACCAGGTGGTGTACCACCTAGCCAAGCGATAGTACTACCAGAGCTCAATCTCAGAGACTCTACTAGATGGTAGTACCACTTAGATTGAATAGTGGTACCACTAGTGTAGGGTGTGTGAAGCAATAGTACTGCCCAAAACTAGCGGTGGTATTGCCAGTACTTTGAGAACTCGGGATGAGATATTTTTTATCTCCATTTTCAAAGCCATTTGGGGTCTATAAATGCCTCTCTCATCCCTGATCAACACACACATGATTTTAAACAAAAATTAGAGTGAAATACTATTGTAATCCCTTGAGAGATCCCCTCATCTTCTCTAAGTATAAATTCTGTTTAAAGGAGGGTTGAGAGAATTGTAAAGGTTATCTTCTAAACCTGTGAAAATGAGCATAGAGCTGTACGAGGGTAGTTGATCTTCACTCATTGAGAGAAGATCGATAGTGGAAGCTGGTGACCTCGATGGAGGAGGAATAGGGAGTAGACATAGGTCACGACAACCGAACTACTATAAACTCGGTATGTAATTTTTGTTCTACTTCTCATTATTGCTATTACTTTATGAGTTAATTGTATAGTTCACTTACTCTAAGTTAAGCACACTTTCATTATCAATTTTAATTAAAATGAAGTTTTTTGAATTGCCGATGTTTTTACGTATACACTAATTCACTCAGAATTGTAAGGCTTTTTGTTCTCTTTTCATTCACAATTCTTCTACAATAGAGCAAGGATAAGTAGGGTATTTATAGGCTCTAAATTGCTTCAAAAATAAGAGTCAAAAAAAGTCTTATCCAAGGTTCTCAGGGTATTGGCGGTACTACCGCTTGACACCCCTGCATTGGAAGTACCATCGCTAGTCTGAGCGGTATGACCGCTTGACACAATCTAGAAGACTATGTCTAGGTAGTACCACCATTAGTCTGGGTGGTACCATCGCTAGTCTAGGTGGTAGTACCACCAAATTAGTTCTTGGGAGACCAGGCTGCTGGTGGTTCAACTACCAAGTTTGGTGTTGCCACCACTTGACCCAACTTTGGGTCATTGAATGGGCTTCCTAAGAGCGCAAATCAATCCTAATTCAGGCCCATTAGGCTTTAATTGAGTTAGCATGGTTACACAAAAAATTAACTCAATTTAAGACCTAATTATGATAATTAAGATCTAAATAATTATCAGATAAGAATCTAAGTTGTCTAGCATGTTATTGGTTCATCCAAACTCTTGGAAAACTTCCGGTGTGTCATTCGAACCTTCGGTGTATCATCCAATCCTTTAATATGTTGAATCCTGCAACATCCGATCTTGGCGCAATATTCGATTCTTCCGGTCCGATGCTTGATCTTTGACTCTGACCCAACATTTGATTTTTCTACTTTAATTGTTTTGCCTTTTCATGATCAAAGTTAGTCCTGCATCACTTTTCTCAGACAACAAATTAGATTGTAAACTCATTAATTGATTTTATTATCAAAATCTAAGATTCAACACAAAGAGCTCATTACTTTGAGAGTGGACCTTATCTATCAATTAAAAAGTCTATTGTATATTGATTTTTCCAACATATGCTGAAGTACTCAATCGAGCTTTAGTGGTGGAAAAATTGGATAATAAATTATAACAAGCAAAAAACCGAAAGCGACCTTTTAATACTGCACTATTTACATATGGGGGATTACATTCTAGACTTTCAAAGAAGGGCAGAGCAAACAATCCAAACATTAGTAAACATGAGCTTTTAGAAATCAAGTTAGTATAAAATATTATTTTTGTGGATAGACTGATCATATTTTCACCTTACGCCCTATAGGACAATGTGTATCATTTTTTTTGTCAACAATTGGGGCATATGTCAAAGGACTACTGATGGAAACAATATTAACATAGAGTTCTATAGTAAACATCTAGATAACAATAGTTGGAACTTTAAGGAGAAGGTCAAGCGAGGGTCCATCCACTCTCCCATTAAGATATTGAAGCCTAAGGATTTATCTTTCAAGGTATAATTACACTCTATTATATGCTTGCTATTGTGCTTATAGATTCTGGTCCTACATATTCTTTTATATCATCTTATTTTACTATGAGACTATATAAGAATCTTGAGATAATGAGTTATATATTAATGGAAGCAATACTAGTTAAAAACTCTCTAATAGTTTATTAGATATTTAGAAACTGTGTTGTTACTATTAAAAGTCATGATATGCTAGTAGAATTTATTCTGGTAGTGTTTTAGGACTTTGATACTATGTTTGGTATGGATTGGCTTTTAGCATACTACAAATGTTGATTATTTTTGGAAGACTATTACTTTTTTACCCCTAGATCAACCACCCTTTTAGTTTATTGGAATTCAAAAAAAGCTTCCTTCTATTATTTTAGCCTTGAGTACTATTCAATTATTGTTGAAAGGATGTCAAGGGTACTTGACTTTCATTTATAGAGAAAAATTTAAGAAGTCGGTATCAAAGGATATCCATATTATATGAGATTTTATAGATGTTTTTCTTGAAGATTTGCTTGGATTACTACTTAATAAGTAGATTGAATTTACAATTGATCTTCCACTTAGTACTATATCTATTTCTAAACCTTATTATATAATAGCACCAATTGAGTTGAAGTTAAAAAAGCAGATTAAGGAGAACAAGGGTTTCATTTGACCTAGTATATCACCTTGATAGATGATCTATTTGATTGTCTTTAGGGTAATCAAGTGTATTTGGAGATTGATTTGAGGTCTAGGTATCATCAATTGAAGACAAGGGAAGGAGATATATATATATATATATATATATACATATATATATATATATACATATATATATATATATATATATATATATATATATATATATATATACATATATATATATATATATATAGAAAAGTGCTTTCAAAATAAGATATAGTCATTACATAATTCCTAGCATTGCCTTTCAAACTCATGATGCATGAGCTACCTTCATGCATCTCATGAATAGAGTGCTCTATCATTATCTTGATAAATTTATAATCACATTTATTGATGTTATTTTAATCTTCTTTAAAAGTGGGGTAGAATAATAAACGCCATCTCAAGATAGTTTTAGAAGTCCTAAGACAAGGGAAACTATATGCCAAATTAAACAGGTATAATTTTTTGCTCAATAAATTTATATTTCTTGGTCATGTAATTTCTAGTGCTAACATATCTATTGACCCCTAAAAAAGATTGAGGCTATGATGAATTGGAAGTAACTTTCTAATATTTTAGAGATTAGAATCTTCTTAGGTTTTGTTGGATATTATAGAAGATCTATATAAGGCCTTTCAAAAATAGCAACACCCTTAACCAAGTTGTCACAAAAGAATATGAAGTTTATTTAGGATAACAAGTATCAATGAAATTTTTAAGAATTGAAGGAAAAAATTAATAAGTACTCCTATCTTAATGATTCCTTTTAGAGGAGTAGGTTTTGTGATGTACAATGATGCCTCACTTCAAGGATTGGTCGTGTTCTAATGCAAAATGAGAGGGTAGTTACTTATGCATCTAAATAATGATATCCTCGTAAGAAGAACTATCCTTCTCATGACTTAGATGTTGAATTTAGGATTTTGATGATGAAATCAATTGATGAAGTTATGATTTAATTAGCGTTTGAGTAATGCCAGACTATCTTCAATCATGAAAAGGCAAATTGATTGAAGCAGGAAGAATCAAGAAGTTATGCCGGAGTACAACATATCAGAAGATTAAATGTTGGACTAAGGGACTGGTCAACGTGTCGGTAGAAGGCTTCATGCTATGAGTTCAGGCATTGAGCTAGAAAGATCGGACATTGCGCCAAGGAGATTGGATATTGCGGGAGGTCAACATGCCAATTGAGCAATACGCTGAAGGAGAGGAAGATGTGTCGAAGGGTCGGATGAAGTGCCGAATGTACCAATGACATGCCAGACAAAGGATTCATGCTTTGTAATCATTTATCTAGATCAAAGTAGTTAATTGAGTTTAAGAGTTCATCGAGAGTCTGAAGATTCATTTGGAGTGTTATCGGAATTGGCCGAGAATGCATCTGGAACTTGTCGAAAGGTTCATCAGAAGTTCGCTGGAAAGTTCGTCAGAAGTTCATGGACCTTGCCGAGAAAGATTGGAGCTTGCTAAAGAAGCTCATCGGAACTCACCAAATAGATCATGAAGTCCAAGAGCTTGCTGAGAGTCCATTAGAAGGTTGCTAAGAGATCATCAGAAGTCCGTCGAAAGCTCGTTGGAAGCTCGTCGGAAGAAACCTTAACTTGTCAGATTTTGTTTTGTTTAGGATATGTCTTAAATTTTATAGTTATCATGTAATTAGTGTTAGATTTGGGAGATAATCCCATTAACCATATTAGGGACCAATTGAGCCCTTATTTAGACTAGTATGGATTGGATTCAAGGCCCAAGTAGGTTGCTGAACCATGTCTGACAGTGGCATTGCCAAATTGGGGTGGTGGAACCACCTAGGGTTCAGTCTCCTAGAAGCTTGGGCAGTGGTACTGCCCAGGTCAAGTGGTGGTACTATCGGAAATTGATAACTATTAGGTGGTGGTACCACCTAATTCCAGTACCTAAGACTGTATTCTAGCGATAGTACCGCTAGACTAGGCGATGGTACCATCAGACTAGATGGTGGTACCGCCCAATGTCAGAGTTAACTAGCGGTAGTATTGCCAAGGTCAGGCGATGGTATTGTTAGTACCTCAAAAATCCAAGATGGGACCTTTTTTGGCTCCATTTTTGAAGCCAATTGAGGCCTATAAATACCCATTACTTCTTAGCTAATTAAGTATAGAGAAGTGATAAGAACTAAAACAAAATTATAGTGAAATAGCCTTCAAAATTTGAGTGTTCACCTTCATGATTCTCTAAGTGTAAAAGTTTATAAAAGGAGAGTGAGATACTTATAAAGTTTTATAAAGGGGTGATTGATCTTTTCTCTTCAAGAAAGATCAATAGTGGAAGCCGGTGACCTCATCGGAGGAGGTATCAGAAGTGGATGTAGGTCGGACGACTGAACCACTATAAAATTGGCACGTTCTTCTCTTAGTGTGTAATTTCTTTTACTGCATTTAAATTTTTACTTCATTGCAACTGTCCAATCTCATCTTCTCTACTCTATTACAAACTCCCTTGAATCAACATCTTTCCAAAATGGTTTTCAATGAACAAAAAATTTTCATCATACGAAGGTTTCCAAAATCATTTAAATAATCGAGTTTTATCTGCTAGACTAATTCAAACCCCCCCCTCTTAGTGTCATTCTTGATCCTAACAGTTGGTATCAAGGTGAGGTCACTCTCATTTTGGTTTAAAACCCAAGAGAGATGGCATTTGCCTGCATCTAAGAGGGTTACTCAATCACACGTCCACTCATGTTCAATGGGTCGGATTACACCTATTGGAAAACTCAAATGAGAATTTTTATTATTTCTATGGATTTTGAATTATAGAACACTATTGAACACTATTGAAAATGGTTTTAAAAAGTCTTATCTTCCTATGAACAATTAGAATGAGTTGGAGAAGAATGCTTTTTCTCTAAAGGCCAAGGCTATAAATGTCTTATTTTTTGCTTTAGATAAGAATGAGTTCAATTGTTTCTATTTATGAAATGACTTTCGATATTTGGCACACACTTGAAGTCACACATAAAGGCACTAATAGAGTAAAGGAGTCTAAAATAAATCTTTTAGTTCATGCTTATGAATTATTTCGGATGAAACCAAGTGAGTCCATTGGAGACATATATACCCGGTTTACGGATGTCATCAATGGACTAAAAGCACTTGGTAAAAGTTTTTCTAACTTTGTACTTATAAATAAAATTTTAAGATCCCTTCCAAAGAGTTGGGATCATAAAATAATGGCTATTCAAGAGGCCAAGGACTTAAATAATTTCCTTCTCGAAGAATTAATTGGGTCTTTAATAACTTATGAGATGACTTGTAATGCTCATGATGAGCTTGAGAACTTCCTTCCAAAGAACAAGAAGGATATAGCATTGAGAACACAAGAAGACTACTTGAAAGAAACTTTAAGTGATGATGACTATGATGATGAACTGACACTCTAAACATGAAAGTTTAAAAAATTTATTAGAAGAAATAAAGCTAAAAATGACTCAAAATAAAATTGAACCCAAGAAAGAACAAGTCATATGCTATGAATGCAAGAAGCGAAGGCATTTCAAAAACGAATGTTCCTAAGCAAAGAAGAAACAACCAAAAAAGAAAAAGGTGCTCAAAGTAATGTGAGATGATTTGAGCAACTCTGAAGATGAGGAATAAAGCAACAAGGAGATCACCAACTATGTTCTAATGGCCATCGGAGAAGAGGCAAGTAGTTTATTAGATGAAAATTTAACTTTTCATCATACATCATATGTACATATCATCATATGTAGGACTATTAAATAATAATAATAATTAATTAAATTATTTAATGAATTACTTTGTAGCCCTTTGGGGTACCCTAGGGTATCCCATGGGACTAGGAAACCCTGGCCATTAGGGTTACTCCTATAGCTAGGAAACCCTTGTCGCAGGGTTTCCTTAGGTAGCCATGAAACCTTAGCCCTAAAGGTTATCTCTGTAGCTAAGAAACCCTAGCTATAGGGTGAGCATGGGCGGCTAGGAAACCCTAACTGCTACCTTGTCCTATATGGCTAGGAGTCCTAGCCACTAGGGCAACCCTTGTGGCCAGGAAACCCTAGTCGCCAAGGATGCCCCTTGTAGCCAAGAAACCTAGCTATAGGGGCTACCATGCAGCAAGTTGAGAGCACCCTTGCAGCTCTCATTCCTATTGCTTTTGGCCGGGTCGAGAGCAGCAAGGAGGAGCTCTCGGCCAAGGCTGCAAGCAACCTATGGCCATTGTAAGGGGCAGTAACAATTGTTACCCTTTCTTCTTCTTTTATGCTTACATATTTGACATCAAAAGCCCTCCGTAAAATACCTCATAATAGAGAAAAAAGTTGTAGCACAGATCTGTAATCTACGATAAAAAATCACAGCAATCGCATAAAACAATTCTCCACGATTGAACATAACACATACAGTTTAAAATCAATCTTTTGCATGAACAAACTGGCTCTGATAATACTGTTGGAAAATCTGGGGTAACATCACATGCATAGTGGAAGAACATAAATAAGAATCATAGATTTCCCACAGAAAAAGTTTTCTTATCATCATACAAAAGTTGGTGCTAAAAAAATCATAAAACCAAAAAATTGCACATAAGATAATTACCTTGGGAGATCACAAATTCCTAAATTCCTATAGATCTATGGGAGAAGATGAAGGAAGTCAAGTGCTCTCCTTTCTAGTGGTGATCCATATGGTAGGGGTTGCGATGATGCTTCTCAAATTCCTGCTCAAATCTCCTCGCTGCATGCATCACGTAATCAAGAAGGGGTTGACCCTTCTTGTTATCCACACTCTCCAAATAGGGGCTACTAGTTGAGGAGGAGAGGAGAATAAGAGGTGGCAGCCAAAAAACCTTAGCCTATGGGCCTTTGGTTCCCTCATATTTATAGAGGCCTCTTGTTAACTTAACTCTAATAGATTCTACCCTATTAGATACTAGATCTCCATCCAATTACCTAAGCCTCTTAGCTTGATTTCTACCCAATAATTTCATATTAGGTATTATTGGATCTCATCTATAGGATCCAATAATTCTGAAACTTATTAGATATCCAATAAGATAGTGACTCCGATGGATATCTCATATCTGAATCTCTACTCGTTGCATCACCTATCATATGTGTATAACCCTCTAGGCCCAATATCGAGCTGACCATGAGTTATACCTGTCAAAACTCCTCTAGCTTAGTGAATTATTATCTTTATAATAATTCACTCAACTTATCAATTGTGGACGTACTAGGCTACTATGTCGTAGCCCTTAGATAATATAAGAGAATCCAATCCTTTGGACCTATCTGTCCTTAGTTACCATGTACCTATAGTCTCCATCCATCTAATATCTCAGAGACTGTATATCAGATATAGTTCTATCAAGCCTATATGATTTCTCCTTGATTCTTACTCTAATTGGATTCTCCCGGAGAACTATTTCTCTCTTAATCCGAATGACCTTGGCCAAGGATTTATCTAAGCAAGAATACATGGGATCTTCCTCTCATGACATTGAGAGCGGATAATCCTCTATCGATACTTAATAGTCCTCATAAGGTTGGTTGCCAATCCCGATGACCGGCTTTGCTAAATCTAAAACTTTCAAACTTATAAGTCTGATATCAAAGAGTATAGTACTCATATAGGACATCCTTAATGTTTCAAGTCTAAGGATCAAGTACACCATTGGGATAATAAAATTGTTGTTTGATAATGTGGTATCATCAATCATCTAGTATTTTGTGAGCGGATCAATAAGTGAACTAATTCTCTAATGAGCACCTATACTATATCTCTAATGTCCCCACATGAGTAGCTATGAGACCAACTATCTCAATCATATGGATGGGTATACAACACACCAATCTGTCTAGTTATCTCGATGTCCCTCTCGAGTAACCTATGACTAGGATTATTTAGGGTATGTGTCTAAAGATGAATCAATCTTATTATTGTAATATCCCTTATTTTTGAAAATTTTGTAAGGGCTTATTTGTAATGTAAGGACCTATTTGTAAATATGAGGATTATTTAATAATTCTTTGCACTAAATAATTTTATATTAAAAGTTTGTTGCTAGGAACTAAAGTGTGAATCTTAGAAATTAGATATGATTTGTGAAAGATTCATATTAAGTTAAATAAAAAAAATGGAGGACACATAAGCTTACATGTTTGTTCTAACCTAAGATTGAGTTACTTATGTTTGTTCTATGGGTGATACATAAGCTTCCATCATGCATGCTTGCCACCTTATTATCTTTGCATTAGCCAAACCTAAACAATTAGAGGATACACTAAAAGAAAACTTAACAAAGAAGGGAAACTTGCTACAACGTAGACTTGAGAAGAGAAGGGAAAAGGAATTGAAGGATGATAAGAAGTTTTGCTTCCGCTTGAGACTTTGTATCAATTCCTCACATTTGGGAATCAAAATTTTCTAAGGCAAGTGTCTAACCCCATCCTATAGCAATCTTGAACTCTATTTTCATCTCAATTCTATTAAATTCGAAATATTATGTCTTTGTATATGATATCTCTCCCATTTAGGAATAAAACTATGAATCTAAAATTTTTTAAGATTTTAACCTTTCATAATTGTCGTTTCTATAACTTTTTATAATAAACTCTGATTTTAGAAAAACCTAATTTATCCAAAAATAGACTCAAATATCTTTCTTCTGATACTAAGATTGTTAAATTTGGAGTCTAAATGCCTATCCAAACTATTATTTCAACTGACCCTATGAAATCTGTAAAATAGAGACTATCGATTCTGACCTTTCAGTACTCTTTTCCTTGTAACACTCTGTATAAGAATCTAATTATAGCAAATCCTACTGCATGAGATATTAGACCCATAGATCTTTCTTTTAATACTACTATTGAAAGATTTAAGATACAAATGCCTATTGAAACTTATGTTCTAATCATCTCTATAAATTCTATAAAATAGAGATGATGTTCTCTAACCTTTGGTTACTAAACTCTTTATAACTCTTGTTGGAAACACAAATTCATGCAAAACTTAATTTATCTGAAACTAGATTGATATTTCTTTCGAATGACAATAATTTTGAGCAAATCACAGCAAAATTGATTACCTAAATAATTCCTAAAATATACCCTTGGAGTTATGCCAGAATCAAGCTTTTGTCGATGTTTCCTATTGTTGTTTCATCTCTTTGGAAATTGATTTTAGCTAAAATCCTTCATTCAATTGAGCTTTACATTATTGCTTTAAATTCTTGTATACTCTTGTCCTTCAATTATTGCAAACCTGAATCTATTTGTGAAAGAATATGTTTGTATCATATTGTTTCGTAAAGGCACATGTACGTTTTATTGTTCCACATGTGCTTCCGATATGCATTAATTTTATCATTCACATTGTCCTTTTGTACTATGGTATCTTGTGAGATAATTTAGACCTTTGCCAAAAATGATAAAGGGATTATTTGGACCTTTGCTAGAAATGGTAAAGGGTATATATGCTTAGAGCCCGTGATACTTTGACTTATGTTTGGTAGTCATCCAGAAATGGATGAACCATATTATGAATGTAGTCCCACAGCACTCTCTATGTTTTTTTGATATGATATCCAAAGCATTGCTTATATGTTTATCTATGCGCTTTGCATGAGAATGAAATGAATGTAACGTCAGATATGGCATTTGAGCTTCTATTCCTTATTTGTTATTCTGATATGCTCTGAGATATCTCATATGTCATTATTATACTTTGAAATATATTCCAAATCATTTCATATGCTATTGATATGTTTTGAAATATTTTATTTACCCTTGTTATACTCTGAAACATTTTATACGTCATTAATATGCTTCGAAATGTCCTTTGCGCCATTGATATGCCCCTAAATGCTTCTTTTGCTATTGATATATTTTGAAATATTTCATATGTCATTGATATGTTCCGAAACCTTTCATATGTTATTGATATATTCTGAAATATTTCATTTGCCCTAGATATACTCCGAAACATTTCATACGCTATTGATATGTTCCGAAATGTTTCATACGTCATTGATATGTTTCGAAACCTTTCATACGTCATTGATATGTTTTGAAATATTTTATTTGCCCTTGATATACTCTAAAACATTTCATACATCATTGATACATTATGAAATATTTCATATGTTGTTGATATGTTTCAAAACCTTTCATACGTCATTGATATATTCTAAAATGTTTCATTTGCCCTTGATATGCTCTGAAACATTTCATACGTCCTTGATATATTCTGAAATGCTTCTTATGCTTTAAAATATTTTATACTTTATTGATATGCTCCAAAATATTTTATATGCCATTGATATAATCTAAAACATTTCATATGCTATTGATACTTCCTAAAATTGTTGAATCTCAAATTTTGATGATGAAGTCAATTGATAGGTTATTTGATCTAATCCATATTATTGAGATAAGTGTGCAGGATTAACTATGATAGCAATGAACATATAAAGCGAATTGCTGGAGTCAAGTATGTTGAGAGTTCAAGTGTCCGCTAGAAGTCCGAAGGATCGTCGGAAGTGCTACCGAAACCAGCCGAGAATGAATCGAGGACTTACCAAAGATTTTGAAAGTTCACCGAAAAGATCATTGGAGGTTCATAGAGCTCACTGAGAATGTTTAGAAGCTTGTCAAAGATTCGTCGAACTCACCATAAAGTCTGAGAGCCTATTAGGAGTCCGCCGAAAGAAATTCGAGGGTGTGTCGAAAGTTCGCCGAAAGTTCACCGGAAAAATGTCATGCTCATGATGAACTCATTGAGTCTTTAATGACCTACAAAATGATATGTCATGCTTATGATGAGCTAGAAAATTCCCTTCCAAAGAACAAGAAGGATATGCCATTGAGAACACAAGAATACCACTTGAAGGAATCTTCAAGTGATGAGGACTTTGATGATGAACTTGTACTCTTAACTCGATAATTTAAAAAATTTATAAGAAGAAATAAATTTAAAAATGATATTAAAAATAAACTTGAACCTAAAAAGGATCAAGTTATATATTATGAATATAAGAAGCTAGGGCACTTCAAAAGTGAATGCCCTCAATTCAAGAAGAAGTAACCAAAGAGAAAAAAAGCTCTAAAGGCGACATAAAACGACTCAAGTAGCTTTGAAGATAAAGAAGCAAGCAACAAAGAGGAGGCTAACTTAGCATTTATGGCTTTAGGAGATAAAGTATGTGAGTTATTTAATGAAGATTTATCTTTCGATGAACTTTCAATTTCTTTTCATGAATTATTTGATGAGTGTAGATCTATTAGTAAAAAATTTAATTTATTAAAAAAGGAGCATGCTATCTTACTAGATAAACTTGAAAGTCTTGAACTCGAGACTTCCTATTTACCCCCATGCTTTAAGTGTGAATACTTAGAGGCATTAAAAAATAAGAACTTGCTACTTAAAGAGACCTTAAATAAGTTTAAGGTCAGTAGCAAGGGCTTAGATATGATCCTTGTAAATAAGGGTCACATTGGAAAAAGAAGGGGAATTGGATTTATGAGTAGATCTCACCTAACTCCAAACACCTTCATTAAAGGACCCACACTACCTGTATCATCTCATTTGAAATGTAATTTTTATTACAAATCCGGACATATTGTTTACAAATGTTTGTATAAGAAACTTAGCCCATATAGGTTAATATGGATTCCTAAAGGAATGATAAGGAACTTAATGAACAATGATAAGTTTAGTAGATCAATATTTGAGGCACCCAAGTTCAAATGGGTACCTAAAAATCACCCTCTTTTGTAGACACATTCACCCATACAAGTTAGGAGCAAGAGATGGTACCTTAATAGTGGATGCTCAAGGCACATGATCGGAGTTCCATCTCAATTCTCTAAGCTCACTAGCCAAGACGAAGGGTATATCACTTTCGGAGATAATAACAAAGGTAAAATCATTAGCAAGGAAACTATAGGTAACAAATCAAGTTTTTTAATTAAAAATGTGTTATTGGTAGATTGTTTAAAGCATGATCTTTTGAGCATTAGTCATTTATGTGATAAGAGATAGATTATGAAATTTGAATCTAATTCTTGTATTATTGAAAAACCACATAATAACATATCTATGATTGCACTAAAATAAAATAATGTCTACACTAAAAACATTGATGATCATAGTAATGAAATGTGTTTTTGGATTTTGAATGATGATGCTTGGCTTTAGGAAAGGAGATTAGGTCATGCTAGCATGAAACTAATCTCTCAAATCATATCTAAAGAACTTATAAGAGGCATTCCTAATGTTAAGTTCACTAAGATAAAGTATGTGATGCTTGTCAACTAGGAAAACAAATAAAAACTAACTTCAAACCAAAGAACCAAATAAGCACCTCTAGGCTAGTACAATTGATCCATATGGATTTATTTGGACCAATTAATACAACGAGCCTAGGAGGTAGCAAATATACGTTTGTAATTCTAGATGACTATAGTAGATTCATTTGGATCTATTTCTTTGCTCACAAAAGTAATTATTTTAAATGTTTCTCTAAATTTTGTAAACTTGCTCAAAACGAAAAGGATTTCATGATTTCATCGATTCGGAGTGATCACGGTGGTGAATTCCAAAATTATGACTTCCAAAATTTTTGTTAATCTAATGGATATAAGCCCAACTCTTCTACTATGAGGAATCCTCAACAAAATGGAGTAGTAGAAAGAAAGAATAGAAATTTACAAGAAATGGCAAGAACCATGTTAAATGAACATAGTTTACCCAAATACTTTTGAGCCGAAGCTATTAATATGGCTTGTTATGCTATGAATAGGGTTCTAATAAGACCATCTCTATCCAAAACTCCTAATGAATTTTGGAATAACAAAAAACCAAATGTTTCTTATTTTAAAGTTTTCGATTGCAAATGCTTTATCTTGAATGAAAAGGATGCCTTAGGAAAATTTGATGCTAAATCCGATGAAGGCATCTTTCTTAGTTACTCTTCCGTTTCTAAAGCTTTTTATATTTTTAACTAAAGAACCTTGGTTATAGAAGAGTCTATTATATAATTTTTAATGAAGTTTTCAAATTTAAGAAAAATGATTTTGATGATGATCTTATTTTTGATTATTTGAATTTGAATGAACCCTCTTTCTTAGTTACTCTTCCGTTTCTAAAGCTTTTTATATTTTTAACTAAAGAACCTTGGTTATAGAAGAGTCTATTATATAATTTTTAATGAAGTTTTCAAATTTAAGAAAAATGATTTTGATGATGATCTTATTTTTGATTATTTGAATTTGAATGAACCCTCTCCTCAAAATAGCAACTTGGAGGCATATTCTTCCTAAATTTCCTTTTCTAAGGAATGGAAGTATGTAGATGCCAATCCAAAGGAGCTAATTATACGAGACACAACCAAAGGGGTTCAAACTCGTTTCTCTTTTAAGAATTTTTGTGTCAACGCCGCTTTCCTTTCTCAAATTGAACCTAAGTGCATTGATGAAGCCTTGAAAGATAATTCTTGGTTTATCGCAATGCAAAAAGAATTGAACTAATTTGAGATGAATGAGGTGTGAAAGCTTGTTCCTAGACCAAGTGACTATTTAGTTATATTTACTAAATGGATATTAAGAAACAAGTAAGATGAATTTGGTATCGTGGTTAGAAACAAGGCTAGATTAGTGGCCCAAGGTTTCAACCAAGAAGAAGGTATCGATTAGGAAGAGTCCTTCGCTCCTGTGGCAAGATTAGAAGCCATTAGGATGCTCCTTGCTTATGCTAGTAGTAATAATTTTAAGTTGTTTCAAATGGATGTCAAAAGTGCTTTCTTAAATGGTTTTATTTCTGAAGAAGTGTATATTGAACAACCACCTAGTTTTGAAAACTCTCTTTTTCCTAATCATGTGTTTAAATTGACCAAGGCTCTCTATAGGTTAAAACAAGCCCCAAGGGCTTGGTATGAGAGACTTAGTTCATTTCTAATTTTAAATAGTTTTACAAAAGACAAGGTCGATGCTACATTATTTATTAAACATTTTGAAAATAATTTCATTATTGTTCAAATCTATGTTGATGATATTATCATTTGTTCTACTAACGAATTACTATGTGAATTATTTGGTAAGTGTATGAATCATGAATTTGAAATGAGTCTAATGGGTGAATTAATCTTTTTTTTAGGATTACAAATTAAACAACATAGTGATGGTATATTTCTTAATCAAACTAAATATGCATTACAATTGTTAAAATGATTTAACATAGATGGTTCATAACCCATAAATACTCCTATGAGTACTTCCACTAAGTTAAACTTGGATGAAAGTGGAGAAAATTTTGATAAAAAAACATATAAGGGAATGATAGGTAGCTTACTTTACCTCACCGTAACTAGACTGTATATCATATTTAATGTAGGACTTTGTGCAAGATTTCAAGCTAACCCTCAGTTATCTCACATTAAAGCTATTAAAAGAATCCTTAAATATCTTAAAGGAACTCTTAAGCTAGGATTATAGTATCCAAAATCCGATGACTTTGATTTAAAAGCCTATGCAGATGTGAATTTTGGCAGATGTAGAATAGATAGAAAAAGCACATCTAAAACATGCCAATTTTTAGGACATGCACTTGTTTCTTGGACTTCCAAGAAATAAAACTCGGTTGCACTATCTACGGCCGAAGCTGAATATATAGCCACAAGTGCATGTTGTTCATAAGTTATTTAGATGAAAAATACTTTAGAAGACTATGGAATTCATTTAAAAAATATTTTCATAAAATGTAATAACACAAGTGCTATTTGCCTAACCAAAAATCTCATTCAACACTCTAGAACTAAGCATATTGATATTAGGCATCACTTTTTACGAGATCATATCAATAATAATAATGTCATTCTAGAATTTATTAATACAAAGCACCAATTAGTGGATATCTTCACAAAACCCCTAAATAAAGAATAATTTGACTTCATTAGAAGAGAATTAGGCATACTAAATTGTCCTAATACATGAAGATGTTATATGTTCATTTTCGAAAATTTTTAACTTCGGTTTTTCATAATCTCAACTTGTTATTATTTTCTGATTTTGGATGATATCTTTATAATATCATATTTTTAACGAAGCTCTCATTTTTATCCTTCGATCATAATATTTTGATTCTCCTCCTTCTTCGGTTGATGAACCTTAAGTAATATCATCCCCTTCGATGATGTAGTGAAATCAGTTTTATACTCCCTCTACCTCTATTGGGATGATTAAATGGTTTTTATGATTTTCATATCATTTGAAACTTGACATATGCATAGATTAATGTCATGAATTTTATATAAAGATTAAGCTCTTAAGTGTTTGTTATACTCTCTTTGGACTTTATTCTTAACTCTTCTGCTCATCTCTAAGTCTTGAGCTTTTGTTGTTTATCTTCCGTTTCATGGATTCTTATAAGAATACCAAGTTGAATCTTTTTCTATGAAACTTTTGATGTTGATGTGCTCCACTTCATAAATGCCAAGTTGAACTTTTTCATGAATTTTTGATCTCTCTCTCTCTCTCATGAATTTTTGATATGAGCTCTTATTAATATATTTGACGAATGACTAAATGTTTGATAAATAGCTTCAATGATCTATCCTTCCACTTTACAATTTTACAAAATTACATCTTGAACCTCTTTCATGTATGAATCTTTCATGACTTGATAAATGATAAAAAGATCATTTTTTGGATTCCATAAACATGAATAAGAATCATCAAATCACTTTTCAGGTTTATCCGTCTCGAATGATATACTTTACATGATATTCAACTCACTTTCTAAGTAAATTTAAGCCTCATTCTTATGTATCGTATATGTTTGATGACTACCTTTACAATTTTGATATGGTTGATAAATGACTAGCATCGTGATACCTTATGATGACTACTTTTACCATTTTTTTTGTAATCATAATTCACCTCCTTTTTTTATGACAAAGGGGGAGAAGAAAATGACAAAATAAATTGATGACTTAATGCCTTGCATGCATCGAGAAGAATATGACAAATAAATCCATGACTTGATAAATGACTTATATGTATCGTATCGCAATGACTTGATGGAATGACAAAAGTCTTATATATTTTATATTGTAATATAATTGCTTTTTCTATGCATTGTAATCGAAAATTGGTTGCTATCTTTAAAGGCATCGCAATAAAATTTATAGTGTATCGCAATGTATCACATGTATCACAAATGGTTCATACAGGCTTAACATGTAAATTTTTGAAAGATTGCTATCATATCATGTTTAAAATTTGGTATCTTTCATTGATATGATAAGATATCATCTCATTTGATGATGTATAAAAAAAATGATATCATGCCTTGTATTTGTGCTTTTTATATTGATATTGTTTGATCCTTATTATATTTCAAATTATAATTGGTATCATTTATCGAAGCAATGAATGTCTATCATCATTCGACATGAAATTGAGTGTCATACTTTGACATTGTTTTCAAAATATGAAAAATATGAGTTTCATATTTATGAATGAAGGTTCATAATTATTGAGCATGATGACAAGTTTAACGAATGCAACTTATCAGTTTCGGCTTGAATTCAAGGAGATTGAATTCAAGTGTTTTCCTTCTCATAATATGACATATAGATAGGAGGAGTTAAGGTTAACTCCATCATCAATTAATTATCATCATAAAAAGTGGGAGTTTGTTGAATCTCAGATTTTGATGATGAAGTCAATTGATAGGTTATTTGATCTAATCCATATTATTAAGATAAGTATGTAGGATTAACTACGATAGTAATAAAGACATAAAGTGAATTACAAGGTTATTTGCTGGAGGTTTCCCTGGAAGAATCGGTATACAATGATCGTGTCGGCGGTTAGGAGGTAGGCTGCGTGGTTAGTCAAATATATCTGAAAATTCAGTAAGCAAGGGAAGTAGGTTTGGATCTTCAAATTTGGTTGGCTCTCCCTTAGGTTGCTGCTCAAGTTGTACCAAAAAGCCGCTGCATGCTTTGTGCAAAACTTTCTCCATTCGTTGTGTGCAAATTGTCGTTACGTCGCCCCCACGTTTCCCGTACAGTATCACCTGTTTCCCCTTGCTGTAAAATTTCATAATTAGTTTCAAAAAATTCCAGGAAACATCACCTAATATCATCAACCATTCGATGCCAAGCACGGCCTCATAATCATCGAGAGAGAGGAGGAAAAAATCTGCAATTATCTCTTGGTCCTGCAGCAACAGTTTCACCTGTGGGTACTTACGATCACACTTCAAAATTCGTCCATCTGTGACTTTAACATCGAACCTGCTGCAATTCTCAATAGGTAAGGCCATCCGGACAGCAACCTTGCTGTTCATAAAATTATTAGTGCTCCCAGTGTCAATAAGAATGGTGATTGGTTGTTGCTTCAGAAATCCTCCCACTTTCATTGTTTGCGGGTTCGCATAACCGGCAAGGGCATGCATCGTAATATCAATTGGCTGCTGTTCTTCATCCGTGACCTCTTCCTCATGCTTCTAGACCTCCTCCTCCATGTCTTCAAGAGGTTCAATCAATAGGAGGTGGCCCCTTTTGCAGCGATGATCGCGGTTCCATGGCTCGTCGCAATGCCAACAAAGACCCTTTGCTGATCGGTCACGTAGTTCTTCTCTTGTCAATTTTGTGGGTAGCGAAGGATGGTTGGGAGCAGAAGGAGATTTATATGTTGAGGTTCCAGGAGTGGTTCTCATCCTCCGAGCATCTTGGTTAAGTCGTTCTTCTTGTATTCGGGCAAAAGAAATCGCAGCCATCACGGTACGGGGCTGTCGCGCCTTAACTTCCCCTTTTATCTCTGGCTTGAGTCCTTCGATAAATATTCCTAACAATTGACGGTCAGTCCAATCACGAGCAAGGTAAGATAGCTTCTCAAACCTGGTTTGGTACTCTTGAATCGTAGAGGTTTGTCGAATCTTTGCGAGTTGGCGTCGATATTTTCATACTCCGTAGGTCCGAAACGATTCAGCAGTGCATTCTTAAATTGATTCCATGTCGGAGCCCCATGATTATATTCCAGCCAATTGTACCATTGAATAGCATCTCCTTCAAGGTGGATGACAGCAATCTCCACCATAGCATTATCCGACGTTCGGTAGTAGCGAAAGTAACGTTCTGCGCGCGAAATCCACCCCGCTGGGTCTCCTTCTTCCCATCGTGGGAAGTCCACCCTCATGCATGGCTGAAGCACGTCCGAGGGCTGTCCCTCCTTCTCTGGGGTCCTTTCTAAATTCTCTCCTTGCTGTAGTTTGGTTGGACTCGATGGTTGTCCAATTCTGAATTCTGCAAACAAAGCGCGTAATTTGTCTTCCAAGCGCGATTCAAGCCGTGATTCAATCCGAGATTCCCATGCTTCAAATTTGGCATCAATTGGATCTTGGGAAGCCATAGCATATGTCTGTAGATCAGAGATGCCCTTGTCTTTTTTCTATTGACGGGTTAATGGCATGGGGTGGTGGAAGGTTCGGACAATAGATCGGTGATTGAAGGGTTCAGCTGTAATAGTTTACTGTTTTGGGCTGTCATTTTTGATGCTGTTAGGGTTATGAAACTAGGTTATGATAGCTACATCTTGAGGCTAGAGGGATGCCCTAAAGACGTCTTGGTTCATGGCAGCAAGGTGGCTAGGGTTTGGTAGGTTACGGAGAAGAAAAAAGGACCAAGGTGCAATACCAGATTTTTCGCAGAAAAAATTCCAGCAGTAAAGATGTAATTTTTTCAGAAATTTTCAAGAGAGATTCAAGTAAAACTTAAAGGGGATCTACTGATAAGGAAGAGGTAATACTGTAAAAAATTTCGTAGGAAGAAATGACAGCAAGAGGTTTGGCAAAATTGAGAATCACGGAGAGGTATTATAGCAGATTTTTACGTCTAAAGTGCAGCAGATTGGACGTAAAAGATAAGTGGTTTTTATTGAGAATTTTTCGACAAAACCAAAGGGAAAACCACTGTTAGGAAGTGTCAAAGTCGCCGTAAAAATTTCATAGAGATTTGGATAGAAAAAACGCAGTAGCAAGATCAAAAAGGCAGTGCTATGCGGCTGAAATTCTGCAGTGCGACTTTTGTTGTAGAGATGAAAACTTTCCGACGAAAAGTTTATGCAGCAATTATAGGAATGAATTTTTTTGGATTTTTTGAATAAGGATAACTAAATTGCAGCAGCAGTAGGGTAGATAACCAGAACCTGTTGCTATTCACGGGAAGATCAAAAGATGATCTACGGTGGTGGAGATGACGGCAGAATTCAGCGATGATCTTCTAAGCAATTGTGGGAATTGCTTTGCGTGGTTGTGGAGGGCTGGTGGATGGCTGTGGAAGGGCAGCGAGACGCCAAGAACGCTGCTTTGATACCAAGTGATAGAACCCTCCGCGGATTCTAAGCTTGGGGTTGATCTCTATAGGGGATCGGCCTCCTTGGAACTCTATAGGGGTTCCTTCCTCCAAGTTGCTGCACAAAGGCTGCAAAAATATTGATCTATTCATTGATTAAAGAGGATGAATACATGGCTATTTATAGGGCTTCTAAGCCCCAACTCCTAATAGGACTCTTACTTAAGACTCCTACTTCTAACAAACTTCTAATTAGGACTCCTTCTCTAGTTGGACTTCTACTTCTAATAGGACTCTCTTCCAAATAGGACTTCTACTTCTAATAGGACTCTCTTCCTAATAGGACTTCTACTTCTAATAGGACTCTTTTCCTAATAAAACTCTTACTTATAATAGGACTCCTTTCCTAATAGGACTTCTACTTCTAATAGGACTCTTTTCCTAATAGAACTCCTACTTATTATAGGACTCCTTTCCTAAGAAGCAACCTAACCCTAACCTAGCCGGCCTCTTCACCTCTTTAATAAGGGGCGGCTAGATAGGATTTACATGAATGCCCTTATCAATGAAAATAAATTAGGACTCTCATAGCTCGAGTCCTAACAGACCCGCCCTCTTCAAATCAGCCTTGTCCACGAGGCTGACGTTCCATGAATTCTGGGAATTTGATCTTCAAGTCGTCGTAGTTCCTCCAAGTGGCATCTTTTGCTGGTAGGTTTGCCCACTTATTAACACTTCATAGCAGGTCGTCGTCGTCGATCAATAATGGCACTTGGTTGGGTCTGGAGCTCTCCTTGGGTAGTTATATTTGGTAGATGGCTTTGGGCTGTCTCGTGTTGTCCCAACTGTAAAGGTCGCCGATGGTCGAATCTTAAAATGCGACCAAAGATGCCCGCAGGTGAAACTATTACTACAGGACCAAGAAATTGTTGCTGACTTCTTCCTCCTACCAATTGATGATTATGAGGCTGTGCTGGGCATAGAATGGCTGACGACACTAGGTGATGTCTCTTGGAACTTTTCCAAAATTGATTATGAAATTCTATTACAAAGGTAAACAGGTCACCCTACGTGGGAAGCGCAGAAGCAACGTAACCACTATTTCAACCCAACGAATGGAGAAACTTTTACACAAGATAAATGGTGGCTTTCTTATGCATCCCTAGCAGCAACTAGAGGGGGAGAAAATAGAAATTAAAAATCAAAATATCACCCAACTGCTTGTTGAATTTGATGATGTTTTTGCTGAACCTCGCGGTCTTCCTCCTACTCGGCAACATTACCACCAGATTCCAATCCTTCCGGGCAAACCACCAGCAAACACTCAGCCTTACCATTATCCTCACCTCCAGAAAGATGAAATTGAGAAAATCGTGAAGGAAATGCTCAAAACAGGGGTGATTCGACCAAGCTGTAGCCCCTACTCCTCACCGATACTACTTGTGCGCAAGAAAGACAGAACTTGGCGGATGTGCATCGACTACCGAGCTCTAAATGACATCACCATCAAGGATAAGTACCCCATACCAGTGGTGGATGAACTTCTTGATGAATTAAAAGGAGCTCGAGTCTTCAAGAAGTTGGACCTTCGATCCGGTTACCACCAAATTCGGGTATGTGAAGGCGACATCCCAAAAACTACTTTCCACACTCATAACGGCCATTATGAATTCTTAGTAATGCCCTTTGGACTCACTAATGCTCCTTCAACCTTCCAAAGTCTCATGAACGATATTTTTCGGAGCTTTCTTCACAAATTTGTGCTGGTATTTTTCGATGATATTCTCATTTACAGCCCTTCACTTGAGACTCACTTTCAGCACTTGCGAATTATTCTGACGATCCTTCAGGAGAATACTCTTTTTGTTAAGCTATCAAAGTGTAGCTTTCTCCAGCAAAAAGTAGAGTATCTTGGGCATATAATATCAGAAGAAGGAGTGGCCGTAGACCCAACAAAAATCGAAGCAATGCAAGGCTGGCCGAAACCTATAAATGTGAAATTACTGCGTGGGTTCTTTGGACTAACGAGCTACTACCGAAAATTCGTGAAGGACTATGGGAAGATTAGTGCCCCCCTCACTTCTCTACTGAAAAAAGATGTCTTCCTATGGTCGAACAAAGCCTCCACTGCCTTCGATAGACTTAAGATAGCCATGACGACAACACTGGTGCTAGCACTATCAGATTTCAGCCGACCCTTCATCATTGAGGCCGATGCATCTGGAGTTGGAATTGGAGCTGTTCTCATGCAAGATGGTCGACCACTCGCATACACTAGCAAGGCGTTATCTCCCTCCCATCAAAAAATATCTATCTATGATAAGGAGATGCTCGCTATTGTGCATGTAGTAACAAAGTGGAGACCCTACCTGATTGGCCGATGATTTCAGATTAAAACCGACCATAGGAGCCTTAAGTACTCTTTGGAGCAGAAGATATCATCCCCGGAGCAGCAAAAATGGGTAACCAAACTTCTAGGATTTGATTATGAAATTATTTACAAAAAGGGGAAAGAAAACGTTGTTGCAGATGCACTCTCACGGCTCCCTCAACATGCTGAATTTTCAGCTATCTCTCTTCCTACCATTGGCTTCCTCGAGGGCATTAGGGAGGAATGGAAGAAGGATTCAAAAACCAGCAACATCATCAAAAAATTGGAGGATCCAAGCGCAATAGCTCACTATACTTGGGATTCGAGGGATCTACGCTATAAAGGTCGTATTGTGCTTATACCAAACTGCCCTTGCATCAAAGTCATTTTGCACAAAATGCACTCCACACCTTCAACAGGGCACTCTGGATTTCTAAGAACCTACAAAAGAGTGAAGCAAAACTTTTATTGGAAAGGGATAAAAAAATTATTTCTGAATACGTAGCACAATATGATGTATGTCAACAACAAAAAGGTGAAATGCTAGGACCCTAATCCTGCTAGGACCCTAGCAGGGTTAGGTCCTACTCAACCATGTAGCAGCTAATAAAAACCCTGTGAGGCTAGGGTTTATATTTGGGTCTTTGGGCTTCTTAGCCGCCACCCCCCTTGTTACTGGGCCGACCCGCTAAGGTTGAGGGCAAATTGGGTAGTTCACTTAGGAAAGCAACCCCTAGGGCTAGGGTTTGGAGCTCTATATAAGCTTGTAGCCTCCACCTCTTTGGAATAAGAAAGATCAATCTACAATTGCAGCCACCAGGCTACTTGGAGGGTTGAACCCCTATAGCGTTCCAAGGGTTGATCCCCCTCAAAGATCAATCTATATAGAATTCCTCTGGGGTTCTCTCATAATCCTAATTAACCCTAGTAGGGGCTAACTAAGCCTTATTTGGACTGAATTAGGCCAGATTCAGGACCCATTCAATAGTGCTGGACTATGTCTGGTAGTAGCACCACCAAACTGGAGTGATGGCACCGCCCTGGGAACTAGTTCCTAGGTGGTCTAGGTGGTGGCACCACCCTAGGTCAACGGTGGTACCGCTAATAGTTATTATCTGTCAACGGTGGTACTACTTGACAAGCGGTGGTACCGTCAGTCCACAGAGATTGAGGATTCTGTCAGGTAATGGTATCGCTAGACTGGGCTGTGGTACCACCCAGTATACTAACAGAGCATGGTCAACTAGCGGTGGTAGTACCAGTGCCAAGCGGTGGTACCGTTGGTACCCAAAAATTCGGGATGTGACTCTTTTGTCTTCATTTCTAAAGCCAATTGAGTCTATAAATTTCCTTCTTCTCAGTTGCCTAAGCACATTGAGAAGTGATAAAAATTGAGTCTAAGCTATAGCAAAATCGTGTTCGATAGCTTGAGTGTTCACCTCCCACATTTTACTTTGGCAAAATTCTATAAGAGTGCGAATCACTTGTAAAAAGTTTGTAAGAGAGGTACTTAGTCCTTCCCCTTCAAGAAGATTTGATAGTGAAAGTTGGAAACCTCGTCGGAGGAGGTTTCGAAAGTAGACATAGGTCATTTGATCGAACCACTATACATCGCTGTGTACTACTCTGAATATGTGAGTTTTAATTGCTGCATCTTGGTCTTTACTTAGCTACAAATTTTTCGATCTTCTTCTCTCTACTCTCAATCACATTCATTCGAATCACTTTGCTCAAATCTTATTCGTCAGATCAAAATTTCTGTATGAATAACTCTTTTTGAATTCATTTCAAATTTACAAATTTTATCCACTACACTAATTGACACCCTCCCCCCCTCTTAGTGTCGCTCAGAGCCTAATAGAAATGTCTTATGTGCCATTAATATGCTCTAAAATTCTTCTTATGCTCTTGATATGCTCTAAAAAATTTTATACATCATTGATATGTTATGAAAAGTTTCATATGTCATGGACATGCTCCTAAACATTCTTACGTTGTGCCTAAATACTTCATATGTCATTTGATACATGCCTAAATGCTCCTATGCTAATGATATGCTCTCATTTCCTCTCCTCAATTGTTATGAATAAAGTATGATTCGAATGAAATGGCCCTTATGATTTTATGTCTAATGAGATGCTATCTATGAACTCTTATATTCCTGCCTTGCATTTTTATATCAAGTTTGCTTGAAAACTATCCTCTTTTGCTATAGATATGTTAGTCGCTTGCTGAGCTCTTTATGCTCATCCCATTGCTATATAAAATTTTCAAGTTAGCTTGTCATTCACTAAAAAGCTAGATTTTGGTTGAAGCTATGAAAAGTTAAAAGATTTTTGGGCGGATCTTTATTAGTTGATAGATTTTTGTTGTATAAGTACACTTTACATATGATGAAATGTTAAGGATAAATCTAAACTTGTGTTGTAAAAGTTGAAAGGACCTCTTATGTTTAGGATTTTAAACTGATAAGTTTAACTAGTATAATGATATGAACTTGTGATAAATGTTGGTTTAGCGATTTTATGTATTCCCATACTTATGGATTTATGATGTGGTTAATGCTTAGTTGAGTTAGCTTTGGATTTTATGAATCATTGAGTGAAGTGGTTTATGATTATAAACTGCATAGGTTTTGTGAGTGTGAATTTGATGTTTGAATGGTTCTTAGTGTTCTTAAATATTAGTTTGGATCCTAGATTGGATTGTTGTTAAAATTATAATGTTATCATTTTTAAGACAGGGTCACACCTCCTGAATACAAGAATATAAATTTGGGGGGCGTGACAATTATCATAATCTCATCATGATCCAATTTTCATTACACAGATCCATGGACATCACAATACATGCAATAAGTAATATAAAGTGAGAAAAATATCAAATAAATAATTAGTAAAAAGAATGCATAGATGTCACATGTGCCATCACTCATGTGATTGGCTTGTATAACACCTATGACTAGCAATATCAATAAGGGAAGGATTCAAAAGTTGCTGAAGGATGGATACCTAAATCTATTTGACTATGAGTCATATGCAACTTACGAGCTTTGTCTTTGTGGAAAATTGACTAATTCTCTATTTAGTGGAACTTGAGAGAGCCACTGAGTTGTTTAAACTCATACATAGCGATGTGGTCTCATGTTAACTCATGCCATAGGAGGTTATTCTTACTTTATTACATTCATTAATGACTTCTCTAGGTATGGACTTATGTACTTGATTAAGTACAAGTCCAAAGTCTTCGAGAAATTCAGGGAATATAAAAATGAGATATAGAACTAGATTGGAAAGAGTATCAAGATTCTTCGATCAGATTGAGAAGGTAAGTACTTGAGTATAGAGTTTATCTAGTTCCTTAAGGATCATGAGATTCTATCCTAGTGGATACCTCCTTATACACTTCAGCTCAATGGTGTTTCCAAAAGAAGGAATCGTACTTTGTTAGACAGTGCGGTCCATGGTGTTTGCAAAATGGGTACCTAGCATACAAGTTCTGACTTTATATAGGTCTGATAGAGTACCCTATTTTTCTGAGAGGTATGTGGGATATATCAAAAGAGAAGATATTAGGGATAATGATTATCAGATCTATGAGGAGGTTATTATGAGTATAGACTCTGAGAAGTGGCAAGAAGCCATGAATTCTAAGATAGATTCTATATACTCCAATAAGGTTTGGAACCTAGTTGATGCACCTAAGGGTATCGTACCCATTGGTTACAAGTGGATTCTCAAGAAGAAGATTGAAATAGATGGAAAGGTGGAGACCTATAACGTAAGGCTAACGGCTAAGAGGTATCATCAAAGGCAAGGAACTGACTATGATAAAACCTTCTCACCCATAGCCATACTAAAATTCATTTGAATTCTATTGGCTATTACCACATACTATAATTATGGATTTGACATATGGATGTAAAAATCACATTCCTTAATGGTAATCTTGAGAAGGACTTGCATATAATACAACGTGAGGGATTTGTGTCCAAAGAAATTCCAAATAAGATATGTAGGTTGCTTAAGTTTTTTGTGGACTAAAGTAAGCTTCATAAAGTTGGAACATAACATTTGATGAGGTGATTAGATCTTATGACTTCGTTAAGAATGAAGGTGAGCTTTATATGTATAAGAAGATAAGTGGGAGCGCTATCACCTTTTTTGTACTATATATGGATGACATCTTAATCATTAGGAATGATACAGAAATGCTCTCTTCAGTAAAGGCTTGGCAATCTAGAATTTCTCTATGAACGACTTAGGGGAAGCATCCTATATCTTGGTAATTTTGATCTATAGAGATAGATTCAGGGGGATGCTTAACTTATCCTAGTCCAAGTATACAAACACCATTGTCAAAAGGTTTGGCATCGAAAATTCCAAGAGAGATTTCATACCGATGAGACATGGGATATCACTTTCTAGGAGTATATCCCAAAAGACCCATAAAGAAAGGATAGACATAGATAGAATACCCTATGCCTCAACAATAGGATCTATTATATATACTATGATATATACCAAGCCTCATATAGTACATACTCCGAGTGTCACGATGAGGTATAAGGCGAATTTAGGTTTAGAGTATTGGAAAGTAGCAAAGTGGATCCTTAAGTACTTGAGAATGACTAAGGATCTTTTACTAGTATATAGAGGAAGTACCCTCAGGGTTGAGGGCTGCATGGACTCGAGTTTCTAGTCCAATATTGATGATAGTAAGTCTAACTCAGGATATATGTTTACCCTAAATGGATGAGTATGCTGGAAGAGTTTCAAGCAAGATAATACTGCTAACTTTACCATAGAGGTGGAGTACATTCCTATGGTAAAAGCAGCAAATGAGGGATGATAGGACCCTTGGAGGGTTAGGTCCTACTCAACTAAGTAGCAGTTAATAAAAATCCTATGAGTGTAATAAATCCCACCTAGCCACCTCTATCTTATAAAGAAGAGAGGCTAGGGTTTATATTTGGGCTATTGGGCCTCTTAGCCGTCGCCCCCCTTGTTACTGGGCCGGTCGGCTAAAGTTGAGGGTAAATTGGGTAGTTCACTTAGGAAGCAGCCCCTAGGGCTAGGGTTTGGAGCTCTATATAAGCTTGTAGCCTCCACCTCTTTGGAATAAGAAAGATCAATCTACAATTGCAGCCACCAGGCTACTTGGAGGGTGGAACCCCTATAGCGTTCCAAGGGTTGATCTCCCTCAAAGATCAATCTCCATAGAATTCCTCTAGGGTTCTATCATCTAGTATCAGAGTAGTGATTTTGCTGCTTTTGTTGCCATCCTTGCCGCCCACCATCAGCCAAGCAATTCCCATAATTGCTCTTGACATCATCGTCTCCACCGTCATCTCCTGACGTAGATCAATTCAATCTACTGTCGCCACCTCTAATTGCATCAGAGATATGATATTTTTCTACCACCAATACCCTTTACTGCTGCAATTTTTCATCTAAAATACCAAACAGAAGTTCTTCTATCTATCCCTTGCCTGCAAATTCCTTGCATCGCAAAAGTTACCATCTTTGCGAATGAAGGATTGCTACAGAAAATTTCAACCGCGTGTTGCTGCCTTTAACCGATCTAATTGTTATCCTTTTTGAATGAAATTTCTTGTGCACCTCATAGATCATCTTGGCTCCCATCCTTGATTGATCTATCATGGAATTCATCTTAAAAAAAATTCATGTGTTGCTGCAATCTCTCGTCGCAAACTACTGAAATTTTTCGACGAGAATTCTGCTATGGCAACTTACACCGATTTCTTTACTGTTATGCTACAGAAATTTCTTGATCTAATTTGTCATCCTTGCTGTTATTTAAACTAAGATTCTACCGTCAAACCTCCTCCTCAAATCTCTGAGTTTTTGTTGAAAATTTCGTTGAGAAACAGCTATTTCTTCGACGACAATTCTGCTCTTATGAGATAGCGCATATCGGCAGTAATTTTCACTGATTTTTGTCAAATCTTTGATGCGATCTATCACAGATCTAAAACTCTCTTCCCTAACCTTCATCCACTACCATCACAGCCCAAAACTCCATCAAACCGTAGCCCCAAACTACGCCCAAAACAGCCATAAAACAAGCTTAAACCACAGCCTACATCCACCAATCTACCAACCCTTTCAGCCACCGCTTCTCTCAACCAATACATGCCTTTAACTCGATAGCAAAAAAGAGATCTTAATATTATAGATTTGGAGACATATGCTATGGCATCTGAGGAGGCAATTGATGCTAAATTCAAAGCCTTCGAGACACGAATGGAGGAGAAGATTCGAACTCTCTTTACCGAACTCAGTTTGGGTCGACCACCGAGCCTAAAGAAATCATATCAAGGAGAGAGCTCTGATCGAAGAGATGACCTCCAAGAGAGGGGAGTCTCTATGATCGATCTTTACTATCCACGCATGAGGTGGGACTTCCCTAGATGGGAAGAAGGAGACCCAATTGGTTGGATCTCGTGCACGGAGCGACATTTTCGATACCACAAAACCGCAGATGCATCTATGGTAGAAATTGTTAGGGATCGAGTGGTATTAAGAGGGGGGGGTGAATTAGTGCAGTGGAAAAGAATGATAGATTTTTCAGTGATTAACACAAGTTCGGAAACTTCGTACGAATGAATGCAGCATTTCGTTTGAACCCAGAAAGATTATATTTTAACTTTAAAGCATACGTAAGAAGATGAAGATGAAGTTGAGTAAATAAGGCAGCAAATGAAAATGGTTTGCAGCAAAGTAAGTTGCGAGAAAGTAAATGCAAACCGATTTATAGTGGTTCGGTCATCCGACCTACATCCACTTCCGAAGCCTTCTCCGATGAGGCTCCCAACTTCCACTAGCAAATCCTTTTGAAGGGGAAGGACCAAATACCCCTCTTACAACTCTTTTACAAGAAGTTCACACTCTTACAAATTTTTCAAAGAGAAAGAAGGAGGTGAACACAAGCTATTGAAAACTAGACTTTCCTAAGCCTTTTCCTCAATTTCTAACTCTCAAAAGGGTCTTCTTTCAGCTAAGAAAGGGGGGGTATTTATAGATCCAAAATGGATTCAAATTTGGGCTCCAAATTTGAAATCAAATTGGAGTTCCCAGTGCTGGCGGTGCTACCGCTTGTCGATCGTCGAGTGACGATTACCTGCAGCATACTACCACCTGAGCAAAGGTACTATCGCCACTATTACTGTAGCTGGGCGTTACTACCGCCCAGGTCATTTTCAGCACAGTGGTTTTGGCCAAAAACTCGGTCAAAATCGGTCCAAATGAAGTCCGAATTGGCCCAAATTTGGTTTGTAGAATTAACACCTAATCCTAAACCAAATTATATACTAAATATGAATTTTAAAGATATTTTTTAAGCTATTTCAAAGTTCACAAGATAAGACTTCTTTTGATGAGCTTTCGGTGAACTTCCGGCGGTTTTCCAATGAACCCTCGGAAACCATTCTGCGGACTCCTGGCAAGCTCCCGGACTTCACAATGATCTTGGCGAGTTCCAACGAGCTTCATTGGCAAGCTCTGATCTTTCTTGGCATGCTCTACAAACTTCCGATAAACCTTCCGGTGAACTTTTGAAAACCCTTCGGCAAGCTGCCTACTTGTTCTCGATCGGTTCTGACAACACTCCTAATGAATCTTCGGACTTCCGTCGAACTCTTGAACTCCCAACGATCCATCACACTTGTCTTCCGACACTTTGTTTCACTTTATGTCCTTATCTTCATCGTAGTTAATCCTTCACACAAACAACAAACACTCTACTTCGATCTAGACAGTTATTACAACGCGAATTGACTTTCAGTTGCCGGGCACATCATTGGTCGGTGCTTCGTCCAATCCTTCAGCACATCGTTCTCTCTTACGGTTCATTGCCTAATCAGCGGATGACCTCCATAACCCCGATATCCTTGGTGCAACATGCACTTCTAGGCTCGATGCCTGACGTATGAAGCCTTCCACCGATTGTCGACCGAACCTCCGGCTCGATATCCAATATCCAGACATGATCACCTCCGGTGCAATGTCAATTCCTCTAGCGTCAACTGTCTAATCCTGATCGATAGTAGACCTGCGTAACTCAAAACGTAGTTAGACCACAAATCACACTCAATTAGTTTCATCATCAAAATTTGAGATTCAACAATCTCCCCATTTTTGAAGATGACAACTAATTGATGACTGACGGAGTTAACCATAACTCCTTGGAGTTTAACACAAACTCCCCCTATCAATATGTCATTGATAGAAACCTTGGATTATCCCAAATCTAAGCAATATTCATCACAATGTTAAGAGAAAACAACAAATCATCATGCAAATATATAAAGTATTCAATCAATGCATGAAGTCATCAATCTACTTCTCCCCCTATGTCATCAACAAAAAGGAGAAGTAACATCTAGCTAGTTTAAAAGATATGCAAATTTTATAACATACTAGCTATCAATCTAGATATACAACATTTAAGCATAGCTTTGCAATACAACATCCAATCATACCATTCAATTATAGCAAGTTTTTAAGGATGGGCAATGATGGTAATTTTTTTTTTTTACTTGCTTCTTGAGATGTGCACGTTGCACTTTCTTTGCTTCCTTTATATGTTCTAGCTAGCAAAATTTTTCTTTGCGATACATAAGCTAGTAATAAATCTTCTCCCCCTTTGTTTTTGTCAAAAAAGTGGAGTCAAATAGTCAATGCTTTGATCATGACAAAATAACAAATTTGCAACATAAATTTTTAGCATATTAAGCCATGAATTCAAGGGAGTCAAAACTCATAATATGAGAGAAAAGGATGATAAACAAGCAATCAATAATGATAAGCAAGCTAATATACTTTGCGACACGCAAGTTAGCTTCCTTTCAATTCTTCTCTTTTGTAACTAAGTTTCACCTTTGCATGCTATCAACTTTTTGTTTGCAATGAGCTAGCAATTATATATAATCACTTTAAACATATATGCTAACTTTTCATTAAAATATACAAACATAAAAGCATGGCAAGTGTAACATTTCAAATTTTTAAAGTTTTACATTTTGCTTCTTTTGAAATAGTCAAGATAGCAATATTTACATCCTTTGAGATAGCAATCCTTAACTTCTTGTGAAATTGCAAGGTAGCAATTTTTCTACCCCTTTGTCTTTGTCAAAAAGAAGAGAGAACTAAATGGCTAAAAATTTCAATCATTATACAAGCCATTTTTCATATCAATTATAAATTTGCATCAATAAAAATATACATCAATTGTTCAATCATCACATGATGCAAATAAGACAACAATGCAAAGATATCATGTCATGAAAGATATCAATATGTAAATTCAACAAGGATCAAAACCAAAAGATATCATTCATAACTTTCTTTTTTAGCAAGATCAAAATTCATATTTATCAATTTTTAATTTAAGATAAATGTCATACAACCAAGAATCATGATATATAAAAGCATATCAATATCAAGGATCAAATCATGATTACAAGTGCTAACATATTTTCTTTTCATTCATTTTCAAGCCATGATAAAAGAATAAATTAATGATTCAATCAATAAGCACAATTCTTTTACATCAATTTTGAATCATATAGGGCTTACACGGCAAATATCAATTTATGATAAAGGGTATACAACCAAGAATCATGATGCATAAAAATATATCATTCTCATAGATCAAGTCATGATTCATTGATTCATCATAAGGCAAATTTCTTTTCAATCATCAATTTTTCAATTACCACATAAGACATACAAGCCAAAGAATTTTTGTCATTTCTATATTATGAAATATATGATAATAAGGCTCATGATTCATTTAAAAAGATATAGCACAAAGAGCAACTTGATTCATGCATAAGAATTCCAAGTATCAAGTATTAAGATATCAAGACTTCGATTGTGATAAAGCTCACTCGAGTTCAAATCATCAAAATCATTAACATAGTTTATGAGATTCACAAAAAAACATAAACTTGAATTGTTCTCCTCTTTGGTAAATGATAAAAAGAAGCAATCATTTTCAAGATTCAAAATGCTAGCAATTTGCATTAATCATGATAAGTGATACATCAAAAGTCTACATCATTATTTCAATCAACAAGTCATGAAGCATACAAAGTAGTATTAAAACATGAGAGAAAAGTTCAAATTATCAAATTATAATCAATTCATCGAAATCACTTCTATAATTTACGAGATTCTTAAGATATCATGAAATCATTAATCTTGATAAGATAGTAAATATAATTTCTTTATGTTTCATCGTATAAGTATGTCTTTTTCCTTTATATGCCAAATCAAAATATTCAAAACCAAAAGACAAACTTTATTATAAAAATCGTTAAGACAAAAATATAACACATCATTTCAAGACATGTGATTTAATTTATCATGATAATGTGTTTTAATTTATTTCAAACAAGTGTGCTCATGTTTCAAAAGATGAGTGTCAAATTTAAGATCAAAATATGAGTTTGTCATCAAGATATGATTTCACAAAGTCATTAAGCATAATAACAAACTTTTAATATTTTAATTTCAATGATGATTTCATAATGTATGTTCAAATATTTATACGGAAGCCATCATTGTATAAATTCAAAATATAAGTTTGTCATTAAACCCATCAAGATTAAATGTATCAAAATCTTTCATTCGAAAATTTTAATAAGAGTAATATAAATTGATTACATGTGAGCATGTATCAACAATTCAAAGCAAGACGTAAGTTTCGTTATAAAAACCGTTAAGACCAAACACTTCAAAAATAAAACATTGTGATTAAAATATTTTTAACTTTTGTGTTTTATTTTATGTGGTTGATCTTATATAAGCATGTTCAAAACTTTTATGTAAAAATGAAATCATCAATATGCTTGCTTTTATCTTTTAATCATATCTGGTGTGCAAGCATTATCTTGAAACATGCTATTAATTTTTTGTGTCAAAAATCATGCATCTTGTTTGAAATCAAAAGCAATGTAAAATCATCAAGATTCATGAATTTGTCATGATCATACGTATGGAGCATTTTCATTTATCAATTAAGATTTCACATAAGCATGCCCAAAAACTTTTTGCATGAAAGATATGTATCAAGTTTAAAGCCAAAAAGTGATAGGAAAATCATCAAGATTCATGGATTCATTATGAATATATTATTTTAAAATATGAGATTTCAAGTCATCAAGTATGATACAATCATTAAGCATGTTTTCATAATACATTATCAAAATCATTTTAATTCTTTCTTTCATTTGTAATAACAAGATGATCAATGTTCAAATTTTTGCTAAAATCATGCATCATTTTATAAAAATGTGAAAAATAATTTCGTCATGAAAACCATCAAGTCCGAATATACATTATTCCAAAATGTAGGATTTTAATCTTCATCATTTCAATTCCTCATTAAGCATGATACAAAAATTTAAAGATCAAACATCATGTTTAGAAACGAAATATAAAACATCAAGATACACATGCATGGATTAATCCAAGGCAATATCACAAATCATGCAAGTATCATTCATAATTTTTACTTTTCAAAAATACTAGAAAGAAAAGCATAGTATAATTTTAAAATAATTTAAATTTCCAAAAATACAAGAAAAGCATGAAAAAATTCATACTAACTAAGTTAAGCATTCATGGAAAGCATTATGTAATTTCAAAATAATTCAAGGGAGTTAAGTTACTTACCTTATAGTCGAAGCCCGTTAAAGCCTAATTCGCCGTTTCGTCATTTGATTCTTCTTTGTGCTTCTTCTTCATCTTTGGCCTCTTCCTCCATTCAAGTTCATTATTCATTTTAGATTTTTGTTTAATGAACTTATTAATATTCATTAAAAGTTCAATGTCATCTTCATTGTCCTCATCACTTGAGTCATCACTCAAGTGGCATTTCATAGTCCAAAGTGCCAAATCCATCCTGTTCTTTGGAAGGTGCTCCATATGTTTATCGAGTTCATTGTGTTCCAAGAAAGCCATTTCATAGGTCATTAAAGTCCCAATGAGTTCTTCAAGAGATAAGTCATGTAAATTTTTAGCTTCTTGTATTACCGTTACTTTTGAATCCCACTCTTTTGGAAAGGATCTTAAAATCTTATTTACTAAATCAAAACTTGAAAAAGATTTACCAAGACTTCTTAGACTATTGACGACATCCGTGAATCGGGTGTACATGTCGTCGATAGATTCGCTTGGTGTCATTTGGAAGAGCTCAAAATCATGCAATAAGAGGTTTACTTTCGAGTCTTTAACTCTACTAGTTCCCTCGTGCATGATTTCAAGAGTTCACCAAATGTCAAAAGCTGTTTTGCACATAGAAATCAGATTGAACTCGTTCTTGTCCAAAGCGCAAAATAAGGCATTCATAGCCTTTGCATTTAAAGAAAATGATTTCTTCTCGAAGTCCGACCATTCGTTCATCAGTTTAGAGGGAAGTTGAAAGCCATTTTCGATGATGTTCCACAAATCCAAATTCATTGAAAGCATGAAAACTCTCATTCAAGTTTTCTAATAAGTGCAGTCCAAACCGTTAAAGAACGGTGGACGAAAAACCGAAAAGCCCTCTTGAAAACCATTTAGAGCCATTTCTCACGGGTGTAAATCCGAAAGAGAAAGAACGTGGCTCTGATACCAATTGTTAGGGATCGAGCGGTACTAAGAGGGGGGGTGAATTAGTGCAGTGGTAAAGAACGATAGATTTTTCAGCGATTAACACAAGTTCGGAAACTTCGTACGAATGAATGCAGTATTTCGTTTGAACCCGGAAAGATTACGTTTTAACTTTAAAGCATACGTAAGAAGATAAAGATGAAGTTGAGTAAATAAGGCAGCAAATGAAAATGGTTTGTAGCAAAGTAAGTTGCGAGAAAGTAAATGCAAATCGATTTATAGTGGTTCAGTCATCCGACCTACATCCACTTCCGAAGCCTTCTCCGATGAGGCTCCCAACTTCCACTAGCAAATCCTTTTGAAGGGGAAGGACCAAATACCCCTCTTACAACCCTTTTACAAGAAGTTCATACTCTTACAAATTTTTCAAAGAGAAAGAAGGAGGTGAACACAAGCTATTAAAAATTAGACTTTCCTAAGCCTTTTCCTCAATTTCTAACTCTCAAAAGGGTCTTCTTTTAGCTGAGAAAGGGGGGGGTATTTATAGATCCAAAATGGATTTAAATTTGGGCTCCAAATTTGAAATCAAATTGGAGTTCCCAGTGCTGGCGGTGCTACCGCCTGTCAATCGTCAGACTAACAGTGCATAGGCGGTACTACCGCTACTATTACTGTAGCTGGGCGGTACTACCGCCCAGGTCATTTTCAGCACAGTGGTTTCGGCCGAAAACTCGGCCGAAACCGGTCCAAATGAAGTCCGAATTGGCCCAAATTTGGTTTATAGGATTAACACCTAATCCTAAACCAAATTATGTGCTAACTATGAACTTTAAAGATATGTTTTAAGCTATTTCAAAGTCCACAAGATAAGACTTCTTTTGGTGAGCTTTCGGCGAACTTCCGGTGGTTTTCCGATGAACCCTCGGAAACCATTATGCAGACTCCGGGCAAGCTCCCGGACTTCACAATGATCTTGGCGAGTTCCAACGTGCTTCATTGGTAAGCTCTGATCTTTCTTGGCAAGCTCTGCGAACTTCCGACAAACCTTCCGGTGAACTTTTGAAAACCCTTCGGCAAGCTGCCTACTCGTTCTCGATCGGTTCCGACAATACTCCCAATGAATCTTCTGACTTCCGTCGAACTCTTAAACTCCCAACGATCCATGACACTTGTCTTCCGGCACTTTGTTTTGCTTTATGTCCTTATCTTCATCATAGTTAATCCTGCACACAAACAACAAACACTCTTTTTCGATCTAGATAGTTATTACAACGCAAATTGACTTTCAGTTGCCAGGCACATCATTGGTCGGTGCTTCGTCTGATCCTTCAGCACATCGTCCTCTCTTGTGGTTCATTGCCCAATCGGCAGATGACTTCCGCAACCCCGATATCCTTGGCGCAACATGCACTTCTAGGCCCGATACCTAACGTACGAAGCCTTCCACCGATTGTCGACCGAACCTCCGGCTCGACATCCAATATCCAGACGTGATCACCTCCGACGCAACATCAATTCCTCTAGTGTAAATTGTCTAATCCTGATTGATAGTAGATCTGTGTAACTCAAAACGCAGTTAGACCACAAATCACATTCAATTAGTTTCATCATCAAAATCCGAGATTCAATAGAAATTACGGCTATACATCTTGAAGGGGATGCCATACAATGGTTTGATTGGTTTGAACACACTCATGGAGTCCTCTCATGGCAACAATTCAAAGAAGGACTACTGATTCGCTTCGGACCAACCGATTATGAGAATATCGACGGACAACTAGCAAAGATCTAACAAACCTCCACTATTTAGGAGTATCAAACTAGGTTTGAAAGGTTATCTAATTAAACTCATGATTGGTCTGAAAAATAGTTATTGGGAACATTTATTAAGGGCTTGAAGCCGGAGATCCAGGGGGAAGTTGAAGCGCGACAACCATACACGCTTATGGCAGTCATCTCTTTCACACGACTTCAGGAGGAGCGATTGAACCATGAAGCCCGGAGGACTAGGGTCGCTCCCCAATCAGCAATATCGAAACCCTTAGCCCCCCCCCCTACTATCAGCTAAGCTTCTGCACTAAAAAGGTTGACAAGAGAAGAGCTTCGAGACTGATCTGCCAAGGGGTTATGTTGGCATTGTGATGAGCCATGGAGCCATGAGCATCACTGTAAAAAAGGGAGACTTTTTGTGATTGAACCAGTGGAAGAAGAGATCAGTGAATAGCTAGAAGAGAGTCTTGAACATGAGGAAGAAGATGTCAAAGAAGAGCCACAATCGACTGATTTTATGGTACATGCGCTAGCCAGCTACTCAAATCCGCAAACGATGAAAGTTGGAGGCCTGCTCAAACAACAACCGATCACCGTTCTGATCGATACGGGCAGCACTAATAACTTTCTAAATAGTAAGGTTGCTACTCGGATGGCACTCCACATCAAAGGTTGCAGCAAGTTCGACGTAAAGGTTGCCGACGGCCGAATCCTAAAATGCGACCAAAGATACCCGCAAGTGAAATTATTACTGCAAAACCAAGAAATTGTTGCTGAATTCTTCCTCCTACTGATTGATGATTATGAGACTGTGCTACGCATAGAATGGCTGATGACGCTAGGTGATATCTCTTGGAACTTTTCCAAATTGATTATGAAATTCTATTGTAAAGGCAAATAGGTCACCCTACGCGGGAAGCGCGGAAGCAACGTAATCACTGTTTCAACCCAACAGAAAGTTTTATACAAGATAAATGGTGGCTTTCTTACGCATCTCTAGCAGCAACCAAAGGGGAAGAAAATAGAAATTAAAGATCAAAATCTCACCCAACTGCTTATTGAATTTGATGATGTTTTTGCTGAACCACATGGTCTTCCTCTTACTCAGTAATATGACCACCGAATTCTAATCCTTCCAGGCAAACCACCAGCAAACACTTAGCCTTACCGCTATCCTCACCTCCAGAAGGATGAAATTGAGAAGATTGTGAAGGAAATGCTCGAAACAGGGGTGATTCAGCCAAGCTGAAGCCCCTACTCCTCACCGGTGCTACTTGTGCGCAAGAAAGACGGAACTTGGCAGATGTGCATCGACTACTGAGCTCTAAATGACATCACCGTCAAGGATAAGTACCCAATACCAGTGGTGGATGAACTTCTTAATGAATTAAAAGGAGCTTGAGTCTTCACGAAGTTAGACCTCCGATTCGGTTACAACCAAATTTGGGTTTGTGAAGGCGACATCCCAAAAACTACTTTTCGCACTCATAACGGCCATTATGAATTCTTGGTAATGCCTTTTGGACTCACTAATGCTCCTTCAACCTTCTAAAGTCTCATGAAAGATATTTTTTGGAGCTTTCTTCACAAATTTGTGCTGGTATTTTTCGATGATATTCTCATTTACAGCCCTTCTCTTGAGACTCACTTTCAACACTAGCGATTTGTTTTGATGATCCTTCGGGAGAATACTTTTTTTGTTAAGCTATCAAAGTGCAGCTTTCTTTAGCAAAAAGTAGAGTACCTTGGGCACATAATACCAGAAGAAGGAGTGGCCATAGACCCAACAAAATTGAAGCAATTCAAGGCTGGCCGAAACCTACAAATGTAAAATTGCTATATGGGTTTCTTGGACTAACGGGCTACTACCGATAATTTGTGAAGGACTATGGGAATATTAGTGCCCCCTCACTTCTCTATTAAAAAAAGATGCCTTCCAATGGTCGAACAAAACCTCCGCTGCCTTCGACAGACTTAAGGTAGCCATGACGATGACACCGGTGTTAGCGCTACCAGATTTCAGCCAACCCTTCATCATTGAGGCCGATGCATCTGGAGTTGGAATTGGAGCCATTCTCATGCAAAATGGTCGACCACTCGCATACACTAGTAAGGCATTATCTCCCTCCCATCAAAAAATGTCTATCTATGATAAGGAGATGCTCGCCATTATGCACGCAGTAACAAAGTGGAGACCCTACCTGATTGTCTGACGATTTCAGATTAAAACCGACCATAGAAACCTTAAGTACTTTTTGGAGCAGAAGATATCATCCCCAGAGCAGCAAAAATGGGTAACCAACCTTTTAGGATTTGATTATGAAATTATTTACAAAAAGGCGAAAGAAAACATTATTGCAGATGCACTCTCACGGCTCCCTCAGCAAGCTGAATTTTCAGCCATCTCTCTTCCTACCACCGACTTCCTCGAGGGCATTAGAGAGGAATGGAAGAAGGATCCAGAAACCAGCAACATCATAAAAAAATTAGAGGAGGATCCAAGCACAATAGCTCACTATACTTGGGATTCGAGGGATCTACACTATAAAGATCGTATTATGCTTATACCAACTCCCATTGCATCAAAGTCATTCTGCACGAAATGCACTCCACACCTTCAGTAGGGCACTCCAGATTTCTAAGAACCTACAAAAGAGTGAAGCAAAACTTTTATTGGAAAGGGATGAAAAAAATTATTTTTGAATACGTAGCATAATGTGATGTATGTCAACAGCAAAAAGGTGAAACAGTGGCGAGTCCAGGGAAACTACAACCACTACCCATACTAGACTCGGTGTGGACTGACATCTTTATGGACTTCATCGAAGGGATGCCACTTTCTAAAGCCCAAGTTGGGAGAACACGAGTCACCCATTCAACTGCCTAATACCACTAATGATGGATATATCCAAGCCCAACCGCAAGCCATTCTCGACTGCAGAATCATCATGCGTTGCCAACGTCCCTCTACTGAAGTACTAGTACATTGGAATAATTTACAACTCGAAGACGCCACATGGGAATCATATGAGGAGCTGAAGACCCGGTTCCTTGAATTCATGGAATCTCAGCCTTGAGAACAAGGCTGATTGGAAGAGAGCGGGCTTGATAGGAGGACCCTAGTAGGGTTGGGTCCTACTCAACCAAGTAGCAGCTAATAAAAACCCTATGAGTGTAATGAATCCCACCTAGCCACCTCCATCCTATAAAGAAGAGAGGCTAGGATTTATATTTGGGCTATTGGGCCTCTTAGCCGCCGCCCCCCTTATTACTGGGCTGGTCGGCTAAAGTTGAGGGTAAATTGGGTAGTTCACTTAGGAAGCAGCCCCTAGGGCTAGGGTTTGGAGCTCTATATAAGCTTATAGCCTCCACCTCTTTAGAATAAGAAAGATCAATCTACAATTGCAGCCACCAGGCTACTTGGAGGATGGAACCCCTATAGCATTCCAAGGGTTGATCCCTCTCAAAGATCAATCTCTATAGAATTCCTCTGGGGTTCTATCAAGGGAGCTTGGATGAAGAAGATCATTAGAGATCTGGAAGTCATGCAATATAGCGAAGAGTCAATTCCCTTATATTATAACAATTATAGGGGGATTGCTTAAGTAAAATAACCTAGGTCTCATCATAAGTCAAAGCACGTTCTGAGGAGGTTCCACTTAATCAGAGAGATCGTGGCCCGAGGAGATGCAATAGTGCAAAGAGTTTCATCTAAAAATAACATCGTAGATCCACCAATAAAGTCATTATCTTATATTTGTTAGGAATTCTATGGCGACGTCATATGCATAGTGGAAGAACAGAAATAAAAATCATAGATTTCCTGTAAAAAAAAGGTTCTTATCATCGTTCAAAAGTTGGTGCGCAAAACTCGTAAAATCGAAAAACTACAAGTAAGAAAATTGCCTAGAGAGATTGTATAACCCTGAATTCCTACAGATCTATAGGACTAGATGAAGGAGTTCAAATGTCCTGCTTTATAGTGATAATCCACAAAACAAGGGCTACGACGATGCTCCTCAAATCGCTGCCCAAGTCTCCTCGCTATGCACATTACGCGATCAAGAAGGGGCTAGCCCTTCTTGCTATCCACACACCCCAAACTGAGGCTGCTGGCTGAGGAGGAGAGGGGGAAGGAGAATAGGAGGTGGTAGCCAAAAAACCCTAGCCTATGGGCCTTTAGTTCCCTCCTATTTATTAAGGTCCCTTATCAACTTAACCCTAATGAATCTTGCCCTATTGGGTATTGGATCTCCACCCAATTACCCAAGCTCTTAGATTATGGGTCTTTACCCAATAATCTCTTATTAGCTTTTATTGGATCTCATCTATAGAATCCAATAATTTGGGGGCTTAAGGGATATCCATTAAGATAGGGGCTCCGGTGGATATCTCATATCCGAACCTCTACTCGTCATAACACCTACCATATGTGTGTGATCCTCTAGACCCAATATCGAGCTAGCCATGAGTCATACTTGACAGAACTTCTTCTAACTCAAAAAATTATTATCTCTATAATAATTCACCTGACTCATCGACTACGGACGTACTAGGCCACTACGCCGTAGTCCCCAAATGATATAGGGGAATCCAATCATTTGGACCAATTTGTCCTCAAATACCATATACCTATATGTTAGGAAATCCTATGGGGCGACATCTCATGCATAGCGGAAGAACAAAAATAAAACAAAACCACATATTTCCTATAGAAAGTTTCCGTTATCGTGCGAAGATCGGTGCATCAAAAACAAATCCGCAAAAATTATATGTATAAAAGAAAATACCTAGGGAGATCGTATATCCCTGAATCCCTACAGATCTGTAGGAGAGGATGAAGAAGGTCAAGCGTCCTCCTCTCTAGCGGTATCCACACGGCAAGGACTGCGACGATGCACCTCTTTGGGGAGAGAGAACAGGAGGTGGCTACCAAAAGAACCCCCCAACCTATAAAGTTTTGGTTCTCTCCTATTTATAGAGGCCCCTTGTAAACCCTAATTGATCTTGCCTTATTGGGTATTGGATCTCCATCCAATTACCCAAGCTTCTTGGATTAGTGAGTCTCTACCCAATAATCTCTTATTAGCAATTATTGGATCTCATCTTATGATCCAATAATTCAGAGGCTTAATGGATAACCAATAAGATAGGGGCTCCAGCGGATATCTCATATCCGAACCTCTACTCGTCATAACACCTACCATATGTGTGTGACCCTCTAGGTCCAATATCAAGCTGGCCATGAGTCATACTTGTTAGAACTTCTTCTGACTTAGTAAATTATTATCTCTATAATAATTCATCCAACTCATCGATTGTGGACGTGCTAGGCCACTACGCCACAGCCTCTAAATGATTCAGGGGAATCTAATCCTTTAGACCTATTTGTCCTCAATTATCATGTATCTATAGTCCCTCATCCAACTAATATCCTAGAGACCCTATATTGGGCATGGTGCTGTCAGGCCCATATGGTCTCTCCTCAAGTCTTGCTCTTATCGGATTCTCCCGGAGAACTCTTTCTCTCTCAATCTGAATAACCTTTGCCAAGGATTTGTTCAAGCAAGAATACATAGGATATTTCTCTCATGATACCGAGAGAGGATGATCCTCTATTGACACTCAATAGCCCTCGTAAGGTTGGCTACCACTCCTAATAACCAGTTATACTAGATCTGAAACTTTCCAAACCTATAAGTTCAGTATCAAAGAATGGAGTACTCATACAGGATATCCTTGGTGTCTCAAGTCTAAGGACCAGATACACTACTAGGACTACAAAATCGTTGTCTGACGTGAGGTATCAATAACCATCAAGCATTCCGTAAGCGAATCAATTAGTGAACTCATTCCCCAATGAGCACTAGCACTATACCCTTAGTATCCCCACACGAGTAGCTATGAGACCAGCCACCTCCATCATATGGACGGGTATATAGTACACCAGTCTATCCGGTTATCTTGATATCCCTCTCGAGTAACCTATGACTAGGATTATTTAGGGTCTGTGTTTAAAGGTGAATTGGTCTCATTATCATGATCTCAACATGATTCGATTCCCATTGCACAGATTCAAGGACATCACAATATATGCAACACGCAAGATAAAGTGATAAAATGCCTAATAATAAGCAAAGAGAAAGAGTGCATATCAAGTCACAAGTGCCATCACTCATGTGATTGGCTTACAAGGCACATATGACTAGCACTATAGTCCCTCATCTATCTAATATCCTAGAGGCCCTATACTAGGCATGGTGTTGTCAGACCCAAACGGTCTCTCCTCGAGTCTCGCTCTAATCGGATTCTCCTAGAGAACTCTTTCTCTCTCAATCCAAACAGCCTTAGCCAAGGATTTGTTCGAGAAAGAATACATAAGATATTCCTCTCATGATATCGAGAGCGAATGATCCTCTATTAACACTCAATAGCCCTTGTAAGGTTGGCTACCACTCCCAATGACCTACTGTACTAGATCTTGAGCTTCCGAGCCTATAAGTCTGGTATCAAAGAGTGGAGTACTCATATAGAACATCCTTGGTATCTCAAGTCTAAGTACCAAATACACTACTAGGACTACAGAATCGTTGTCTAACAATAAAGTATCTTCAACCATCTAGTATTCTATAAGTGGGTCAATTAGTGAACTCATTCTCCAATGAGCACTTATACTGTATCCCTAGTATTCCTACACAAGTAGCTATGAGACCAACTGCCTCCATCATATGGATGGGTATATAGTACACTAGTATGTCTGGTTATCTCAATGTCATTCTTGAGTAACCTATAATCGAGATTATTTAGGATCTGTGTTTAAAGGTGAATCAGTCTCATTATCATGATCTCATCACGATCTGATTCCCATTGCACAGATCCATAGATATCATAATATATGCAACATATAAGATAAAGTGAGAAAGTGCCAAATAATAATAAGCAAAAAGAGTGTATGTCAAATTACACGTGCCATCACTCACATGATTGGCTTGTAGGGCACATATGACTAGCAATCTTCTACTTGACCTAAAGCCAATCACCTATGTGTCTGATCCTCATTAGACCTATGTGATGCTCAAAGATAATCTAAGATAATAACTTCGTTAGTGAATCTATAATGTTATCTTCGGATAGAACTCTTTCCACTATTGCATCTCTTCGGGCCACGATCTCTCTAATAAGCTAGAACCTCCTCAAAACATTTTTGAGGAGACTCGGGTTTCCTTATTTGAGTAATCGTCCCATAGTTATCATAATATAATAGAATCAGCTCCTTGCTTCTTAGCATGACTCCTAAATCTATGATGAACTTCTTCATTCAGACTCTCTTCTTTGCTACCTCTACCGTAGCAATGTACTCTGTCTCTATGGTTGAGTCAATAGTAGTTTCTTGCTTAGAACTCGTCCAGCATATTGTTTCTCCATTCAGGGTGAACACATACCCTAAATTAGACTTGCTATCATCAACATCAGACTAGAAGCTTAAGTCTGTATAGCCCTCAACCCTGAGGCTACTACCTCCATATACCAGTAAAAGATCCTTAGTCCTACTCAAGTACTTAATGATATACTTTACTGCTTTCTAGGTCTCCAAGACTAGATCTGCCTGATACCTGCTCGTGATACTCAGGACATGTGCTATATCAAGCCTGGTACATAGAATAGCATACATGATAGGCCCTATCGTCGAGGCATAAGGTATCCTATCCATGTCTGCCATTTCTTTAGGAATATTTGGGGACATACACCTAAAAAGTGATATTTTATGTCTCATTGGTATGAGACCTCTCTTCATGCCAAACCTTTTGACAATAGTGTCTATATACCTAGACTGGGACAAGCCAAACATCTTCTTAAATATATCTCTATAGATCCAAATCCCCAATATACATGATATTTCCCTTACATCCTTCATGGAGAAGTGTCTAGAAAACTAAGACTTTATTATGGAGAGCATTCCTATATCATTCCTAATTATCAGGATGACATCCACATACAACACCAAAAAGGTGATAGCACTCCCACTTACCTTCCTATACACAAGGCTCATCTTCGATCTTAACAAAGTCATAAGATCTGATCACCTCATCAAATCTTATGTTCCAACTTTAAGAATCTTGTTTTAGTCCATAGATGGACCTAAGTAACCTGTACACCTTATTTGGACTATTCTTGCACACGAATCCCTCAAGTTGTATCATATACATCTCCTCATCAAGGTTGCCATTGAGGAATGAAGTTTTCACATCCATCTGCCATATCTCATAATCATAGTGTGCTACAATAGCTAATAGAATTCAAATGGATTTTAGTATGGCTACAGGTGAGAAAGTTTTGTCATAATCAACTCCTTGCCTTTGACGATACCCCTTAGCCACTAGCCTTGCTTTATAGGTCTCTACCTTTTCATCTACTCCAAACTTCTTTTTGAAGATCCACTTGCAGCCAATGGGTATAATACCCTCGGGTGCATCAACTAGGTTCCAAACCTTGTTGGAGTACATAGAATCTATCTCTGAATTTATGGCTTCTTATCACTCTTTAGTGTCTATACTCATAATAGCCTCCTCATAGGTCTAAGGATCAATATCCTCAACATCCTCTCTTCTGATATGTCCTATATATCTCTCAGAAGGATGGGATACTATTAGAACCCTTACGGATTCTAAGCTTGGGATTAATCTCTTTAGGGGATCGACTTCCTTGGAACTCTATAGGGGTTCATTCCTCCAAGTTGCTGCTCAAAGGTTGCTAAAAAGATGATCTATTCATGATAAAAAGAGGATGAATACATGGCTATTTATAGGGCTTCTAAACCCTAACTCCTAATATGACTCCTACTCAAGACCCCTACTTCTAATCAACTCCTACTTCTAATAAGACTCCTTCTTTAATAGGACTTATACTTCTAATAGGACTCCTTCTCTAATAGAACTTCTACTTCTAATCGGATTCTTTTTTTAAGAAGTAACCTTCAAACTAATCCTAACTTAGCCAGCCTCTTCACCTCTTTAATAGGGGTTGGCTAAATAAGATTTACATGAATGCCCTTAGGATTTACATATTTGCCCCCCCCCCTTCATGAAACTATATTAGGACTCTCCTAGCTAGAGTCCTAATAGATACTCTACCAGACCTACGTAAAGTTTAAACTTATGTACTAGGTTCCTGAATAGACTCTAGCTGTGGAATGGTGCTTGAGCTTAGTTCTCTAACCTCGCTCAACTCTATTATGCTCCCACTATCTCTATCGGGAATGTGTTACTTCTTAAGGAACACTATTCTCTTGGCTACAAAGGCCTTTTGGTCTTTAGGGTGATGGAAATAATATCTATAAGTTTTCTTGGGGTATCCCACGAACTTGCACCATTCCGTTCTAGATTCCAACTTGTTAGGGTTGTCTCTTGACGTAGGCAAGGTACTCCCAAATCTTAACAACCTTATGATCAGGTTTCTTTCCATTCCATATCTCATATGGAGTAGACACAACTGAGTTAGTTGGAATTCTGTTCAAAAGGTATGCTGCGGTCTCTAGGGCATATCCCTAAAATAAGATAGGTAGGTCAGCGAAACTCATCATAGATCGCACCATATCTGATAGTGTGTAATTCCTCCTTTCTGATAGACCATTGAGTTGTGGTGCATAAGGAGATGTCCATTGGGATAGAATCTCATGGTCTTTGAGGAATTAGGTAAACTCTATACTCAAGTACTCACCTCCTCGACCTGATTGAAGGGTTTTGATACTTTTTCTAGTCTGCTTCTTCACTTCATTCTTATATTCCCTGAATTTCTCAAAGGTCTTGAACTTGTACTTTATCAAGTACACATGTTCGTATCCTGAGAAATCATCAGTGAAAGTAATAAAGTAAGAGTAACCACCTATGGCATGAGTAGACATGGGATCACATACATCACTATGTATAAGTTCCAACAACTCAATGGCTCTCTCTCTAGTTTCACTAAATGGAGAGTTGGACATCTTTCCCTGAAAGCAAGGTTCGCAAATTGTATATGACTCACAGTCGAACGGATTTAGATATTTATCCTTTAGTAACTTTTGAATCATTCCCTCATGGATTTGGCCTAGCCTACAATACCACAAATATACAATATTACCTCTTCTCATTTCCTCTTAGATTCACTTACACTCATAATGTGTGGAGTTGTAACTATTATGCAACGTTCCTCTTGTGATGATCTCATCATCTAATATTATTGAACAACTATTATTCTCAAAAACTAATTTATATCCACTAACTGTCAAACATGAAATGAAAAAAATATTTTTGATAATAGAAGGAACATAATAGCATACATCTAATGTAATAATAGCTCCACCAAGTAGATGTAGAGTGACCTCGCCAATAGCAAATGCAGTAAATTTTGCTCCTTTGCCTATCTTGAGGTCCATCTCGCCTCTCTTCAATCGCCTCTCTTCAATATCCTTTGTTGGGTCTTTCTTGGAAACCTTTGCCTTACCCAGTTTCCCCTTGCCCTTGCCCTTCTTAAGGGACTTCTCAACCTTCCTTTTCTTTTTGGTCTCACCAATATAGAGAACTAGCTTCTCTTTCTTGATGATACTCTTTGCTTTTCTTAACATATTGAGGAGCTTTGGGAGGGTCACCTCAAGCTTATTCATATTAAAATTTATTATAAACTGAGAAAAGGAATCTGGTAGGGATTGAAGCACAAGATCTATACATAAGTTATCCTCTAGAACCATTCCTAGTTTCTCTATCCATTTAATCATCTTAAGGATATAGTTCTAAATTAGTACCCCTTAATCATCCGAGTACGAAAGAGACTCTTCGATATCTCATATCGTTGAGTTCTTCTTTGTTTCTCAAACAATTTGAGGAGATGTAGGAGTATGGAATTGGCATCTATATTTTCATGCTGTACCTGTAACTCAGAAATCATAGAGGCCAATATATAACATTGAGCAAGAGTAGAATCATCTATGTACTTCACATAGTGAGCGATCATATCCTCGCTTGCCCCTTTATCGGGCGTAGGGATCACTGTATCAAATACATACGTGATTTTCTCCACCGTGAGAATGATTCTTAGATTACGAAGCCAATCCATATAATTTGGACAAGTGAGGTAGTTGGCATCAAGTATGCCACGTAAAAGATTTGAAAGCGATATTTTTCTGAAATTAAAGATATAGTAAAAATAAATAACATGTAGACTTTGTAAAAATTAAATAATTAAGATAAGGACTTCTATCTTAATCTACTCCCACTAATTTTTTGCGAGACATACAACTCCCTCCAATATGTGAATCGGAGACCCTCGACGGATCTCTAGTGGGGATCAGGATCTAATCGACATATTAATGTAACCTCAAGAGACTCGACTATCACGTTAAGCTTGTAAATGTATGCAACTCTTGCCAAACACAACTCCTTGTGATTTCCATCATGTTCGGCCTCCGAACCACCAAGGCCTCGAGGGACATGACCAACCATGATGTTCGATTAAGTTATCACTATTATTACAAGATGAGTCTGATTCGATGAGTGTTTGGGGACAGACCCCTAGAAAGTGATAGCCTATATCTCATCGGCATGAGACCTCTCTTGGAATTATTTATGTTAAACTTTTTGACAATGGTATCTATTTACCTGGACTCGAACAAACTAAGCATTCTCTTGGATCTATCTTTATAGATCTGAATCTGTAATATGTAGGATGCTTCCCCTAAGCCCTTCACGGAGAAGTGTCTAGATAGCTAAGTCTTTACTATGGAGAGCATTCCTATATCATTTCCAATGATTAGGATGTCATCCACATATAACACTATAAAGGTGATAGTGCTTCCACTTACCTTCTTGTACACAATAGGCTCATCTTCGTTTTTAACGATGTCATAAGATATGATTGCCTCATCAAATCTTATGTTCCAACTTTAGGAAGCTTACTTCAGTCTATAGATGGAACTAAGTAACCTGCACACCTTATTTAGACTATCTTTAGACACAAATCTCTCGGGTTGTATCATATACACCTCCTCCTTGAGGTTGCCATTAAGGAATATGGTTTTCACATCCATTTGTCAAATCTCGTAGTGTGCTGCAATAGCTAATAGAATTCAAATGGATTTTAGCATGGCTATGGGTGAGAAGGTTTCATCATAGTAAGCACATATGGCTTTGACGAGACCCCTTAGCCACTAGCTTTACTTTATAGGTCTCTACCTTTCCATCTACCCTAATCTTCTTCTTGAAGATCCACTTGCAGCCAATGGGTACAATACCCTTGGTACATTAAATAGGTTCCAAACCTTATTGGAGTATATAGAATCCATCTTTGAATTCATGGCTTCTTGCCACTTCCCAGAGTCTATACTCGTAATAGCCTCCTCGTAGGTTTGTAGATTAATATCCTCCACATCCTCTCCTTTAATATGACTCACATATCTCTCAAAAGAATGAGATACTCTATCGAACCTATCTAAAATTGGAACTTGTGTGCTAGGTACCTGAACAAATTCTGGCTATGGAATGGTGCTTGAGCCAGGTTCTCCAACCTTGCTCAACTATATCATGCTCCCACTATCTCCATCAACAATGTGTTCCTTCTCAAGGAACACAATTCTCTTAACTATAAAGACTTTTTGATCCTTGGGGTGATAGAAGTAATACCCACAAGTTTCATTGGGGTATCCCACGAACTTGCACTGTTCCGTCCTGAATTCCAACTTATTATGATTGTGGGGTAGCCCTAAATCTTAGCAACCTTAAGATTGGGCTTCTTCCCTTTCCATATCTCATATAATGTAGATACTATCGATTTAGTTAAAACTCAGTTTAGAAGGTAAACTACAGACTCTAGGGTGTATCCCCAGAATGAGATGGGTATGTGATAGGACCCTAGCAGGGTTAGGTCCTACTCAACCATGTAGCAGCTAATAAAAACCCTGTGAGAATGTAATAAACCCCACCTAGCCACCTCTATCCTATAAAGAAGAGAGGCTAGGGTTTATATTTGGGTCTTTGGGCTTCTTAGCCGCCGCCCCCCTTGTTACTGGGCCGGCCCGCTAAGGTTGAGGGTAAATTGGGTAGTTTACTTAGGAAGCAGCCCCTAGGGCTAGGGTTTGGAGCTCTATATAAGCTTGTAGCCTCCACCTCTTTGGAATAAGAAAGATCAATCTACAATTGCAGCCACCAAGCTACTTGGAGGGTGGAACCCCTATAGCGTTCCAAGGGTTGATCCCCCTCAAAGATCAATCTCCATAGAATTCCTCTGGGGTTCTATCATCTGGTATCAGAGCAGCGATCTTGCTGCTTTTGCTGCCATCCCTGCCGCCCACCATTAGCCAAGCAATTCCCACAATTGCTCTTGACGTCGTCGTCTCCACCATCATCTCTTGGCGTAGATCAAATCAATCTCTGATCGCCACCTCTAATTGCATCGAGATCTGGTATTTTTCTATCACCAATACCTTTTGCTGCTGCAATTTTTCATCTAAAATATCAAAAAGAAGTTTTTCTATCGATCCCTTGCTGCGATTTCCTTGTGTCGCAAAAGTTACCATCTTTGCAAACGTAGGATTGCTGCAGAAAATTTTAGCGGTGTGTTGCTGCCTTTAACCGATCTAATTGTTATCCTTTTTGAACAAAATTTTTTGTGCACCTCATAGATCATCTTGGCTCCCATCTGTGATTGATCTATTGTGGAATTCATCACAAAAACAAATTCGTGTGTTGCTGCAATCTCTCGTCACAAAGTGCTGAAATTTTTTTGATGAGTATTCTGCTATCACAACTTGCACCGATTTCTTTACTACTTTGCTGCCGAAATTTCTTGATCCAATTTGTTATCCTTGTTGCTATCTAAACTAAGATTCTACCATCAAACCCCCTCCTCAAACCCCTGAGTTTTCGCTGGAAATTTCATCGAGAAACCGCTATTTCTTCGACGACAATTCTGCTCTTACGAGACAGCGCATATAGGCAGCAATTTCTACTGATTTTTTGTCAAATCTTTGCTGCGAGCTACCACAAATCTAAAACCCTCTTCCCTAACCTTCATCCACTACCATCTCAGCCCAAAACTCCATCAAATCGCAGCCCCAAGCAGCACCCAAAACAGCCATAAAACAAGCTTAAACCGCAGCCTATATCCACCAATCCACAAACCCTTTCGGCCACCACTTCCCTCAAATAATTCATGCCTTTAACCCGGCAACAAAAGAGAGATCTTAATATTACAGATTTGGAGACATATGCTATGGCATCCGAGGAGGCAATTGATGCTAAATTTGAAGACTTCGAGACACGAATGGAGGAGAAGATTCAGACTCTCTTTGCCGAACTTAGTTTGGGTCGACCACCGAGCCCAAAGAAATCACATCAAGGGGAGAGCTCTAATCGAAAAGATGACCTTCAAGAGAGGGGAGGCTCTATGACCGATCCTCACTATCCACGCATGAGGGTGGACTTCCCTAGATGGGAAGAAGGAGACCCGATTGGTTGGATCTCGCGCGCGGAGCGATATTTTCGGTACCACAAAACCGTAGATGCATCTATGGTAGAAATTGCAGCTATACATCTTGAAGGAGATGCCATACAATGGTTTGATTGGTTTGAACATACTCATGGAGTCCTCTCATGGTGACAATTCAAAGAAGGACTGCTGATCCGTTTCGGACCAACCGATTACAAGAACATCGACGGACAACTAGCAAAGATCCGACAAACCTCCACCATCCAAGAGTATCAAACCAGGTTTGAAAGGTTATCTAATCAAACTCGTGATTGGTCTGAAAAACAATTATTGGGGACATTTATTGAGGGCTTGAAGCCAGAGATCCAGGGAGAAGTTAAGGCGCTCCATATCGAAGGTTGCAGCAAGTTCGACGTAAAGGTCGCCGACGGCCGAATCCTAAAATGCGACCAAAGATGCCCGCAGGTGAAACTATTACTACAGGACCAAGAAATTGTTGCCGACTTCTTCCTCCTACCAATTGATGATTATGAGGCTGTGTTGGGCATAGAATGGCTGACGACACTAGGTGATGTCTCTTGGAACTTTTCCAAATTGATTATGAAATTCTATTGCAAAGGTAAACAGGTCACCCTACGCGAAGCGCTTGGGCAACGTAACCACCGTTTCAACCCAACGAATGGAGAAAGTTTTACACAAGATAAATGGTGGCTTTCTTATGCATCTCCAGCAGCAACCAGAGGGGGAGAAAACAGAAATTAAAAATCAAAAGATCACCCAACTGCTTGTTGAATTTGATGATGTTTTTGCTGAACCGCGCGGTCTTCCTCCTACTCGGCAACATGACCACCGGATTCCAATCCTTCCGGGCAAACCACCAGCAAACACTCGGCCTTACCACTATCCTCATGTCCAGAAGGATGAAATTGAGAAAATCGTGAAGGAAATGCTCGAAACAGGGGTGATTCGACCAAGCTGCAGCCCCTACTCCTCACCGGTGCTACTTGTGCACAAGAAAGACGGAACTTAGCGAATGTGCGTCGACTACCGAGCTCCAAATGACATCACCATCAAGGATAAGTACCCCATACCAGTGGTGGATGAACTTCTTGATGAATTAAAAGGAGCTCGAGTCTTCACGAAGTTAGACCTTCGATCCGGTTATCATCAAATTCGGGTATGTGAAGGCGACATCCCAAAAACTGCTTTCCGCACTCACAACGGGCATTATGAATTCTTGGTAATGCCCTTTGGACTCACTAATGCTCCTTCAACCTTCCAAAGTCTCATGAACGACATTTTTCGGAGCTTTCTTCGCAAATTTGTGCTGGTATTTTTCGATGATATTCTCATTTACAGCCCTTCTCTTGAGACTCACTTTCAGCACTTGCGAATTATTCTGACGATCCTTCGAGAGAATACTCTTTTTGTTAAGCTATCAAAATGCAGCTTTCTCCAGCAAAAAGTAGAGTACCTTGGGCATATAATATCAGAAGAAGGAGTGGCCGTAGACCCAACAAAAATTGAAGTAATGCAAGGTTGGCCAAAACCTACAAATGTGAAATTGCTACGTGGGTTCCTTGGATTACCGAAAATTCGTGAAGGACTATGGGAAGATTAGTGCCCCCCTCACTTCTCTACTGAAAAAAGATGCCTTCCTATGGTCGAACAAAGCCTCCGCTGCCTTCGATAGACTTAAGGCAGCCATGACGACAACACCGGTGCTAGCACTACCGATTTCACCACCCTTCATCATTGAGGCCGATGCATCTGGAGTTGGAATTGGAGCTGTTCTCATGCAAGATGGTCGACCACTCGCATACACTAGCAAGGCATTGTCTCCCACCCATCAAAAAATGTCTATCTATGATAAGGAGATGCTCGCCATTGTGCACGCAGAGAACAAAGTGGAGACCCTACGATTGGCCGACGATTTGATTAAAACCGACCATAGAAGCCTTAAGTACTTTTTGGAGCAGGAGATATCATCCCCGGAGCAGCAAAAATGGGTAACCAAACTTTTAGGATTTGATTTTGAAATTATTTACAAAAAGGGGAAAGAAAACGTTATTGCAGATGCACTCTCACGGCTCCTCAAAGAAGCTGAATTTTCAGCTATCTCTCTTCCTACCACCGGCTTCCTCGAGGGCATTAGGGAAGAATGGAAGAAGGATCCAGAAACCAGCAACATCATCAAAAAATTGGAGGAGGATCCAAGTGCAATAGCTCACTATACTTGGGATTCGAGGGATCTACGCTATAAAGGTCGTATTGTGCTTATACCAAACTCCCTTGCATCAAAGTTATTCTGCATGAAATGCACTCCACACCTTCATTGAGGGGCACTCGGATTTCTAAGAACCTACAAAAGAGTGAAGCAAAACTTTTATTGGAAAGGGATGAAAAAAATTATTTCTGAATACGTAGCACAATGTGATGTATGTCAACAGCAAAAGGGTGAAACAGTGGCAAGTCCAGGGAAACTACAACCACTACTCATTCCAGACTCGGTGTGGACTGACATCTCCATGGACTTCATCGAAGGGCAGCCACCTTCAAAAGGTAAAAGCACAATCCTTGTGGTGGTTGATCGACTTACGAAATATGCTCATTTTTGTGCTGTGCGCAATCCCTACACTGCTGTTAGTATTGCTCAGATTTTCATAGAAAATATTGTTAAACTACATGGGATGCCAAGGTCCATTGTAAGTGATCGTGATAGGATCTTCACTAGCAAATTTTGGACCGAGTTATTTCAGTTACAGGGCACCAAACTCAAGATGAGCACTGCATACCATCCACAAACTGACGGCCAAATGTAAGTGGTGAGCAGGATGTTTAGAGACATACCTTCGGTGTTTCACTAGTGATCGACCAAAGGAGTGGACGAAATGGCTCCCCTGGGCCGAATGGTGGTACAATACTACATATCATTCATCTACAAAATGTACCCCATATGAAGCATTATATGGTCGGCCGGCTCCTGTGATTCCAAAGTATGTAATTGGCTCGGCTAAGGTAGATCAGGTTGACCAAGATTTAATTGACAGGGACAAACTCCTACAGCTACTAAAGGATAATCTCTCTCTTTGCTCAAGCTAGAATGAAGCGACAAGGCGACACACGAAGAAGTGAAAGAGAATTTTTAGTAGGAGATTGGGTTTATATTCGCCTACAACCATACAAGCAACTATCCATCAACACACGAGCCTCCATGAAGCTATCTCCACGTTTTTATGGGCCTTATCAGATCATAGAGCGTATTGGAGCTATGGCGTACAGACTTAAATTACCCGAAGATGCCAAAATTCACCCTGTCTTCCACGTGTCATGCTTGAAGCCTAAGTTGGGAGAACACGAGACACCCTGATCCAACGCCCAACACCACTGATGATGGAAATATTCAAGCCCAACCACAAGCCATCCTCGACCGCAGAGTCGTGATGTGTCGTCGACGTCCCTCTACTGAAGTACTAGTACATTGGACTAATTTACCACTCGAAGATGCCACATGGGAATCATATGAGGAGCTGAAGTCCCGGTTCCCTGAGTTCATGGAACTGACCTTGAGGACAAGGCCGATTTGAAGAGGACGGGCTTGATAGGACCCTAGCAGGGTTAGGTCCTACTCAACCATGTAGCAGCTAATAAAAACCCTGTGAGAATGTAATAAACCCCACCTAGCCACCTCTATCCTATAAAGAAGAGAGGCTAGGGTTTATATTTGGGTCTTTGGGCTTCTTAGCCGCCACCCCCCTTGTTACTGGGCCGGCCCGCTAAGGTTGAGGGTAAATTGGGTAGTTCACTTAGGAAGCAGCCCCTAGGGCTAGGGTTTGGAGCTCTATATAAGCTTGTAGCCTCCACCTCTTTGGAATAAGAAAGATCAATCTACAATTGCAGCCACCAGGCTACTTGGAGGGTGGAACCCCTATAGCGTTCCAAGGGTTGATCCCCCTCAAAGATCAATCTCCATAGAATTCCTCTGGGGTTCTATCAGTATGTCGGCGAAACTCATAATGAATTGCACCATGTCTAATAGAGTGTGATTCCTCCATTTGAATACACCAATGAGTTAAGTGTATAAGGAGGTATCCATTGGGATAGAATCCTATAGTCCTTGAGGAACTAGGCGAACTCTGTACTCAAGTACTCACCTCCTCAATCTAATCATAGAGTCTTGATACTCTTTTCAATCTGAACCTCTACTTCATTCTTATACTCCCTGAATTTCTCGTAGGCTTTGGACTTGTACTTCATAAAATACACATATCCGTACCTAGAGAAATCATCAATGAAAGTAATGAAGTGGGAATAACCACCTATGGCTTGAGTTGACATGGGACCATATAACTTACTATGTATGAGTTCCAACAACTTAATGGCTCTCTCTTTAGTTTCACTAAATAGAGAGTTGCTCATCTTTCCATGAAGGCAAGGTTCGCAAGTCACATATGACTCATAGTCAAATGGATCTAAATATCCATCTATCAGCAACTTTTGAATCCTTTTCTCATGGATATGACCTAGCCTACAATAACATAGGTATTCACTATTCACCTCATCTCATTTCCTCATGGACATACTTACATTCATGATATGTAGAGTAGTGTCTAGCATAATCAATCTATTATGCAATGTTCCTCTCCTGATGATCTCATCATCCTTAATAATTGAATAACTATTGTTCTAACAAACTACTTTATAACCATTCAATGTCAAACATGAAATGGAAATAACATTTTTGATAATGAAGGGAACAAAACAATATACATCTAATGTAATAGTAGCTCCACCAAGCAGATGTAGGATGACCTCATAATAGCAATAGCAGCAACTCTTGCTCCGTTGCCTATCTTGAGGTCCATCTTGCCTCTCATCAATTATTAGAACCCTTGTAGATTCTAAGCTTAGGGTTGATCTTTTTAGGGGATCGGCCTCATTGGAACACTATAGGAGTTTCTTCCTCCATGTTGCTGCTCAAAGGGTGCTAAAAGGATAATATATTTATGATAAAAAGAGGGTGAATACATGGCTATTTATAGGGCTTCTAAACCCCAACTCCTTATAGGACTCATACTTAAGACCCCTACTTCTAATCAACTCCTACTTCTAATAGGACTCCTCTAAGAAGCAGGCTCTAAACTAATCCTAACCTAGCCGGTCTCTTCACCTCTTTATTAGGGGTTAGCTAGATAGGATTTACATGAATGCCCTTAGGATTTATATGTTTGCCCCCTTTAATGAAATTGAATTAGGACTCTCCTAGCTAGAGTCCTAATAGAATTAGAACTCTCCTAGCTAGAGTCCTAACAGACCCGCCCTCTTCAAATCAGCCTTGTCCTCGAGGCTGATGCTCTATAAATTCTAAGAATTTCATCTTCAAGTCATCATAGTTCTCCCAAGTGGCATCTTCTGCTAGTAGGTTCACCCATTGTATTAGCACTTCAGTAGTGGGTCGTCGTCGTCGAGTCATGATCCATCAATCAATAATGGCACTCGACTGGGTTTAGAGTTCTCCTTGGGTAGTCATATTTGGTAGATGGCTTTAGGCTATCTCGTTTTGTCCCAACTTGAGCTTCAAACACGACACATGGAAGACTGAATGAATTCGGGAGTTGGTGGTAAGTCCAATCTATATGCTACTGCTCTGATGCACTCCAAAATCCAGTAGAGTCCATAGAACTGAGGTGAAAGCTTCATAGATGCTCTGGTCTGGATTGATGTTTGCTTATATGGCTGGAGCCGTAGGAAGACCCAATCTCCTACTGAAAATTCTCTTTCGCTTTTGTGTTGATCATATTATTGTTTCATCCTCTCTTAAGCTTTTCTTTGTGATGAGGGAAACCCTTCGATAAAGTCTATTGATATATCAATCTATATTGAGTCCAGGATGGGTAGAGGTTGCAGCTTTCCGAGACTTGCCATTGTCTCGCCTTTATGTCGTTGACATACATCATATTGTGCTACAAATTTAGCAATAATATTTTTCATCCCTACCCAATAAAAATTTTACTTAATTCTCTTACAAGTTTTAAGGAATCCAGAGTGCCCAACCAAAGGTATGGAATGCATCTCTTGAAGGATGGTAGAATTTGGCACAAGCACAATGCGTCCCTTATAACACAAGTCTTTGAGTCCTAACTGTAATGAGCCACAGAGCTCGGTGCTTCCTCCAATTTTTTTATGATCTTACTGGTCTCTGGATCATCTTTCCATTCCCTCCTAATATCCTCAAGGAAGTCACTGATTGGAAGTGAAACGATTGAAAATTCAGCTTGCTCAGGTAACCGCGAAAGCGTATCTACGATAACATTCTCTTTCCTCTTTTTATAAGTTATTTCATAATCACATCTAAGAAGCTTTGATACCTATTTTTGCTACTCAGGGGAAGATATCTTCTGCTCAAAGAAATATTTTAGGCTTTTATGGTCAGTCTTGATTTGAAAACGTCACTTAATCAAGTACAGTCTCCATTTGGCCATCGCATGCACAATCGTAAGCATCTCCTTATCATAAATAGTCATCTTGAGATAGGAAGAAGATAATGCCTTACTGGTATAAGCAAGGGGGTAGCCATCTTACATTAGTACAATGCCAATTCTGACTCCGAAGGCATCGGCTTCAATAATAAAAGTCTTACTGAATTCGGGTAGCACTAGTGCGGGCATTGTCATCATTGTGGCTTTAAGTTCATCGAAGGTAGTGGTGGCTTTGTCAAACCATTAGAAAGCATCTTTTTTTAGTAAGGAAATAAGAGGTGCATTGATCTTTCCATAGTTTTTCATGAATTTGTAGTACTAGCCTATTAAACCGAGAAAGCCGCATAGTGATTTTATGTTTCTCGGGGTTGGCCAGTTCTGCATTGCTTCAATTTTGGAGGGGTCCACCACCACACCTTCCTTTAATATGTAATGCCCAAGATATTCCACCTTCTATTGAAGAAAGTTGCACTTTGATTTTTTGACAAAAAGAATATATTCTCACAAAATTATTAAAACAAGTTATAAGTGCTGAAAATGACTTTCAAGAGAAGGGCTATAAATAAGGATATCATCGAAGAAAACCAACACAAACTTACGAAGATAACCCTATAAAATATCATTCATAAGGCTCTAGAAGGTGGAGGGAGCATTGGTGAGACCAAAGGGCATTACCAGAAATTCATAGTGGTCGTTGTCCATTCGAAAGGCGATTTTCGGTATGTATTCTTCGCACACTCGTATTTAATGATACCTGAATCAAAGGTCTAGTTTGTGAAGACTCATGCTCCCTTTAATTCATCAAGCAATTCATCTACTACTTGAATAGGATACTTATCCTTAATGATTATGCTGTTGAGAGCTTGGTAATCAATGCACATTCTCCATGTTCTATCCTTCTTTCGTACGAGGAGCACCAGTGAAGAGTAGGGGCTGCAACTTGGACGAATAACTCCTATTTTGAGCATCTCTTTTATAATCCTTTCTATTTCATCCTTCTAAAGATGTGGATACTGATATGGTTGAGTATTTATTAGAGGTTTGCCTGGAAGAACCAGTATACGATGATCATGTCGGCGGCTAGGAGGTAGGCTATGCGGTTTATCAAATATATCTGAAAATTCAGCAAGCAAGGGAAGTAGGTTTGGATCTTCAAATTTGGTTGGCTCTCCCTTAGATTGCTGCTCAAGTTATATCAAAAAGCCATTGCATGCTTTGTGCAAAACTTTCTTCATTCATTGTGTGCAAATCATCGTTATGTCGCCTCCATATTTCCCTCGTAGTATCACTTGTTTCCCCTTACTGTAAAATTTCATAATTAGTTTCAAAAAATTTCAGAAAACATCACCTAATGTCATTAGTCATTTGATGTTGAGCACAGCCTCATAATCATCAAGAGGGAGGAAGACATCTGCAATTATCTCTTAGTCCTGCAGCAATAGTTTTACCTGCGGGCACCTACGATCACACTTCAAAATTCATTTATCGGTGATCTTAACATCAAACCTACTGCAATTCTTGATAGGTAAGGTCATCCGGATAGCAACCTTACTATTCATAAAATTATTAGTGCTCCTGATGTCAATAAGAATAGTGATCAGTTGTTGCTTCAGAAGTCCTCCCACTATCATCATTTGCGGGTTCGCGTAACCGACAAGGGCATGCATCGTAATATCAATCGACTACTATTCTTCATTTGTGACCTCTTTCTCATACTCCTAGATCTCTTCCTCCATGTCTTCAAGAGGTTCAATCAGTAGGAGGCGGCCCCTTTTGCAGCGATGATCACGGTTCCACGGCTCATCGCAATGCCAACAAAGACCCTTTACTGATCAGTCATGTGGTTCTTCTCTTGTCAATTTTTTTGGCAGCGAAGGATGACTGAGAGTAGAAGGAGGTTTATATGCCATAGGCCTAGGAGAGGTTCTCATCCTCTAAGCATCTTTGTTAAGCCATTCTTCTTGTATTCGGGCGAAAGAAATCACAGCCGTCACAGTACGGGGCTACCGCGCCTTAACGTCCCCTTTTATCTCTAGCTTGAGTCCTTCGATGAATATTCCTAATAATTGATGATTAGTCTAATGACTAGCAAGGTAGGATAGCTTCTCAAACCTGGTTTGGTACTCTTGAATCGTAGAGGTTTGTCGAATTTTTGCGAGTTGGCCATCGATATTTTCATACTCCGTAGGTTCAAAATGGTTCAGCAGTGCATTCTTAAATTGATTCCACGTCGGAGCCCCATGATTGTATTCCAGCCAATTGTACCATTGAATAGCATCTCCTTCAAGGTGGATGATAGCAATTTCCACCATAGCATCATCTGACGTTCGGTAGTAGCAAAAGTAAGGTTCGGCTTGCAAAATCCACCCTGTTGGGTCTCCTTCTTCCCATCGTAGGAAGTCCACCCTTATTCATGGCTGAAGCATGTCCGAGGGCTATCCCTCCATCTTTGAAGGTCTCTCTGAACTCTCTCTCCTTGCTAAAATTTGGTTGGACTCGGTGGTTGTCCAATTCTATTGTAAACAAAGAGCGCAATTTGTCCTCCAAGCGCGATTCAAGCCGCGATTCAATCTGAGATTCCAATGCTTCAAATTTGGCATCAATTGGATCTTGAGAAGCCATAGCATATGCCTCTAGATTAGAGATATCTTTGTCTTTTTTCTATTGATGAGTTAATGGCATGGGGTGGTGGAAGGTTCGGACAATAGATCGGCGATAAAAAGGTTTGGCTGTAATGGTTTATTATTTTGGGCTATAATTTTTAACGTTGTAGGGTTATCAAAATAGGTTATAATGGTAGCATCTTAAGGCTAGAGGGATGCTCTAAAGATGTCTTGGTTGGTGGCAACAAGGTGGTAGGGGTTTAGTAGGTTACAGAGAAGAAAAATGACAAAGGTGTAGCACCAGATTTTTCATCGAAAAAATTCTAGCTGTAAAGATGCAATTTTTTTCCAGCAATTCTTCATATATATTCAAGTAAAACTCAAAGGAAATATATTGGTATGGAAGAGGTAATACTGTTAAAAATTTTGCACAAGGAAACGACAGTAAGAGGTTCGACAAAATTGAGGATCACGGAAAGGTACTATAGTAGATTTTTACATCTAAAGTGTAGCAGTTTGGACATAAAAGATCAGTGATTTATATTAAGAATTTTTTGATACAACCAAAGGGAAATCTGCTATTAGGAAGTGTTAATGTCGTCGTAAAAATTGCTAATCATATGTGCCCTATAAGCCAATCACATGAGTGATGGCAATTGTGACTTAATATGCACTCTTTCTCTTTGCTTATTATTAGGCATTTTATCACTTTATCTTGCATGTTACATATATTGTGATGTCCTTAGATCTATGCAATGAGAATCGGATCATGATGAGATCACGATAATGAGATCGATTCACCTTTAAACACATATCCTAAATAATCCTGGTCATAGGTTACTCGAGAGGGACATCGAGATAATCGAATAGACTGGTGTGCTATATACCCATCCATATGATAGAAGTGGTTGGTCTCATAGCTACTCGTGTGGGGACACTAAGGGTACAGTGCAGGTGCTCATTGGAATGAGTTCACTGATTGATCCACCTACGGAATGCTGGATGGTTATTGATACCTCACGTCAGATAGGGATTCCGTAGTCCCAGTAGTGTATCTGGTCCTTAGACTTGAGACACAAGGATGTCCTAAATGAGTACTCCACTCTTTGATATCGGACTTATAGGTTTAGAAAGTTTCAGATCTAGTACAACCGGTTATTGAGAGTGGTAACCAACCGTATGAGAGCTATTGAGTATCAATATAGGATCATCCACTCTCGGTATCATGAGAGGAATATCCCATGTATTCTTGATTGAACAAATCCTTGGCTAAGGTTATTCGGATTGAGAGAGAAAGAGTTCTCCGAGAGAATCTGATAAGAGCAAGACTCGAGGAGAGACCGTATGGGCCTGACAACACCATGCCCAATATAGGGTCTCTGGGATATTAGTTGGATGAGGGACTATAGATACATGGTAATTGAAGACAGATAGGTCCAAAGGATTGGATTCCCCTGTATCATTTGGGGGCTACAGCGTTGTGGCCTAGTACGTCCGTAGTCGATGAGTTAGGTGAATTATTATAGAGATAATAATTCACCAAGTCAGAAGGAGTTCTAACAAGTATGACTCACAGCCAGCTCGATATTGGGCCTAGAGGGTCACACACATATGGTAGGTATTACGACAAGTAGAGGTTCCGATATGAGATATCCGTTGGAGCCCCTATCTTATTGGATATCCATTAAGCCCCTGAATTATTGGATCCTAAGATAAGATCCAATAATTGCTAATAAGAGATTATTAGATAGAGACCCACTAATCTAAGAGGCTTGGGTAATTGGATGGAGATCCAATACCCAACAGGGCAAGATCCATTAGGGTTTATAGGGGGCCTTTATAAATAGGAGGGAACCAAAGCTCTATAAGTTGGGAGTTCTTTTTGGTGGCCACCTCCTGTTCTCCTCTCCCAAGAGAGGTGCATCGTCGCAGTCCCTATCGTGTGGATACTGCAAGAGAGGAGGATGTTTGACCTCCTTCATCCTTCTTACAGATCTGTAAGGATTTAGGGATATATGATCTCCCTAGGTACTTTCTTTTACACATATAGTTTTTACGGATTTATTTTTGATGCATCGATCTTCACACGACAACGGAACCTTTCTATGAAAAATCCATGATTTTGTTTTTTTTGTTCTTCCACTACACATGAGATGTCGCCCCTTGTGGATTTCCCAACAAAAATTTCATAGAGATTTGGATAAAAAAAAACATAGTAGCAAAATCAAATAATAGTGCTATGCGGTTAGAATTCTGCAGTGCATCTTTCGTTGTAGAGATGAAAACTTTGCAATGAAAAGTTTATGCAGCAATATAGGAATAACTTTTTTAGATTTTTTGAATAAGAATAACTAAATTGCAGCAGCAGTAAGGTAGGAAACCATAACTTGGTGCAATTCATAGGGAGATTAAAGGATGATCCGCGGTGGTGGAGATGATGGTGGAATTCAGCGATGATCTTTTAAGCAATTGTGGGAATTGCTTTAGGTAGTTGTGGAGGGCTGATGGGTGGCTGTGGAAGGGCAGTGAGATGCCAAGAATATTGCTCTGATACCAAGTGTTAGAACCTTTACGGATTCTAAGCTTGGGGTTGATCTCTTTAGGGAATCGGCCTCCTTGGAACTCTATAGGGGTTCCTTCCTCCAAGTTGTTACTCAAAGGCTACTAAAAAGATGATCTATTCATAATAAAAAGAGGGTGAATACATGACTATTTATAGGGCTTCTAAACTCTAACTCCTAATAGGACTCCTACTCAAGACCCCTACTTCTAATCAACTCCTACTTCTAATAGGACTCCTTCTCTAATAGGACTCTCTAAGAAGCAAACCCCAAACTAATCCTAACCTAGCCGGCCTCTTCACCTCTTTATTAGGGGTTGGCTAGATAGGATTTACATGAATGCCCTTGGGATTTACATGTTTGCCCCCTTTAATAAAACTGAATTAGGACTCTCCTAGCTAGAGTCCTAATATCAATCTCCTATATTTTGCTTGAACCTACAATGAATTATAGATATGATAAACACTGTGACCATCTTTGTCATAGTGGAAGCACTGGCCTTTGTCCTTTTTAAGGTCTTATTAGCAACCTTTACTTGGTTTGCCTTTGCCCTTGTTAAGGGACTTCTATGTCTTCCTTTTCTTTCTGGTCTTACTAGGATAGAGAACTATGAAAAAGAATCTATTAGGGACTGAAGTACAAGATCCATACATAAGTTATCCTCTAGGACCATTCCTAGACCGATGAGTTTCTCTATTCACTCAATCATCTTAAGGGCATGGTTCTGAACCAATGTTCTCTCAGTTATCTTGGCATAGAAGAGACTCTTCGATATCTCATAACATTGAGCATTTCTCTATTCCTGAAACAATTTGAAGAGTTGCAGGAGTATGGATATAGCATCCATCTTTTCATGTTGTCTCTGTAACTCGGGTGTCATGGAGCCCAATATGCAACACTGAACAAGAGTGGAGTCATCTGTGTACTTCATGTACCAAGCGATCTCATCCTTGCTTACCCCTTCGTCAGGCATAGGGATCACTGTATCAAGGACATATAAGAGTTTCTCTACTATGAGAACTATTCTCACATTACAGAGCTAATCCATATAGTTTGGACCAATAAGATAGTTGGCATCAAGTATGCCACATAGAGGGTCTAATAGCATTATTTTCTAAAAAATAAAAATATAACAAAAAATAAATAACATGCAGATTTTGTTGGGATCTAGAGCGGCACTAAGAGGGGGGGTGAATTAGTGCAGCGGTTAATAATAAAATTTTTGATAATTTAAACAAATTCGTACATTGAAAACTTTGTAGGATAAAATCATGTTTCGATTAAAACCGATTTCAATCAAAGCGTATCAGAAACATATTTAACTTGCAAGCATTTAGAGATGAAGAAATGAAGCAGCAAGTGAAGATGGTTTGCTAAAATGTAAATTGTGAGAAAATAAATGCAAACTAAATTTATAGTGGTTCGGTCATACAACCTACATCCACTCCCAATTCCTCTTCACTTGAGGCTACCGGCTTTCCACTAGTTGTCTTCCTTCCAATGGGTGAAGACAAGTCACTTATACTGCTCTCTCCTTTTGACAAACTTAGGAGTTAACCCTTACAAGCGCTCTCTCCTCTCTTTTAACTTGAAAACAAGTAAGGACTAGAGGAGGGATTCTAGAGATTTAAATAGAGTTTCTCTACTTTCAAAGTGTATATGCTTGTATATTCAACCCAAGGATGGGAGGGGTTTTTATAGGCTCCAATTGGATTCAAACTTAGAGCCAAAAACCATCCCATCCTGGGTCTACTTGGTTCTAGCGGTACCACCACCTATTACTGGTGGTACCACTGCTAGTTTGACCCTGACACTAGCGGTACTACCGTTAGTCTGGCGATGCTTGACACACTAACATGGTCAGTGTACTAGGTGGTACCATTGCCTAAGTACTCTGTCACTGGCGGTACCAACGCCTAGGTACTGTGTCACTAGGCGGTACCACCGCCTAGTACAACCTGGGGTGCTAGACCTGAGTAATGCCACTATCCCAATCGAGCGGTGCTATCGCCAGACAAGTCCTACACTCCTAGTTGGGCCTTAAACCCGGTCCAAACTAGTCCAATACCAAGCCTAATTGGCCCCTACTAGGGTTATAGGATTAACACTTAATCCTAACCCTAATTACATACTAACTTTAAAATTAAAGACATTTCCTAAGCTAATACAAAGTCTGAAAAGTCAAGACTTCTTCTAGTGAGCTTCCAACGAACTTCAGATGATCTTCCGACGAACCCTCAAACAGTATTCTACGGACTCCCGGCAAGCTCCTGGACTTCACGACGATCTTGGCAAGTTCTGACGAGCTTCTTCGATAAGCTCCAATCTTTCTCAGTGACCTCCGCAAACTTTCAATGAACCTTTCGGCGAACTTCTGAAAAACCTTCGGCAAGCTCCCTATTCATTCTCGGCTAGTTCCGGTAGCACTCCCGATAAATCTTCGGACTTCCGTCGAACTCTCAATCTCCCAATGATTCCATCGTACTTGACTCTTGCACTTTGCTTTGCTTTCTATCTTCATTTTTTTCGTAGTTAATCCTGTACACACAAACCTTAACTCTACTTTGATCTAGTTAGTTACACGAATCAACCTCCTATTGTCCGGTATGTCATTGGTCGGTGCACAATAACTCTACTTTGATCCAGTGCTTTGGTACACCATCCTCTCTTGTGGCATGTTACCCAATCGACAATTGACCTCCACAACTCTGATCTCCTTGGCGCAATATTATTCTTCTTGGCCCGATGTTTGAAGCCTTCTGTCGATTGTCGACCGGAACTCCAGCACGACATCCAATATACTGATGTGATCTCTTCCGGTGCAACACTGATTCATCCTGTCTCAACTGTCTAATCCTGATCGATAGTAGACCTGCGTCACTCAAAACACAATTAGACAATAAAACACAATCAATTAGTTTCATCATCCAAAATCTAAGACCCAATAGTCTCCCCCTTTTTTATGATGACAACTAATTGATGACGGAGTTAATCCTAACTCCCGAAGTTTAACCAAACTCCCCCTATCAATATACCATATTGATAGAAACCTTAGATTATTCTAAATCCAAGCCACATGCATCAAAATCATGTTATCAAAAACATTATACAAATATATAAAATATTCAATCAACATTTAAATTGCATAAACTCATCAATCTACTTCTCCCCCTTTGTCATCAATAAAAAGGAGAAGTAACATTTGGCTAGTTTAAAAGATATACAAGATTTATAATCATACTAGTTGTCAATCTAGGTGTTCATTCATCTCTTTAAAATATTCAATCATAGCAAGTTTTTAAGGATGTGTAATCATGGCAATTCAACACTTGCTTCTTGAGAGATAAACAACAAAAGCTTAAGACTTAGAGATTAGTAAAAGAGTTAAGAATAAAGTCCGAAGAAATTATAACAAACACTTAAGAGCTTAAACTTTATGCAAAATTCATGACATTTCAACACTTGCTTCTTGAGATGTGCACATTTGCACTTCGTTTCTCACAATAGGCAAGATAGCACTTTGCTTCCTCTTAGAAATATGCAATCACTATAAAAATGCAAGTTATATTTTCATTACAACATACAAGCATAGTAAGTGTGAGATTGTAAATTTTCTAAGTTTTGCATTTTTGCTTATTTTGAGATAGCAATTCTTTACTTCTCTTTAGTGTGCAAACTAGCAATTCTTTACTTCTCTTTAGTGTGCAAGCTAGCAATTCTTGCTCCCCCTTTGTCATTGACAAAGAGAAGTGGAGCACAAAGAGTCTTTTACATCAATGCTTTGATCATGACAAAATAATAAATCTACATCATGAATTTTCAACATATCAAGTCATGAGTTCAAGGGAGTCATAAATAAATCATGATATGAGGAAAATTGATGATAAGCAAGCAAGCAATAATGATAAGCAAGCTAGCATACTTTGTGATATGCAAGCTAGCTCCCTTTCAATTTTTCTCTTTTTGCAACTAAGTTTCACCTTTGCAACCTATCAACTTTTTGTTTACAATGAGCTAGTAATTTTTGTAAAATTTTACAATATTTTTAAACATGCAAACTCATGAGTTTAAAAAATTAATGTAACTTTGTAGTTTCTTTCTTCTCATTTTGAGAAGTGCAAGTTTTGCCTTTTTGCAAGTTCTATCTAGTTATGTTTGCTACTGTATCTTGTGATACACAAGCTAGCAAGTTTTCTCCATAATATGTCAAGCTAGCAATTTTGTAAAATTTTTATAACTTTAAGCATGCAAGCAATAAGTTGCTTTTCTTATGATACATAAGCTAGCAATCTTTTGCAATACATAAGTTTTGTCATTGTCAAATTCTCTGTAATATGTCAAGCTAGCAATTTTGTCTCCCCTTTATCATTGTCAAAAAGAAGGGAGGATGCAATGTTGTAATTCATTTCCATTTTCATCAAAATGACAAATAAGATATCAAAAATAAATATTGACATAAATATTTCAATCATCAAAATTTAAGTCATGAATATGAATTCAACATTCAAGCCAATAAGCTAGCTCCCTTTTAGTTATTGACAAAATGAAGTGGAGAACTCAATGGCTAAAAGTTTTAATTACATCCACTTTTCATGTCAATTATAAATTTGCATCAATTTTTCAATCATCGCATGATGCATTCAAGGAAGTATTGAAACATAAAAAGAATCAATTTAAGCATATTATAATGTTTCAATCAAGTCATGAATCCAAAAGTCATAAATCAAGAGGTTCATGAATCATTTTGACAAGTCACCCCTTTTTTAGGAAATAACAAGTGGAACTCTTAGGAGATCAAACATAAGATCTTGATTTATACGAAGGAATTTTCATCATGATCATAATTTCATTGAAAGAATTCAAAATAAATAGTTACGAGAAATCAAAATCATGAAACACAAATATTTTCTTTAGCATCAATTTTCAATTTATGATAAATGTCATACAACCAAGAATCATGATATATAAAAGCATATCATTTTCAAGGATCAAGTCATGATTACAAATGCTAATATATTTCTTTTCATTCATTTTCAAGCCATGATAAAAGAATAAATCAATGATTCAATCATTAAGAAAATTTCTTTTATATCAATTTTCAAACCATGACAAGTGATGTCAAGTCATGTGTAGAAAGAAGTATTGAAACATAGGAGAGAAATCAAATTGCACATGCAATATTTCAATATTCAAAACACATTTTCTCAAGTTGAGTATCAATAAGTCAAGAGAAAACAACTTATGATTCATTTGGATTTCTCTTCAATAACATTGGAGAATCATTGTATAAAGTAAGAGATCTTGAAAGACTCAAGTTATCAAGATCACGATATAGATTAAGCTCATTCAAATCAATTTTGACAACTCAAAACCCATAATCAAATCAAAATCATTTTCGAGATTCATACCATGAATAAAGTTATTATTGAAAGGATCAAAAGGCACTAAGAGGGGGGGGGTGAATTAGTGCAGCGGATTAAAACTCGTATTCTTGAAACCGATTTCTCAAAGAAACAAAAGTTCGTGGAAGAATTCGATTCGACGAAAGAGAACTTGAAAGTAATTGCTAAGAACTTGCAGCCAAGAAATGAAGTGATTTCAGAAATGTAAACACTCACACATTTGAGGAGACAATGATGTATAGTGGTTCGGTCAAATGACCTACATCCACTCTTGAAGCCTTTGCAATGAGGCTCCACTCTTCCACTAGCAAGTCCTTTGAAGGGGAAGGATCAAACACCCCTTTTTACAACCCTTTACAAGATGTTCACACTTGTACAAGATCTCTCAAGAAGAAGAAAGGTGAACACTTAGCAAAGAATACAACACTTTTCAAAGACTCTTCAAAAGCTCAAGACTCAAACTTTTTGCTCAAAGGGTAACCCTTTCAGTGAGAAAGGGGGTATTTATAGATCCAAAAGTGGATTTAAATTGGGCTCCAAATTCCAAGTGAATTTGGAGTCCCAGATTGTGTGTCAAAGCGGTGCCACCGCTTTGTCGGCGGTGCCACACCGCTGTGTCGATTTTGATCGACGTAAACGGTGCCACGCTTGACAGCAAAGCGGTGCTACCGCTTCTTCGATGGCGGGCGGTGCCACCAAATACCGCATTCCACCGTGGGCTGCGGTACTACTCGCTTCAGCACAAAGCGCGTTCCACCGCTCGTGTGTGCAAAACCGCTCCAGTCAAGCGTTCCACCGCCCGTGCAGGCGGTTCCACCGCCCGTGCTTGGGTGGTTGCACCTCTTGCCCCCATTCGACAGAGCCGAATGGGGCCTGCTTGGTCCTCAACTTGACACAAGAGGGCCTGGTTGGCTCCTAAATTTTGGGCAGGATTTATTTCTTAAATCCTTGCTCTACTCATGTGCAAATTTACGAACATAACTTAACGTGATTTGATCGGACACCCTTCAAGTCGACTTCCGCGAGTACTACGGCGAGATTCAGCAGCCTCCGATGCTTCCCTGATTGTCGCCGTGGTCTCCCAAAGATACTTCTAAGAAGCCCAACTAGTCTTCTACTGGTTTCCGAATTTTCCTAAGTTCCGCGAACCTTCGACGATCTTTGAAATGGACTTTCAAAACTTCGACAAGTCTCGAGTTGATCTTGGATGGTTCCTAAACTCTTCCGAAAATCTCTCGACTTCCGATAAACCACCGACGGACTTGGCCTTGATAAATCACGTTATGTTTTCCATCGTAGTAATTCCCGCACACTCATCTCAACAAAGAGATTAATACAAATATTTCACCACTTGATTTCATCATCAAAATCCGAGATTTAACAATCTCCCCTTTTTGATGATGACAATCAATTGGTGATGGAGTTATTCTTAACTCCCCTATGTATATGCCATAAAGAAAAATCGCTTGAATTCAATTTTTGAATTCAACATAATTAATTTTAATTTCAAGATTTCAAATTAGACATCAAGGATATCAATGAAGTATACATAAAAAGAAAGCATGATATCAAGAACCCAACTAAGTTTAATTTGATTACAAGCAAGATATCATATTGCAATACACATTTCATTTCTCCCCTTTGTCATCAATCAAAAAGGAGACGAGGGAATTATAACAACAAGGAGGGGTCGGGAAAACATCATAGATATGGAAAAGGAAATCGAAAACCGAAAACCATTCCACAAAGGGGCGAAAAGATATATCATGAAGTTAAGACAATATAGATGTCACGATGTAAGGAATACAACATACATGTCAACATACAACATAAGTTTGCATCGCTCAAAAAGAAACAGCAAGCTACTCTTCAGAGGAATGCCAAGATGCCTATACATGTGATCGATCTTTAAGTTCATCTTCCGTGATCTCCTTCAAAATTTCAATTTGCTGTAGTTTTACTTCATTTAACTCTCTCATGATCGGGTCAAGAGTAGATGAAGCAAAATGTCACCGATGTAGCAACAAAAGGATCAGGAGGAGGAGATTCATTTCCCCTAAGGACTGGTGTTTCAGGATGGTCTAATATCACATCTCCTAGGCTGCCTAACTCCTATTCCATGCTCGATAGTACATCTAAGTCGTCTCAGTAGTTTAACATTAATAACATTAAATTTTTCGATTTGTATTGCTTCTTCATCTGGTGAAATGCAGATGTTATGGGCATGCAATAGTCTAGTTATTAAACCTCCATATGGTAACATTGATCCTTTAGAAAGGACCTCTATCATGTGTCGCTGATTAGGTAACCAAAGCAGAATTGTTGTCTAGTCATAATCCAATATAAGGTACCTAATTCAGTGAAACTGATCTCATCATGATGAAACTGCTTAGGAATAATAATGTTTATCAGTATGTGATGCAAAATTTTAGAGTTAAAAGGTAATAGATGTTCACAACTCTTGGGAATTATTCCTAAATTTGGGTTTGCAAACACAGTTTCTAAAGCTTCTGAGTGAGTGGCACCAACTGTGTTCATATCCCATTTTCCCCGAAAATAACATCCTAGCTCTTTTCAACAATTCCAATTAATGAGCATATAGTATTATCACATATTTGAATCTCATTACCTAGAAGATAAGTTGACAAGCCATCATCATCACCGTTAAATTAGCATAGAACAACTTAACTAAACGTGGATAAATAGGTTCAATAATTTGCGAGAATAGGTAAAGCCTCTAAGTCTCAAAACCACATTAAAGGTTCTAAGTTTCCTAATTGATTCAAATCAACATACTTTCCTTTGTGAATGGGTCTTGAACCAAATTCAAAAATCTAAGGGAGGCTTCTTGTGATTTAAACAAGGATTGGTCAAATGAATCTACCTCCATCCTTTTTCCTTTGTCTCTTGATGTTCTTCTAGGAGCCATTTCTATGAATAATCGAAAATTAATTGAAGAAAGGAATGAAACTTCACAAGAAAATGAAAGAGAAAGAATTCTGTTTTTACCTTAGATTGGTTCTTTGAGATGTAGGAAGAATGAATCACGATGGAGTCTCCTCCTTAGGCTTCTAGATAGGAAGAAATCACACCAATTTGAAGTTTAGAGGAGTTTAGAAGAGTGAGGAGAGCGGATGCAGATTAGGGGCGGTTCTACCGCCGCCCTAATACCTTTTATAGGAGGGTGTTCGGGCGGTTCCACACGCCCAAAGAAAGTTTCCACCGCCTCATGGTCGATTACCCAGCGGTTCCACCGCCAAGATCTCATGCGTGCTACTGGCCGTTAGAGCACAAAACCACTTCGGATTTTAATGTTTTTTTTTTTTTTAACCTCTCCTTTTTTTTTTTTTTTTTTTTAAAAATCTCAGAGATGGGATGAAGTCAAAAGAAATAAATCCATGGACAATCCGAATCAAATTGATGGAAATCATAGTTTAAACATAATTTCAAGAAAAGACATCAAAAAAATTACTTACTTGGACAGTTTAGCATGCCTAATTCCCTTCTAATAAAATCAAATTGTTCCTCATTTAAAGGTTTCGTAAAAATGTCCGCTAATTGATGATTTGTATCAACAAAATCAAGAGTGACATTTCTACTACTTACATGATCACGTATAAAGTGATGCCGATGTCAATGTGCTTAGTGCGAGAGTGTTGTATTGCATTTTTAGTTAGACAAATTGCACTCGTGTTATCACACTTTATAGGAATATTTTTAAGTAGATTCCATAGTCCTCTAGTGTATTTTTCATCCAAATAACTTGTGCACAAATGCACTAGCAGCTATATATTCAAATTCAGCTTCAGAGATAGTGCAATACAATTTTGTTTCTTGGAAGTCCAAGAAACAAGTGCATGTCCTAGAAATTGGCATGTTCCGATGTGCTTTTTCTATCTAGTTTACATCCACCAAAATCCGCATCTGCATAAGCTTTCAAACTAAAGTTTTCAGATTTTGGATACCATAATCCAAGATTAGGGTCCCTTTAAGATATCTAAGAATCCTCTTGACCGCTTTCAAGTGAGATAGCTTAGGATTAGCTTGGAATCTTGCACATAGCCCTACACGAACATGATATCAGTCAGTTGCGTGAGATAAAGCAGCTACCTATCATGCCCCTATAAGTTTTTTGATCAAAGCTTTCTCCATTTTCATCCATATCTAATTTAGTGGAGGTGCTCATAGGAGTGCTAATTTCCTTTGATCCATCCATATTGAATCGTTTTAATAATTCCAATGTGTATTTTGATTGATTTAGAAATATACCATTACTTAGTTGCTTGATTTGAAGTCCTAAAAGAAATTTAGTTCTCCCATTAGGCTCATCTCAAATTCATCACTCATATCTTTAGCAAATAAATCACATAGTGATTTATTACAAGATCCTAAAATGATATCATCAACATAAATTTGAACAATAAGAAAATTGTTTTCAAAATGTTTAATAAACAATGTAGTATCAACCTTGCCTTTAGTGAAATTATTTGAAATCAAGAAAGAACTAAGTTTTCATACCAAGCCCTAGGGGCTTGTTTAAGACCATATAAGGCCTTAGTTAGCTTAAATACATGGTTAGGAAATAGAGAGTTTTCGAATCCGGGTGGTTGTTCAACATAAACTTCTTCGAAATAAAACCATTTAAAAACGCACTTTTGACATCCATTTGAAATAATTTAAAATCTTTACTACTAGCATAGGCAAGGAGCATCCTAATGGCTTCCAATCTTGCCACCGGAGCGAAGGTTTCTTCATAATCGATACCTTCTTCTTGGTTGAAACCTTTGGCCACTAGTCTAGCCTTGTTTCTAACCATGATACCGCATTCATCTTGCTTGTTTCTAAAGACCCACTTAGTACCAATAACTAAGTGGTCATTAGGTCTAGGAACAAGCTTCCATACCTCATTCCTCTCAAATTGATTCAATTCTTCTTGCATTGCGATAACCCAAGAATCATCTTTTAGGGCCTCAACAATGCATTTTGGTTCAACTTGAGAAAGAAAGGCAGCATGGGCACAAAAATTTTTGAAAGAAGAGCGAGTTTGAACCCCTTTCGATGCATCTCCTATAATTAACTCCTTGGGATGAGCATCTACATACTTCCATTCCTTTGGTAAGGAAGGTTGGGAAGAAGATGCATCCAAGATGTTATTTTGAGGAGAGGGTTCATTCAAATTCAAATCATCAAGACCAAAATCATCATCAAAATCTTTTTTCTTAAATTCGAAACTTCATTAAAAACCACATGAATAGATTCTTCTATAAGTAAGGTTCTCTTGTTGAAAACACGAAAAGCCTTAGAAACGGAAGAATAACCAAGAAATATGCCTTCATTGGATTTTGCATCGAATTTTCCTAAGGCATCCTTTTCATTCAAAATAAAGCATTTGCAACCAAAAACTTTAAAGTAAGAAATATTGGGTTTTTTATCATTCCATAATTCATATGGAGTTTTGGATAGGGATGGTCTCACTAGAACTCTATTCATCACATAGCAAGTCGTATTCACGGCTTCGCCCAAAAATATTTTGGTAAATTATATTCATTTAACATGGTTCTAGCCATTTCTTGCAAACTTCTATTTTTCCTTTCTACTACTCCATTTTGTTGTGGATTTCTTGGAGTAGAGAAGTTGTGATTGTATCCGCTTGTTTCACATAAATTTTGAAGTCATGATTTTGAAATTCACCTCCATGATCACTTCAGTATTGATGAGATCATAAAGCCTTTTTCATTTTGAGTGAGTTTACAAAATTTAGAGAAACATTTGAAGCAATCACTTTTATGAGCCAAAAATAGGTCCAAGTGTATCTACTATAGTCATCCACAATTACAAAAGCATATTTGCTACCACCTAGGCTTGTTATGTCAATTGGTCCAAATAAGTCCAAGTGGATCAATTACAATGGTCTAGTGGTGCTAATGTGATTTTTGATTTGAAACTAGTCTTTATTTGTTTTCCTAGTTGACATGCATCACATACCTTATCCTTAACAAATTTCGTGTTTGGGATACCTCTTACTAAATCTCTAGATGAAATCTTAGAGATTAGTTTCATGCTTGCATGGCCTAGCCTCCTATGCCAAAGCCAAGCGTCATCATTCAAAACGAAAAACACATTTCATTACTTAATTTATCAATATTTATTGTGTAGACATTGTTTTGTTTTAAAGCAATCATGGATATGTTGTTGTTGGGTTTTTCAATAATGCAAACATTGATTCAAATTTAACAACATAACCTTTATCACATAGTTGACTAATACTTAAAAGATTATGTTTTAAACCATCAACTAGTAACACATCATCAATTGAAAACTTGATTTGTTACCTATGGTTCCCTTGCCAATGATTTTACCCTTGTTGTTGTCTCCGAAAGTGACATATCCTTCTTCTTTGCTAGAGAGCATAGAGAAATGAGATGGATCTCCGGTCATGTGCCTTGAGCATCCACTATCAAGATACCATTTCTTGCTCCTAGCTTGTGAGTTTGTCTACAAAAGAGGATTGTTTTTAGGTACCCATTTGATTTTGGGTTCCTTACAAATTGATCTACTTATTTTGTAATTTATCATTGAATTGTTTATGGTTCCTTTAGGAACCCATATCAACTTTTGTGGACTAATTTTCTTGAATGGACATTTGTAGGTAACATGTCCCATTTTGCAACAAAATTACATTTCAAATGGGGTGATACATGCAATGTAGACCCTTTAACAAAGGTGGTGGGATTTTGGTGAGAACCTCTCACAAATCCGATACCACTTCTATTTCCGACATGACCTTTGTTAGCAAGAATCATGTCTAAGCCCTTGCTACCGACCTTAAACTTGTTTAGGGTCTCTTTGAGTAGCAAGTTCTCCCTTTTTGTTGCATCTAAGTCTTCACACTTAGAGCATGGGGGTAGAGAAGGGTTTTGAAGACTATTGAATTTACTTTGTAATAAAGCATGCTCTTTCTTAAGTAAATTGAACTTCTTACTAATAGTTCTACATTCATCAAACAACTCATGAAAAGCCATAGAAAGTTCATCGAAAGATAACTCTTCATTAAGTAACTCACTAACCTCTTCTCCAAATGCCATTAGAGCTAAATTTGCCTCCTCTTTGTTGCTAGCCTCTTCAATCTCGAGTCACTTGAATCATCCCATGTGGCCTTCAAGGCTTTTTTCTTCTTGAATTGCTTCTTCTTGGCTTGAGGGCATTCATTCTTGAAGTGTCCCTTCTTGCTTGTATTAAATGACTTGGTCCTTTTTGTGTTGATTTGGTCAAATTTGCTTTTGTTCAAATTTGCTTTTTTGTGTCATTTTTGAACTTGTTCTTTCTTATGAATTTCTTAAACTTTCGAGTTAGAAGTGCAATGTCATTGTCACTATCCTCATCACTTGATGTTCCTTTCAAGTGGTCTTCTTGTGTTCTAAGTGCCATATCCTTCCTGTTCTTTGAAGGGGGTTCTCAAGCTCTTCATGAGCATGGCACGTCATCTCGTAAGTCATTAGAGATCCAATAAGTTCTTCAATGGGAAATACTTTAAGATCCTTGGCCTCTTGAATGGCCGTGACCTTGGACCTCCCAACACTTTGGAAGGATCTTAAAATCTTAGTTACCAATTCAAAATTCAAAACCTTTACCAAGAGCTTTAAGTCCATTGATGACATCCGTAAAGTGTGTACATGTCTCCAATGGACTCATTTGGTTTCATCCAAAAGTTCGTAGAGAATGCACAAGAATGTTGATTTTGGACTCCTTCACTCGGCTAGTGCCTTCATGAGTGATTTCAAGAGTGCGCCAAATATCAAAAGCCGATTCACAAATGGAAACCCGATTAAACTCATTCTTATCAAGTGCACAAAATAAGGCATTCATAGCCTTTGCATTGAGAGCTTAAAATCTTCTTCTCCGACTCATTCCATTCACTCATCGGAAGAGAAGATTTTGCATCCATTTTCGACAATATTCCAAAGTTCAAGTCCATGGAGATAAGAAAAATTCTCATACGAGTCTTCCAATACGTATAATCCGACCCATTGAACATAGGTGGTAACAGGTGGACGAGTGATGGAGAGACCCTCTTGCATACCGGAGTAGGCCATCTCTCTTGGGTTTTAAACCAATATGAGAGCAAACCTTGCTCGATACCAATTGAAAGGATCAAAAGGCACTAAGAGGGGGTGAATTAGTGCAGCGGATTAAAACTCAGATTCTTGAAACCGATTTCTCAAAGAAACAAAAGTTCGTGGAAGAATTGATCGACTTCAAGAAGAGAACTTGAAAGTAATTGCTAAGAACTTGCAGCCAAGAAATGAAGTGATTTCAGAAATGTAAACACTCACACATTTGAGGAGACAATGATGTATAGTGGTTCTCAAATGACCTACATCCACTCTTGAAGCCTTTGCAATGAGGCTCCACTCTTCCACTAGCAAGTCCTTTGAAGGGAAGGATCAAACACCCTTTTTTACAACCCTTTACAAGATGTTCACACTTGTACAAGATCTCTCAAGAAGAAGAAAGGTGAACACTTAGCAAAGAATACAACACTTTTCAAAGACTCTTCAAAAGCTCAAGACTCAAACTTTTTGCTCAAAGGGTAACCCTTTCACCGAGAAAGGGGGTATTTATAGATCCAAAAGTGGATTTAAATTGGGCTCCAAATTCCAAGTGAATTTGGAGTCCCCAGATTTGTGGTCAAAGCGGTGCCACACCGTCCGGGCGGTGCCACCTCACTGTCGATTTTTGATCGATCGACGTATGTATGTGCCGCTCATGTGTGCAAATAAAGCCTACCGCTCAGCCTGTTGGATCGAGGCGGTGCCACAAGTTCTATCCGTATGTTCCACTGCCGTTGCTGAACAAAGGGCCACCGCATAATATAAAGCTGCATTGCATAGCGTTCCACCGCCATGTGTGTGTCAGGCGGTGCTACAGTTTCAGCCGGGCGTTCCACCGCTTCAGTAGTATGTTCCACCGCTTCCAGCAGGCGTTCCACCGCCCCAGGCTTGGGTGGTTGCACCTTGCCCCCATTCGACAGAGCCGAATGGGGCCTGCTTGTCCTCAACTTGACACAGAGTGGCCTGGTTGGCTCCTACTGACTTTGGGCAGGATTTATTTCTTAAATCCTTGCTCTACTCATGTGCAAATTTACGAACATAACTTAACGTGATTTGATCGGACACCCTTCAAGTCGACTTCAGCCCGAGTACTACGGTGAGATTCAGCAGGCCTCCGATGCTTCCTGATTGCTCGCTGGTCTCCCAAGATACTGCAAGCCCAACTAGTCTTCTATTGGTTTCCGAATTTTCCTTAAGTTCCGCGAACCTTCGACGATCTTTGAAATGGACTTTCAAACTTCGACAAGTCTCTGAGTTGATCTTGGATGGTTCCGGCAACTCTTCCGAAAATCTCTCGGACTTCCGATAAACCACCGACGGACTTGGCCTTGATAAATCACGTTATGTTTTCCATCGTAGTAATTCCTGCACACTCATCTCAACAAAGAGATTAATACAAATATTTCACCACTTGATTTCATCATCAAAATCCGAGATTTAACAATTATCACATCATCAACTTTTTAGAGATTCAAAATGACAAATAGATTTTTGATAAAAACTCATTATCAACAATATCATAAATGAATTTATCACTTGTCTTTTATTTGAAAAATCCAAAACTTTAGAGAAAGAGAGATGTTCAAGAAGCATGCATTTCTCTTTTAGTGATTTACATCGATTTTGTATAAACATGCCTTTGTCTTCTTATGTTGAATCAAAATAAGCATGAAAGTTCAAGACTTAAAGGAAAAATCCATCATCATGATTTTATAAAAAAAATAACACATCATGTGAGAAATTTATCAAAAAAGTGATTAAGACCAAAACCTCATTAGTTCAAAATGTAAGAGTCACGCATTTTTATGTGTTTCACTTTAAGTTGGTTATTTTCATATGAGTATGCTCATGTTTTTCATGTAGATCCAAAAAGCAACTTTCAAGAGAAATCATTAACACCGAAAACATGATACACACATTTGTTTTCAAAACATTGATTATGATTATTTTCATGAGATTCACAAGATTCATGAAATGAGTTCATTAATCTCAATAGGATAGAAAATGTATTTTAATTTCAAGCAATTGATTTCATGAGAGCATTTTCAAGTCTTTTGTGAAAACATGTATCAACATTTAAAAACGAGACATAAGTTTCGTCATAAAACCGTCAAGACCAAACACATCAAAAATAAAACATCATGATAATGTATTTTTAATTTTTTATGTGTTTTCTTTTATGTGGTTGATCTCATATAAGCATGTTTAAATTTTCATGTAAAAACCATGCATCATGTTGACAGTGAAATCATGAATATGCTTGCTTTTATATTTTAATCATATTTTGTGTGCAAGCATTATCTTAAAATATGCCATTAATTTTTGTGTCAAAAATCATGCATCTTATTTGAAACCAAAAGCAATATAAAATCATCAAGATTCATGAATTTATCATGATCATATGCTTTCCTTTTTATGTGTTTTATTTGTTTCATATAAGTATATTCTAGTTTTTATAAGAAAGCCATCACCGTATAACTCTGAAATAAATTTCGTCAAGCCTAAAAATACATTAATCTAAAATATAGAGTTCCAAATCAACATCACTTCAAAAACTCATGCATGATATAAAATCATCAAGCATCATGTTTAGAGATGAAAAATAATATAAAACAACAAGATACACGTGCATTGATTAATCCTATTAGGTGTACATGCATTATCACTAATCATGCAAGTATTATTTAATTTTTACTTTTCAAAATGCTGGAAAGAAAAGCATGATATAATTTTTGAAAATAATTTATTTATTTCCTACTCTCTAGACATTTACCAAGACTTTTCTATCTATTGATGACATCCGTGAAACGGGTGTATATGTCGTCGATAGACTCGCTTGGTGTCATTCAGAAGAGCTTAAAATCATGCAATAAGAGGTTTACTTTTGAGTTTTTAACTCTACTAGTTCCCTCGTGTGTGATTTCAAGTGTTTGCCAAATATCAAAAGCCGTATCGAACGTAGAAATCTGATTGAACTCGTTTTTATCCAAAGCGCAAAATAAGGCATTCATAGCCTTTGCATTTAAAGAAAAAGATTTTTTCTCTAAATCCAACCATTATTTCATCGATTTAGAGGGAAGTTGAAAGCCATTTTCAATGACATTCTATAAGTTTAAATCAAAAGAAGTCAAGAAAACTCTATTTCGAGTTTTCCAATATGTGTAATCCGATCCATTAAACAATGGGGGACGAATAATTGAAAAACCCTCTTGAAAGCTATGAAGAGCCATTTCTCGTGGGTGTGAATCCAAAAGAGAAATAACGAGGCTCTGAAATCAATTGTTGGGATCTAGAGTGGTACTAAAACGGGGGATGAATTAGTGTAGCGGTTAATAATGAAAATTTTTGGTGATTCAAACAAGTTCATACATTAAAAACTTCGTAGGATAAAATCATGTTTCGATGAAAAATGATTTCGATGAAAGCATATTAGAAACGTATTTAACTTGCAAGCATTTAAAGATAAAGAAATGGAGCAGCAAGTGAAGATGGTTTGCTAAAATATAAATTGTAAGAAAGTAAATACAAACCAAATTTATAGTGGTTCGGTCATACGACCTACATCCACTCCCGATTCCTCTTCACTTGAGACCACTAGCTTTCCACTAGTTATCTTCCTTCCAATGAGCGAAGACAAGTCCCTTACAGTGCTCTCTCCTTTTGACGAGCTTAGGAGGTAACCCTTACAAGCACTCTCTCCTCTCTTTTAACTTGAAAACAAGTAAGGACTAGAGGAGGGATTTCCAAAGATTTAAATAAAGTTTCTCTACTTTCAAAGTGTATGTGCTTGTATATTCAACCCAGGGATGGGAGGGGTTTTCATAGACTCCAATTGGATTCAAACTTGGAGCCAAAAACCATCCTATCCTAGGTCTACTAGGTTTTGGCAATATCACCGCCTGTTACTGACAGTACCACTGCCAGTTTGACCCTAACACTAGCGGTACCACCGCTTGACACACTGACATGGTCAGTGTACTGGGCACTACCACCACCCAGGTACTCTATCACTAGGCAGCACCACCGCCCAATACAACTTGGGGAGCTGGACTTGGGTGGTGCCACCGCTAGACAGGTCCAGCACTCTTGGTTGGGCCTTAAAATTAGCCCATACCAGTCCAATTAGCCCCTATTAGGGCTATAGGATTAACACTTAATCCTAACTCTAATTATGCACTAACTATAAAATTAAAGATATTTCCAAAGCTAATACATAGTTCGGAAAGTCAAGACATCTTTCGACGAACTTTCGGCGATCTTCCGACGAACCCTCAGACACCATTCTGCGGACTCTCGATAAGCTCCTGGACTTCACGACGATCTTGGCGAGTTCCGATGAGTTTCTTTGAGAAGCTTCGATCTTTCTCAATGAGCTCTATGAACTTCCAACGAACCTTTCGATAAACTTTTGAAAACCCTTTTAGCAAGCTCCTTACTCATTCTTGGCTAGTTCCGATAGCACTCCCGATGAATCTTCAGACTTCTATCGAACTCTCGAACTCCCAACGATTCCATCGTACTTGACTCTGACACTTTGTTTCGCTTTATGTCTTCAATGTTATCATAGTTAATCCTACACACATAAACCTTAACTCTACTTTGATCTAGTCAGTTACACAAATCAACCTCCTATTTTCCGGTACATCATTGGTCGGTGCTTCATTCAGTTCTTCGGTGCACCGTCCTCTCTTATGGCCTATTGCCCAATCGACAGTTAACCTCCGCAACCCCGATCTCCTTGGCGCAATACCACTCTTCTTGGCCCTATGCCCGATGTTCGAAGCCTTTTGCAAATTATCGACCAAACCTCCGGCACGACATCTAATATACTGACGTGATCTCTTCTAGTGCAACACTAATTCATCTTATGTCAACTATCTAATCCTAATCGAGAGTAGACCTGTATCACTCAAAACATAGTTAGACAACAAAACACAACCAATTAGTTTCATCATCAAAATTCGAGACTCAATAGATTTTACAAAAATATAAATAATTAAGATATGGACTTCTATCTTGAAGTGCTCCCACTATTTTTCTAGTGAGTCATGCGACACCATTAGCACATGAAACAGAAGTCTCCGGCAGACTTCTAGTAGGGACTGAGATCCAATCAGCATCTTAGTGTAACCTCGAGGGACTCGACCAATCACACTGAGCCCAAAAGGTAGGCAACTCTTGTCAATCATAACTCTTTGTGATTCCCATCCTATTCGGCCTCTGAGCTACCATGGCCTCAAGGGACTCGACCAACCATGATGTTCAGTTAAGTCATCATCTTCGTTAAAAAATGAGTCTAATTCGATGATATAGCCTCGAGGGACTCGACCAAGTATACTATGTCTTGAGGTCACCGGTGACATCTCTATATTGTAGATAAGATAGCGAATCACGATATAGGTGAGTATCAAGGTACTCAACCAACTCAACCTATACTAGGAATCGGTTCCTACCTATAATGATGGAAGGTCATGTGGGTCAATATAATTGCCTCACGTTTATCGACTTAATATTATCAAGAGAGAGAATTTTTAATTTGGTCTCCTAATATGACGTGTCACACACATAGATATTTAATATATATATACATCGCATGTAAATATATATATATATATATATCTAATAAGTGTATAACCAATTACACATCATATGAGCAATCACACAGATGATCATAGACCACATCCTAATATAATCAAGCCTAAGCCAATGGGCCCAATCACTCATATCATGGATCTATGTGTGCATCGACATATCTCCATACCCTGTGATCATCTATCTCGCCTCATCGGTTTTAATCGGCATCTCAACACATCGCTATACGTCGCAATCATCCGTCTCGATCTCGTGAGTCTCGTTATTGCTTCCATGCTCTTACTGTGCCTCCTCATATAATTACAATATAATTACAGGTACACAAGCCTAACAATAAACGAGAAAAATAAAAGGCTTACAGGCCACAACAACAATAATAATCACATATACACACATCACACGGTCCATGATTATTTATCCACATCATACATCACATGTACACATCATCATCATGTAGGACTACTAGATAAATAATAATAGTTAATTAAAATTTTTAATTAATTATTTTTTAAACTCAAGGATATAAAGAGAATTTAATGAATTATGAAGGGTATTTTGGTAATTTAATATGAAGGACACACCATGGAATTTTTAAAATTATGAGGGGTAGAACTATCTTTTTATAAAAAACCTAATCCCCTATGCTTCCTACTGTGTTGCGATAGGGCCGCCAGTGGGCGGGCGTTCCTCCCTGCCTACGGGCGATGACGATCGCCTAGTGATGTCACAAGCGCTGCTCGCAGGCGGTGTTGCCCTAACAGGTGTGTCGCTGCCCGTAGGCAACATTGCCTCGACAAGTGTGCCATTGCCCCTACGGGTGTGCCATTGCCCGTGGCCAGCATTGCCCCGACGGGTGCACTGTTGCTCCTGCAGGTGCACTACTAGTCCTACGGGTGTAGCACCTATAGGCGGCCCTTGCTGGGGCAATGCTCGTAGGCAACAATACCCCTACGGGCACCACCCACCCCTTGCAGGCAGGCCTCCTATGTAGGTAGCCTGCAAGCGTCGTTTGCTTGGCAGCCACTACTGGCCGCCTATATGCAAATGGTAGCCAAGGCTGCCTTCCACGAGGGCAGCAACAGTTGCTGCCCTTTTCTACTTTTGTGTCAATAATTTTGACATCAAAAGCCTCTCTAAATCACAACACACGTAGTTCAAAATCTGATCTTCGTGTGAACAACCTGGCTTTAATACCACTATTGGGAAATTCAAGAGCGACATTACATGCGCAGCGGAAGAACAAAAATAAAAATCTTGGATTCTCGTAAAATGATTTCATCATTGTGTGAAGATTTGTCCATAAAAATACATCCATGAATTTGAAAACTACGTATGTAAGATAGATAATACCTAGGGAGATCATATATCCCTAACATTCCTACAGATCTATGGGGTGGATGAAGGAGGTTAAGCGTCCTCCTCTCTAGCAGTGATCCACATAGTAGGGCTACGAAGATGCTCCTCTCTGGGGAGAGGAGAATAGGAGGTGGCCACCAAAAACCCTAGCATATAGACCATTAGTTCCTTCCTATTTATAGAGGTCCCTTATAAACCCTAATGGATCCTACCGTATTGGGTATTGGATCTCCATCCAATTACATAAGCCTCTTAGATTAATGGGTCTCTACCCAATAATCTAGCTCTTATTGGATCTCATCCATGGGATCCAATAATACGGGGGCTTATTAGATATCCAATAAGATAGGGGCTCCGGTGGATATCTCATATCCGAACCTCTACTCGTCGTAACACCTACAATATGTATGTGACCCTCTAGGTCCAATATCGAGCTAGCCATGAGTCATACCTATCAGAACTCTTTCTGACTCAATGAATTATTATCTCCATAATAATTCACTCGACTCATCGACTGCGGACATACTAGGCCACTACGCCACAGTCCCCAAACGATACGAGGGAATCTAATCTTTTGGACCTATCTACCCTTAGTTACCATGTACCTATAGTCCCTCATCCATCTAATATCCCAGAGACCGTATATTGGGTATGGTGTTGTCAGGGCCATACGGTTTCTACTCGAGCCTTGCTCTAATCGGATTCTCTTGGAGAACTCTTTCTCTCTCAATTCGAATAACCTTGGCTAAGGATTTGCTTGAGTAAGAATACATGTGATATTTCTCTAATGATAACAAGAGTGGATGATCCTTTGTTGACACTCAATTACCTTCGTAAGGTTGGCTACCATTCCCGAGAACCTACTGTACTAAATCTGGAACTTTCAAAACCTATAAGTCTGGCGTCTAAGAATAGAGTACTCATACAAGGCATCTTTGGTGTCTCAAGTCTAAGGATCAGATACACTATTGGGACTACGGAATCGTTGTCTAACTTCATGTATCAATAACCATCAAGCATTCCGTAAGCAAATCAATTAGTGAACTCATTCTCTAATTAGCACCCGTATTGTACCCTTAGTGTCCCCATATGAGTAGGTATGAGACCAGCCACCTCCATCATATGGATGGGCATACAGCACACTAGTCTGTCTGGTTATCTCGATGTCCCTCTCGAGTAATCTTTGACTGGGATTATTTAGGGTTTGTGTTTAAAGGTAAATCAGTTTCATTATCATGATCTCATCACGATTTGATTCTTATTGCATAGATCCAAGGACATCATAACATACATATGAATAATGTGAGAAATATTAATAATTATAAGTAAAAAGATTGACACAGTGTATTACAGATGCCATCACTCACGTGATTAGCTTACAGGGTACCTATAACTGGCAGCCCCTATTTAGGGCCTATAGAAAACGAGAAAGGCTGGCCCCTTCTTGATTTTGTGGTACATGCAGCGAGAAGATTTGTGTAGCGATAAAGAAGCATCTTCACAACCCCTGCTTTATGGATCACCACTAGAGAGAAGGATAGTTAACCTCCTTTATCCTCTTCCATATATCTATAGGATTTCAGAAATATACGATCTCCCTTGATAGCAAATATCCCTTAACATGTATAGTTTTTTGGTTTTGTGGGTTTTTCACGCTAATCTTCACATAATGTTGAAACCTTTTTGTGAAAATCTAGGATTTCATTTTCTGTTCTTCCATTGCACATGTGATGTTGTCCCTGTTTTCCCTACACCAACTAGCCAAGCCTCTTAGATTAATGGATCTCTACGAAATAATCTCTTAGTAGCTCTTATTGGATATTATCCAAAAGTTCTAATAATTCAAGGGCTATAAGATAGGGGTTTATTGGATATTCAATAAGATAGAGGTTCTAGTAGATATATTATATCTGAACCTTAACTTGTTGCAATTCCTATCATATGAATGCGACTCTATAGGTCCAATATCGAGTTGGTCGTGAGTCATACCTATCAGAACTCCTTCTGTCTTAGTGAATTATTATATTTATAATAATTCACTCAACTCATCAACTGAGGAAGTATTAGGCCATTATGCCGTAGTCCCTAGATGATATAGGAGAATCCAATCCTTTGGACCTATCTATCCTTAGTTACCATGTATCTACAGTCTCTTATCTATCTAATACCCTAAAGATTATATTTCAAACATGGTGCTATCAGGCCCATACGATTTTTACTTGTCTCGCTCTACTCGGATTCTCCCAGAGAACTCTTTCTCTCTCAATCCGACTAACCTTAGTTTGAGATTTTTCTTAAGCAAGTACATATAGGATATTCCTCTTATGACACCGAGAGCTACTGATTCTCTATTGATACAAAATTACCCTCGTAAGATTGACTACCACTCCTGATTACCAGTTGTGCTAGATTTAAAACTTCCAAGCTTATAAGTTTGGTATCATAGAGTGGAGTACTCATATAGGACATTTTTGATATCTCAAGTCTAAGGACTAGATATACCACTGGGATGATAAAATCATTATCTGATAATGAGGTATCATCAACCATCTAGCATTCTGTAAGCAGATTGATTAGTACACTCAATTCTCCAATGAGTACTTGCACTATATTCCTAATATCCCCATACGAACAACTATAAAACCAACTGCCTCCATCATATGGATGGGTATACAACATACCAATTTATCCGGTTATCTCGATATTCCACTTGAGTAATCTATGTCCAAAATTATTTATGGTCTATATTTAAAGGCAAATCAGTCTTATTATTATGATCTCATCATGATCCAATTCCCATTACATAGATTCATGAATATCACAACATAGTAAATAGACAACATAAAGTGAGAAAAATATTAAATAAATAATAAGTAAAAAGAGTGTGTATCATGTCACTTGTGCCATCACTCATATAATTGACTTGCAGGGCACCTATGACTAACACCGTTAGGCTTCCCCATGCGGCAAAGACTCTTGGCCATTTGGGAGACCTCTGCCATGGCCGAGAGCTTGTTAGGAAATTTGATTAGAGCATCACATATGTAATGAAAGAACAAAAAATAAAAACCCAGATTGATGTGTAAAAAAATCATAAAACTAAAAAATCTCCATGTATCATGTGAAATATGTTACCTAGGAAAACCATATATCCCCCAAATATCTCAGATCTATAGGAAAGGATGAAAGAGGTCAACTGTCCTAATCTTTAGTGATGATCCAATGGTAGATGGGGTGACAACGCTCCTCAAATCATAGCACGATCTTCCCCTCCATGCACACCACAAGGTGGCACCATGATCAAGAAGGGGCTGGCCCTTCATGCTGTTCATGTTAGAAACATAATGGCACTAAGAGGGGGAGGTAAATTAGTGCTTTCGAAAAGAAGAATCATTTTAAAAATTCATTCAATAAAACCAGTATTAGAAATGTGTTTTAACTTGGAAAGTGAGTAAAGTATAGTAAGTAATTAAATTGGTAAGCAATAAGACTAAAAAGCATAAAGAAAATGTATATAAAATTTATAGTGGTTCAGTCATCGTGACCTACGTCCACTTTCGATTCCTCCTTCGTCGAGGCCATCGGCTTTCACAAATGATCTTTTTTTAATGGGATTTCAAATCAACCTAGAAGGGATTAGTAGGGTATTTATAAACCCTAAATGGCTCCAAAAATGGAGCCAAAAAGTCTCATCCCAGGTTATTGGTGTACTTGCAATACTATCGCTAGTTCTAGGCAATACCACCACCCTACAAAGTCTAGGAGACTGAGCTTTGGTGGGACCACAGCCTACTTGGGTAGTACCACTACCTGACATAACCTAGAAGACTATGTTTGGGTGGTACTACCATTAATCTAGGTAGTGCTACTACTTAACACTAGGTAGTACCATCGCTAGTCTAGGCGGTACTACCATCGGGTTTTCTAAGAAAGTACATTTCATACTTTCCAACTCATGGGTGGTTCTACCGCCTAGTCTAGTGGTGCCACTGCCAGGCCTTACTTCTGGTTACTAAATTAACTTTTCAATAGGCCTAATTTAGCCTTGACTCAGGCCCAATGTGCCCCTAATTAAGTTATCATGGTTACACCTAAAACCAACTTAATTAAAACCTAAATTACTTCGATCAAGACACAAACAATTACAAGACATGAATCCTATGTTGTCTTACATGTCATTAGTTAATTTGAACTCCCAGCGTGTTATGCTTTCCTTCGGCGTATTACCCAATCTATTAGTTTGTTGACTCCTACAACATCCAATCTTACCATAATATCCGATCCTTCTAGCTCGATGCCCTATCTCTAACTTTAGCCCAATATCTGATTCTCCTACTTCAATCGATTTGCTTTCCATGGTTGAAGTTAGTCTTATATCACTTTTCTCAAACACTGATTAGATCATAAACTCATCAATTGATTTCATCATCAAAATATGGGATTCAACAATCTCTTCCTTTTTTATGATGACAACCAATTAATGTCGAAGTTTTAACTAAAGTCCTCTTGTTAATATGCTATTTTGAAATATGACAAATTTGATTTAAAAAGATTGATAATCTTTGAATTCAAGTCGAAATAATTTTGATCATGAATCATAGTAATCATACGCAACATATTATATCAAAATAATCATTACTTACTTTATATCATTACATTCATCATATACATCATGCATCATAATTTCATATCATGTTTAAGTATTGCATGCATAATTTCAAGTCATCAAGGTACATTATAATGTCATCAAGGAATGCGCTATAATTATAAAATCATAATATCATTAACGAGTGCAAAAATATCAAAGAGTATATTATATCATTAAGGAGTACAAGACATCAAGGAGTGCAGTCGACTTTTCCTCCTTTGTCATCAATAAAAAGGAGGAATATACAAGCTACTTAGGTGGTGGTAATCCAAAATGCCTAAATAGAGTATCAAATTAAGCATTAAAAGTATCAAGTCATTTATGAATGTACTGCATCTTAGTTAAAATTTAATCTTGAGTATGAAAATATTTATCAAAAGTATCAAGATGCTGATGAATCTATTGCATCTCAATCAAAATTTGATCCTGACGAAGCTTAATATGATCCAATCGAGTTGCTATGGAATCAATAGATGAGGAGGGTGCTAGATTTGTTGGAGGTCCTACCTCAAAGGGACTAGTAGGAAGAGATCGACTTCCTTAATGTATAGATGTTTTTGGTTCTTGCTCAAGAGGGGTAGGATCAGTTCTCCTAGATAATCTAGTTCAAACACCATTCATTATTATGCATCTCAATCTTCTTAATAGGTTTCTATTGATAATATTAAATCTATCTAGTTTCATAATTTCTTCATTTGGTGGGATGGCTATGTGATGTTCATATAGTAGTCTAGTAATTATGCTACTATATGAAAGCATCATATCTTTCATAGATAATTAAATAATGTTTTGACATATCATATATCCAAAGCAATTATCACGTCCAATCATAATCCAATACATTATACCTATTTCTATTGTATTAACTTCATCACGATGGTATTGTTTAGGAAGTAGACTACTAATCATGATATAATGAAATAATTTTGTGTTAAATGGTAGCATATGCTCATAACTTTTTAGAACAATAGAAAGACTAAGATTTTCAAAAATGTACCTATAGCCTCATAATATATAACCCCAACTGATTCAGTGTCCCATTGTCCTCTAAAATAGCAACCTATTCTTTTTTTTAGAAATTCTTATAAAGTTATAAATTATGCTATCCAGAATAGGTATATGATACTACAAAAAATAAGTGGATACCCTATCATGTTTATCTACATGCAAGTTATTGTAAAATAATCGAACAAGTCTAGAATAGAAAGGTTTATTAATATCAAAATTTGGAAGGACATCTAAGTTAGCAAACTATTGAATTATTTCTAAATTATCCAAATCTTCTAGATCTACATATTTTCCTTTATGAACATTTCTAGACACAAAAGTTGAAAATCTAAGGGCATGTTCATGGGAATTAAAGGGTGTAGCATCAAAGGTTTCATTTAATCTTCTCTTTCCTTTATCTCTGGAGAATCTTCTAGGTGCCATGGGGACTATATATATATTACCAACAATAGTAAGAACAAGATCAAGCAATTAATTGAGAATAAAAGAGATTTAAGGGTTACCCTTGTTGTCAATCTTCTTTTGATCATCAAAGGGATTGAACTCTAATGTTAATCCTTAGCTTTATAGAGGGAGAAATGAGAGGGTGTTAAATCTCAGATTTTGATGATGAAGTCAATTGATAAGTTATTTTGATCTAATTTATATGTTGAGAAAAGTGTATAGGATTAACTATGAAAGCGATGAAGATATAAAGCAAAATGAAGTACGAGAGTCAAGTACGATCGAATTGTTGGGAGTTCGAGAGTCCACTGGAAGTCCGAAGGTTCATCAGAAGTGCTGTCGGAATTGGCCAAGAATGAATCAGGAGCTTGCCGAAGGGTTGTCGAAAGTTCACTGAAAGGTTCGCGGAGCTTGCCAAAGAATACTCATCGGAACTCGCTAAGGTCATCCAGAAGCCTACCGAGAGTCCACCGGAAGATCTCCAAGGGTTCGTCAAAAGTTCGTCGGAAGCTCGCCAGAAGAAGTCTTGATGTGTTGGATTAAGTTATTGCTTAGAAAATATCTTTAATTTCATAGTTAGCATATAATTAGAGTTAAGATTGGGAGGTAATCCCATTAACTCTAGTAAGGGCCAATTAGGCCCGAGACTAAACTGGTTTGGGTCTAATTTAAGGCTTAACCCAATGTTGGACCCTGTTTGGTGATGACACCACTAGACTAGGATAGTGGAACTACCCAAGATTTAGATTCCTAGGTGCCAATAGTTATTAATTGCTAGGTGGTGGTACCACCTGTCAAGTGGTGGTAACGCCCCACCATAGAGCCTAAGGCTATACTCTAGCAGTAGTATCGCTAGACTGGGCGGTGGTACCGCCTAGTGTCTGAGTTAACTGGTGATGGTACTACTAGTGATAGGTAGTGATACCGTCAGCTCTCGAAAATCCAGGATGGTACCTTTTTTAAGCTCCAATTTTGAAGCCAATTAAGCCTATAAATGTCTCTTACTTCTCAACTGGTAAAGCACATTTAAGAAGTGATAAAAACTAAGTCAAAACTATAGTGAAATAGCATTAAAAAATTTAAGTGTTCACCTCTCGAATTCTCAAGAGTAAAAATTCTGTAAAAGGGTATGAGCCACCTGCAAAGTTCAGTAAAAGGGATGTTTGATCTTTTCCCTTCAAGAAGGATCGATAGTAAAAGCCGGTAACCTCATCGGAGGAGGTTTCGGGAGTGGACGTAGGTCAATTGACCGAACCACTATAAAATCGCTACATTCTTCTCTTAGTGTGTAAATTTCATTTGCTGCATTTAATTATTTACTTGGCTACAATTTTTTCATTCTCCCCTCCTCTACTCTCTTACGTATTCACTTGAATCAATCTCTTTATCAAATTATTTTCATTGGATGAAATTTTCTCAATGCATAAAGTTTTCCAAAATCGCTTCAAATCATCGATTTTTATCTACCGCACTAATTCACCCCCCCTCTTAATATCACTCTTGATCCTAACAATTGGTATCAGAGCAAGGTCACTCTCATTCTAATTTAAAATCCAAAAGAGATGGCATTTGTCTGCATTCAAGAGGGCCACTCAATCACATGTCCATCTATATTCAATGGGTCATATTACACTTATTGGAAAACTCACATGAGAATTTTTCTTATTTCTATGGATTTTGAACTTTGGAATATTATTGAAAATGGCTTTCAAAAGTCTTCTCTTCTGATGAACGAGTAGAATGAGTCAAAAAAGAAGACTTTCGCTGTTAATGCCAAGGCTGTGAATGCCTTGTTTTGTGTCCTAGATAAAAATAAATTTAATTATGTTTCAATTTGTGAAATGGCTTTCGATATTTGGTATACTCTTGAAATCACTCACGAAGGTATTAGTCGAGTGAAAGAGTCCATTAGAGATATGTATACCCGGTTTACGGATGTCGTCAATGGACTAAAAGCACTTGAAAAAAGTTTTTCTAACTTTGAAATTGTAACTAAAATTTTAAGATTTCTTCCAAAGAGTTGGGATCCTAAAATAACAGTCATTCAAAAGGCCAAGGACTTAAAGAACTTTCCTCTTGAAGAACTAATTAGGTTATTAATGACCTATGAGATGACTTGCAATGCTCATGATGAGCTTGTGAACTCCCTTCCAAAAAATAAGAAAGATATGTCATTGAGAACACAAGAAGACCACTTGAAAGAAACTTCAAGTGATGAGGACTATGATAACGAACTTGCATTTTTGACATAGAAAATTTAAAAAATTTATAAGAAGAAATAAAGCTAAAAATGACTTTAAAAATAAGTTTAAACCCAAGAAAGAACACCAAGTGATATGCTATGAATGCAAGAAGCCAGGGCATTTCAAAAGCGAATGTCCCCAAGCAAAGAAGAAACAACCGAAGAAGAAGAATGTGCTAAAGGCAACGTAGGATGATTCAAGCGGCTCCGAAGATGAAGAACCAAGCAACAAGGAGGTTGCCAACTATGCTCTAATGGCCATCGGAGAAGAGGTAAGTAAATTATTAGATGAAAATTTAACTTTGGATGAGCTTTTGAATGCTTTTCATGATTTGTTTGATGAGTGTAAAGTAATTAGTAAAATGTTAAATTTGTTGAAAAAGGAGCATGCTCTCTTAAATAATAAATTTAAAATTTTTAAACTTAACACTCATTCTTTGTCTCCATGCTCTGAGTGTGAAAATTTAGAGGCACTTGAGAAGGAGAACTTACTACTCAAAGAAACCTTAGATAAATTTAAAGTTGGTAATAAGTCTTTGGACATGATCCTTACTAATAAGGGTCAAGTTCATAAAAGAAGTGGAATCGGATTTGTGAGTGGATCTCACCAAAATCCAACCACTTTTGTTAAAGGACCTATGTTGCATGTATCACCTCACACAAGATATAACTTTTGTTGCAAACTCAGACATGTTGCTTACAAATATCTATTTAAGAAATTTAGCCTACACAAATTGATATGGGTTCCTAAAGGAACCATAAGGAATTCAATGCAAAATGATAAAATAAGTAGATCAATTTTTGAGGCACCCAAGGTCAAATGGGTACCTAAAAATCATCTTATATAAGCATCTTTACCATCGCAAGCTAGGAGCGAGTAACGATACTTCAATGATGCATGAGCATTATCAAGCTCACTAACTCAAGTAATGAAAGACTATTGAGTGTAATATATTGATTATTTATGCACCGTAATTAATGATGCTAAAACATACTAGCATTAAATCTCTTGAAAAATGATTTTGATGATGCTTTATAAAATCATACTTGATATGTTTGAGGATTTAATGAAAATGTTTGTATCATGCTTGATTTTACAATTTGAAATCCTATGTTTTGGACTGATGTGTTTTTGATGATTTTGATGATGAAACTTATGTTTTGATTTTAAACATAGTACACATCTATGCACATTATAAATCTCTTGAATCAAATTTTTGTTGGAAGATGCTGCATACTTAATGTCTTATTCTTTTCAACTTGAGATATCTTTTGTGGAAATCGAATTTTTTTTCTTCTCTATGATTACTTTTCTTTCCACTTACTAAAGAAGAAAATAACAAAAGTCACGATCTTGATATCTTAATAATTGAATTTTTTTTGTGATATATGATCTTGATGAGAATTCCTATGCATGAATCATGTTCTCATGAGGTTCTTTTACGAATGAGATAATATGATTCATGAATCTTGATTTTGATCTTGCTAAAAAGAATATTTATAAACCATGAATGATTTTTTTTTATCTTTGTTGATTTTGATGCAAGTTTTCGTAATCTTTGGAAATCACTTGCCTAAACTCCTCTTTATTATTTGAGTTATCTTGTCTTTGCTTTATCGTTCTCTCTTGATCTGCCCAAGGAAAATATTTCTAACATCTCTTGATTATAACATCTTCTTTTGATTAATTTTTTTTAGTGACTTGATGAGTCATCGCTCTTAATAGAAATAACTTCATAAATAATAAGAGATCGGAGTGATTCAAATGATATCATTTCAACACAATCAAATGCATGACAATTAAATTGAACATCTATGAGATAGATGTTAAATGAGAAAGTCAAATTAATCAAATAATCAAAGTGTTGCTGCCCCCAAAAGAAATTGGCTAAGTGTGTGTGCTGGCAGTGGCACCACTTGAACCAATGATAGCATCGCTTGGGTATTTTGTTCCCAAATAGTGGCACCGCCTAGCAAGCAGTGGCACCGCCCGAAAGGTCCCCTATATAAAGGGACTTTAGGGCCGACGGTAGAACCGACCCTTTCCTTTACTGTAGCCCTCAAAAACCTTCTCCCACCTCTTAATCTTCATCTTTATCATCTAGAAAACCTTAAATGGATCTCTACTTCATCAACTTAAGGATCAATCTCAAGTTTTAGGGAGATCACTGCAAAGGTATACTTCAAAATCCTTCTTTGGAATTCATGATGTATCACTGCCCCTTTATAATTATTCCTTCATTATCATCATTTATAGATAAATGACACCTAGGAGATCATCTAGGGACAAGGAAAAGAAAAGAAGGAGATTCATATGACCCCTCCCTATTTAACTCTTGTGAAAATGCCCTTAGATACCTTAGTTTTGAATCTAGAAATATACACAAGGGTAAATATGCTAATTTAGGAGAATTAGAAGACTTAGAGCCTATACAATGGTTCACTAATTTAGATGTCTTGCCTATATTGTAAATCAGCAAACCAATATACCCTAAGTTAGTTCGATTGTTTTATAACAACTTAAATGTAGATGAAGATGACAATGTATCAACCTATCTCCTAGGGAACCATATTTCAATTATGGATAGTATGATTTGCAACCTAATAGGAATTTTCAAAAAGAGAAAAGGTTGTTATTTTAGAGGCCAATGGGATTTAGATGCAATTGGAGTGACCTATTACGAGGCTTTAGGAACCATTTTTGGAAACCCAAACATAGCAATAGTCCCTAAAAGTTATGAATACCTACTGCCCTTCAACTCTAAAATTCTCCATCATATCATTATTAGTATCTTGATTCCAAAATAATATCACTACGATGAAGTCAACCAAATGGAATTAGGTACAATATTTTCGATTATGGCTGGACAAGAAAATTGCTTTGGATACTTAATCCGATAGAACATGATTGACATATCAACTAAGGATTTGATGACTCCATATGGTGGGTTAATCATAAGATTATTACATGCACACAACATTAGGATACCACCCAACGAAGAAAGAACAAAAGTAGATAGATACAATGCAATTAATAGAAACATATTTAAACGATTAAGGTGCACGTTTAGGAATGGAATTTGGACTGGGCTACCTAGTGTTGGGATCTAGAGCGGCACTAAGAGGTGGGGGGGGTGGGATGAATTAGTGCAATGGTAAAAAATGATAAATTTCAGCGATTTAAAATAATTTTAGAAACTTCATACGATAAAAACTTTGTTTCGATGAAAACCGATTTTGATTGCGTGTATTGGAAAGAAGTTAAGCTTGGAGACTTTTGTAAGTGAGAGAAATAGAGGAAGTAAGAAGGTTTGCAGTAAGGATAAATAACAAAAATAAATACAAACTAGATTTTTATAGTGGTTCGGTCATACGACCTACGTCCACTCCTGATTCCTCTTCTCTTGAGGCCACCGGCTTTCCACTAGTTGTCTTCCTTCCAACGGGCGAAGACAAACTTCCTTAGCACCTTCTCCTTTTGATAGGCTTAGGAGATAACCCTTATAAGCACTCACACACTCCTCTCTTTTTACTGAAAATGAATGAGAGCTAGAGGAGGGATTTCTAAAAAGAATTATATAGTGTTTTCTTGCTTTCAAGATTCGTGCGCTTGTATATTCAACCTAGAGATGGGAGGGATTTTTATAGGCTCCAATCTGATTCAAACTTGGAGTCAAAAACCTTCATATCCTGGGTTTATCGGGTACTGGCGGTACCAGCGCTAGTTTGACCCTGACACTAGGTAGTACCACTGTCAGGTTTGGCGGTATTATTGCCTGACACTCTACCATGGTCAGTGTACTGGGCAGTACCACCGCCCAGACTTAGTCTTGAAGATTGAGCCTTCTAGCAGTGCCACCGCCAACCCTGGTGGTGCCACCGCTTAACATGGCACTTGGGCAGTGTTTGGGCCTTTTAATTGGCCCGACACATCCCTAATGCAGGTCTAGTTGGCTCATAACTGGGTTAAAGGGATTACTTCCCAAATCAACCCCTAATTATGTGCTAACTATAAAATTAAAGACATTTTCTACACAAATCAAAGTTCGGCACATCAAGTCTTCATCCGGTGACCTTTCGGCGAGCTTTCTACAATCTTTCGATGAACCCTCGGATACCATTCTGTGGACTCCCGGCAAACTCCTAGACTTCACGATGATCTTGGTGTTGGGAAATCCTATGGGGCAATATCTCATGCGTAGCGGAAGAACAAAAAAAAGCAAAACCATAGATTTTTTATAGAAAGGTTCTATCGTCATGCGAAGATCGGTGTGTCAAAACAAATCTGTAAAAACTGCATATATAAAAGAAAGTACCTAGGGAGATCGTATATCCTTGAATCCCTACAGATCTGTAATAAGGATTAAGGAGGTCAAGCGTCCTCCTCTCTAGCGATATCCACATGGTAGGGACTGCGACGATGCACCTCTCTTGGGAGAGGAGAACAGGAGGTGGCCACGAAAAAGAACCCCAAACCTATAGAGCTTTAGTTCCCTCCTATTTATAGAGGCCCCCTGTAAACCCTAATGGATCTTACCCTATTGAATATTGGATCTCCATCTAATTACCCAAGCTTCTTGGATTAGTGGGTCTCTACCTAATAATCTCTTATTAGCAATTATTGGATCTCATCTTAGGATCCAATAATTCAGGAGCTTAATGGATATCCAATAAGATATGGGCTATAGCGAATATCTCATATCTGAACCTCTACTCATTGCAACACCTTCCATATGTGTGTGACCCTCTAGGCACAATATCGAGCTGGCCGTGAGTCATACTTGTCAGAATTTCTTTTGACTTATTGAATTATTATCTCTATAATAATTCACCCAACTCATTGACTATGGATGTACTAGGCCACTACGCCATAGCCCCCAGACGATATAGGAGAATCTAATCCTTTGGACCTATCTATCCACGTTAATGTATATATAGTCCCTTATCCAACTAATATCCCAGAGACCCTATACCAAGCATGGTGTTGTCAGGCCCATATGGTCTCTCCTCGGGTCTTACTTTTGTCGGATTCTCCCGGAGAACTCTTTCTCACTCAATCCAAATAACCTTAGCTAAAGATTTGTTCGAGCAAGAATACATGGAATATTCCTTTCATGATACCGAGAGCGGATGATCCTCTATTGACACTCAATAGCCCTCGTAAAGTTAGAACCACTCCCAATAACTGACTGTACTAGATCTGAAACTTTCCAAACCTATAAGTTCGGTATGAAAGAGTGGAGTACTCATATAGGACATCCTTGGTGTCTCAAGTCTAAGGACCAGATACACTACTGGGACTATAGAATCACTATCTGACGTGAGATATCAATAACCATCGAGCATTCCGTAGGCGGATCAATCAGTGAACTCATTCCCCAATGAGCAACTATACTATACCCTTAGTGTCCCCACACGAGTGGCTATGAGACCAGTCACCTCCATCATATAGATGGGTATACAGCACACCAGTCTATCTAGTTATCTCGATATCCCTCTGAAGTAACCTATGACCAGGATTATTTAGGGTCTGTGTTTAAAGGTGAATCGAGCTCATTATTGTGATCTCATCACGATCCGATTCCCATTGCACAGATCCAAAGACATCACAATATATGCAACACGTAAGATAAAGTGATAAAATGCCTAATAATAAGCAAAGAGAAAGAGAGCATATCAAGTCACAAGTGTCATCACTCATTTGATTGGCTTGCAGGTCACATATAACTAGTAATCTCCCACTTGACCTAAAACCAATCACCTATGTATTTGATCCCTATTAGACCTCTGTGATGCTTAAAGACAATCTAAGTCGATGGCTTTGTTAGTGGATCCATAGTGTTATCTTCGGATGGAACTCTTTTCACTACTAAATCTTTTCGGGTGACACTCTCTCTAATAAGCTAGAACCTCCTTAGAACACTTCTGATGAGACTCGGGTTCCCTTATTTGAGTAATCACCCCGTTGTTGTCACAATATAAGGAATCGGCTCCTCACTACTCGAGATGACTCCTAAATCTGTGATGAACTTCTTCATCCAGACTCCCTCCTTTGCTACCTCTACCGCAGCAATGTATTCTGCCTCTGTGGTTGAGTCAGCAATAGTGTCTTACTTGGAAGTCTTCCAGCATACTACTTCTCCATTCAAGATGAACACATACCCTAAATTAGACTTGCTATCATCGACTTCGGATTGGAAGCTGGAGTCCGTGTAGCCCTCAACCCTGAGGCTACTACCTCCATATACCAGTAAAAGATCCTTAGTCCTTCTCAAATACTTAAAGATATATATTACTATTTTTCAGTCCTCTAAGCCTAGATCTGCCTAATACCTACTCGTGACACTCAAAGCATGTGCTATATCAGGCTTGGTATATAGCATAGCATACATGATAGATCCTATCGCTGAGGCATATGGTATCATATCTATGTGTGCCCTTTCTTCAGGAGTTTGTGGGGACATACTCCTAGAAAGTGATATTCCATGTCTCATTGGTATGAGACCTCTCTTGAAATTTTCCATGCCAAACCTTTTGACAATGGTGTCTATGTACTTGGATTGGGACAAGCCAAGCATCCTCTTGGATCTATCTCTATAGATCCATATCCCCAATATACAAGATGTTTCCCCTAAGTCCTTCATGGAGAAGTGCCTAGATAGCCAAGACTTTACTATGGAGAGCATTCCTATATCATTCCCAATGATCAGGATGTCATCCACATATAATACCAAAAAGGTGATAGTGCTCCCAGTTACCTTCCTGTACACATAAGGCTCATCTTCATTCTTAACGAAGTCATAAGATCTGATCGCCTCATCAAATCTTATGTTCCAACTTCGGGAAGCTTACTTCAATCCATAGATGGACCTAAGCAACCTGCACACCTTGTCGGGGTTATCCCTAGACACGAATCCCTAAAGCTGTTTTATATACACCTCCTCCTTGAGGTTGCCATTGAGGAATACGATTTTGACATCCATCTACCAGATCTCATAATCATAGTGTGTTGTAATAGCCAATAGTATTTGAATGGATTTTAGCATGGCTACGAGTGAGAAAGTTTCGTCATAGTCAACACCTTACCTTTGATGATACCCCTTAGTCACTAGCCTTGCTTTATAGGTCTCTACCTTTCCATCTACTCCAATCTTCTTTTTGAAGATCCACTTGCAGCCAATAGGTACAATACCCTCGGGTTCAATAACCAGGTACCAAACCTTATTGGAGTACATGGAATCCATTTCTGAATTTATGAGTTCTTGTCATTTTCCGAAGTCTATGCTCATAATAGCCTCCTCGTAGGTTTGAGGATCAATATCCTCGACATCTTCTCCTTTAATATATCCCACATATCTCTTAGGAGGATGAGATACTCTACCGGACATACGTAAAGTTGAAACTTGTGTGCTAGGTATCTGAACAGATTCTGATTTTGGAATTGCGCTTGAGCTAGGTTCTCCAACCTAGCTCAACTCTATCATGCTCCCACTGTCTCCACCAAGAATGTGTTCCTTCTTAAGGAACACTACTCTCATGGCTACAAAGACCTTTTGGTCCTTAGGGTGAAAGAAATAATATCCACAAGTTTCCTTGGGATATCCCACGAATTTGCACCATTCCGTCCTAAATTCCAACTTGTTAGGGTTGTATCTCTTGACGTGGGCAGGGCAAGCCCAAATCTTAATAACCTTAAGATCGGGCTTCTTCCCATTCCATATCTTATATAAAGTAGACATTACTGACTTAGTTGGAATTCTGTTCATAAGGTAAGCTACGGTCTCTAGGGCATATCCCCATAATGAGATGAGTAGGTCAGCGAAACTCATCATGGAATGTATCATGTCTAATAGTGTGTGATTTCTTCTTTCTAATACACCATTAAGCTGTAGTGTATAAGGAGGTATCTATTTGGATAAAATCCCATAGTCTTTGAGGAACTGGGTGAACTCTGTACTCAAGTACTCACCTCCTCGATCTAATCAAAGGGTTTTAATACTCTTTCTTGTCTGGTTCTCCACTTCATTCTTATATTCCCTGAATTTCTCAACAGCCTCAGACTTATACTTCATTAATTACATATGTCCATATCTTGAGAAATCATCAGTGAAAGTAATGAAGTAGGAGTAACCACCTATGGCATAAGTCAACATGGGACCATATACATCACTATGTATAAGTTCTAGTAATTCAGTGGCTCTCTCTCCAATTCTACTAAATGGAGAGTTGGTCATCTTTCCCCGAAGGCAAGGTTCACAAGTCGCATATGACCTAGCGAAAAATAGATATCTAGTCAAATGGATCTAGATATCCATTTTTCAATAACTTTTAAATCCTTCCCTCATGGATGTGACCTAGCCTACAATGTCACAGATATGCATTATTCACCTCTTCTCGTTTTCTCATAGACTCACTTACACTTATGATATATGGAGCTATATCTATCATAAATAAACCATTATACAATGTTCCTCTCATGATGATCTGATCATCTAATATTATTGAACAACCATTGTTCTAAAAAACTAATTTATATTCACTAACTATCAAACATAAAATGAAAATAATATTTTTGATAATAGAATGAACATAATAGCATGCATCTAATTTAATAATAACTCCACCAGGTAGATGTAAGGTGACCTTACCAACAGCCACTACAGCAACCTTTGCTCCATTGCCCATCTTAAGGTCCATCTTGCCTTTGTTCAATCTCCTAGGTTCTGCTAGAACCAACAACGAATTGTAGATATGATAAGCACTCCTGGTATCCAATACCTATGTATTATCATAAGATTCTAACAAATGGAGATTGATCATGAATGTACCTAAAGCTTCTTCAAGCTTCTGTTTCACCCTCTTTGTAAGGTACTCTTTGTAGTTTCTCTTCTAATGCCCATCTTTGCTGTAGTGGAAGCACTGGCCTTTGTCCTTTGTTGGGTCTTTCTTGGCAACCTTTGTCTTACTCATTTTGCCCTTGCCCTTGCCCTTCTTAGGGGACTTCTCAGCCTTCCTTTTCTTTTTAGTCTCACCAGCATAAAGAACTGGCTTCTCTTTCTTGATGGGGCTCTCTCCTTCTCTCAACATATTGAGGAGCTCTGGGAGAGTCACCTAAAGTTTGTTCATATTAAAATTCATTATGAACTGAGAAAAGGAATCTGGTAGGGACTGAAGTACAAGATCCACACACAAGTTATCCTCTGGGATTATTCCTAAACCTGTGAGTTTCTTGATCCACTCAATCATCTTAAGGACATGATTCTGAACCGGTATCCCCTCAATCATCCTGGCATGGAAAAGACTCTTTGATATCTCATATCGTTGAGTTCTTCCCTGTTCCTCAAATAGTTTACGAAGATGCAGGAGTATGGAATTAGCATCCATATTTTCATGTTGTCTCTATAACTCAGTAGTCATAGAGGCCAACATATAATACTGTGCAAGAGCGAAATTATCTATGTACTTCACCTATTCCTCAAATAGTTTACGGGGATGCAGGAGTATGGAATTAGCATCCATATTTTCATGTTGTCTCTGTAACTCAGTAGTCATAGAGGCCAACATATAACACTGTGCAAGAGCAGAATTATCTATGTACTTCACATAACGAGAGATCTCATCCTTGCTTGCCCCTTCGTCAAGTGTAGGGATCACTGTATCAAGGACGTAAATGATTTTCTACACCATTAGAACGATTCTTAGATTGCGAAGCCAATTCGTATAATTTAGACCAGTGAGGCGGTTGGCATCAAGTATGCCACGTAAAGGATTTGAGAGTGATATTATTCTGAAATTAAAGATGTAGTAGAAATAAATAACATACAGACTTTATAAAAATTAAACAATTAAGATAAGGACTTTTATCTTAATGTACTCCCACTAATTTTTCATGAGACACACAACACCCTCCGATATGTGAATCAAAGACCCCTGGTGGATCTCTAGTGGGGATCGGGATTCAATCGACGTCTCAACTTAACCTCAAGGGACTCGACCAATCACGTTAAGCCCGTAAAGGTAGGCAACTCTTGCCAATCACAACTCCTTGTGATTCCCATCCTATTCTATCTCTGAACCACCATGGCCTCGAGGGGCTCGACCAACCATGATGTTCGGTTAAGTCATCACCATCGTTACAAGATGAGTCTGATTCGATGATATACTTTCGAGGGACTCAACCAAGCATACAATATCCTCAAGTCATCGGTGACATCTCTATGTCGTAGATAAGATAGCGAAACATGATATAGGTGAGTCTCGAGAGGCTCGACCAACTCAACCTACATCGGGAATCGGTTCCTACCTATAACGATGGAAGGCCACGTGGGTCAATCTAATTGTCTCATTTTTACTGACTTAATATTATTAATAGAGGAGATTTTGATTTAGTCTCCTAACAAAATGTGTCACACACATGCATATTTAATATATATCTACATCGCATGCAAATATATATACATATCTAGTAGGTGTATAATCAATCACACATCATATGAGGAATCACACCAGATGATCATAGATCACATCCTCATGTGATCAGGCCCAAGCTAGTAGGCCCAATCACTCACATCAAGATCTATGTATACTTCGGCACATCTCTATGCCCTATGATCGTCCTTATTGCTTCGTCGGTTCCGTCGGCATCTCAACGCATCTCCATGCATTGAATCGTCCATCTCGACCTCGTGGGTCTCGCTACCACTGTGCCTCTTCATGTAATTATAACATAATTATAGGCACATAGGTCTGATAATAAATGAGAAAAATAGATGCTCGTAGGCCCCAATAATAATAATCACATGTACACACATCACATCACAAGTCCATGATCATCTATCCACATCATATATCATATGTATATATTATTTTATAGGACTACTAGATAAATAATAATAGTTAATTAAATTATTTAATTAATATATATATTTTTTGAAATCAGGGATATAGAGGAAATTTCCTAAATTTTAAAGGATATTTTGGTCATTCTGTCAAAAGGGACAAAAACCGAAATTTCTGAAATTTCGAGGGGCAAAACTATCTTTTGTCAAAAAACTCAAGCTCCCTCTCCCTCTACTTTCTGCAGCACCAAGGCTATGGCCACCGCCACCTTGCTGGCGGCGGCCATGCGTGTGGGAGGGGGGGTTGCGGCGGCACCCATGCCCACGGGCAGCTCGCCTACAGGCGGCGCTGCCACAGCAGGCGGGCGCAGTGCCCGCAAGCACCGCCCCAACCACGAGTGGGCGCCGCTCGCGCAAGCGCCACCTGCAAGGTAGCACCCGCAAGCGCTACCCCTTGCAGGCCGCTCGCCTGCGGGTGGAGTCGCGCCCGTAGGGCGGGCATTCATCCCTGCTCACGGGCCCCTTGCAGGCAGCATATAGGCAGAGCACCTATGCAGGCAGCTTGTAGGCCATCGGTTACTGGCTCCGACTGCCGCACATATGCAGATGGTAGCCAAGCAGAAAGGGTAGCAATAGTTGCTGCCCTTTTCTCTTTTGCGTTAATGATTTTGACGTCAAAACACAACACACACAGTTAAAATCTGATCTTCACACGAACAACCTTGCTCTGATACCACTGTTGGGAAATACTATGGAGTGACATCTCATGCATAGCAGAAGAACAAAGAAAACAAAATCATAAATTTTTCGTAGAAAGGTTTCGTCGTCGTGTGATGATCGGTGCGTCAAAACAAATCTACGAAAACTACATGCGTAAAAGAAAATACCTAGGGAGATCGTATATCCCTGAATCCCTATAGATCTATAAGAAGGATGAAGGAGGTCAAGCATCCTCCTCTCTAGCGGTATCCACATGGTAGGGATTACGATGATACACCTCTTTAGGGATAGGAGAACAGGAGGTGGCCATCAAAAATAACCCCCAACCTATAAAGCTTTGGTTCCCTCCTATTTATAGGGGCTCCTTGTAAACCCTAATAGATCTTGCCCTGTTGAGTATTGGATCTCCATCCAATTACCCATGCCTCATAGATTAGTGAGTCTCTACCCGATAATCTCTTATTAGCAATTATTAGATCTCATCTTAGGATCCAATAATTCAGGGGCTTAATGGATATCCAATAAGATAGGGGCTTCAACGGATATCTCATATCCGAACCTCTACTCGTCATAACGTCTACCATATGTGTGTGACCCTCTAGGCCCAGTATCGAGTTGGCTATGAGTCATACTTGTCAGAACTCCTTCTGACTTATTAAATTATTATCTTTATAATAATTCACCTAACTCATCGGTTGCAGACATACTAGGATACTACGCCATAGCCCCCAAGGAAATCCAATCCTTTGGACCTATCTGTCCTTAGTTACCATGTATCTATAGTCCCTCATCCAACTAATATCCTAAAGACCCTATATCGGGCATGGTGCTGTCAGGCCCATACGGTCTCTCCTCGAGTCTTACTCTTGTTAGATTTTCTCAGAGAACTCTCTCTCTCTCAATCTGAATAACCTTGGCCAAGGTTTTGTTCGAGCAAGAATATATGGGATATTCCTCTCATGATACCAAGAGCGAATGATTCTCTATTGATACTCAATAGCCCTCGTAAGGTTGGCTACCACTCCTAATAACTGGTTGTACTAGTTCTGGAACTTTCCAAACCTATAAGTCGGATATCAAAAAGTAGAGTACTCATACAGGACATCCTTGATGTCTTAAGTCTAAATACCAGATACACTATTGGGACTACGGAATCGTTGTTTGACGTGAGCTATCAATAACCATCCAGCATTCCGTAGGCAGATCAATCAGTGAACTCATTCCCCAATGAGCACCTATACTGTACCCTTAGTGTCCCCACACAAGTAGCTATGAGACCAGCTATCTCCATCATCTGGATGAGTATATAACAAACCAGTTTATCTGGTTATCTCGATGTCCCTCTCGAGTAACCTATGACCAGGATTATTTAGAGTATGTGTTTAAAGGTGAATCAATCTCATTATCGTGATCTCATCACGATCTGATTCCCATTGCACAGATCCAAGGACATCACAATATATGCAACACACAAGATAAAGTGATAAAATACCTAATAATAAACAAAGAGAAAGAGTGCATATCAAGCCACAAGTGCCATCACTCATGTGATTGGCTTTCAGGACACATATGATTAGCACTTGGCAAGTTCCGTCGAACATCTTCAGTAAGCTTCAATCGTTCTCGATGAGCTCCACAAACTTTCGATGAACCTTTTGATGAACTTCCAAAAACCCTTTGGTAAGCTCCCTACTCATTCTCGGCTAGTTCTGACAGCCCTCCCAATAAATCTTCGGACTTTCATCAAACTCTCAAATTCCCAATGATTTCATTGCACTTGACTCCAGCACTTTGTTTTGCTTTATGTCTTCATCATTATAGTAGTTAATCCTGCATACTAAGTAAACCTTAACCTACTTCGATCTAGACAGTTATTACATGAATCAACCTTCTGTTGCTCGGCACGCCATTGGTCTGTGCTTCGTCCAGTTCTTTGGCGCACCATGCTCTCTTGCGACCCATTGCCCAATTGGTGGTTAACCTTCGCAAGTCTGATCTCCTTAGCGCAACACTATACTTCTTGGCCCAATGCCCTTGTCCGAGGCCTTATGCAGATTGTTGACCAGACCTCCGGCTCGATGTCCAATATCTTGACATAATTTCCTCCGGCACAACGTCAATTCATTCTATGTCAATTGTCTAATCCTGATCGAGTAGACCTATGTGACTTAAAACACAATTAGACAATAAACCATAATCAATTAGTTTCATCATCAAAATTCGAGACTCAATAATCTCTCCTTTTTTATGATAACAACTAATTAATGACAGAGTTAACCTTAACTTCTCGGAGTTTAACCAAACTCCCCCTATCAATATGCCATATTGATAGAACACTTGGATTATGCCAAATCCAAGCAACATGTATTAAAATCATATCAACAAAAACATCATGCAAATATGTAAAATATTCAATCATACATTACAAAGAGTCATCAATCTACTTCTCCCCCTATGTTATCAACAAAAAGGAGAAGTTGCATCATAGCTAGTTTAAAAGATATGCAAGTTTTGTAATTATACTAGCTATCAATCTAGATGTTCAATATATATCTTTTACAAAAATTAAATCATTACAAGATTTTAAGTTTAAGAATAATAAGTTTTACTTGCTTCGTGTGCCATGATCAAGCTAGTAATTTTTGTAAACTTTTTACCACTTTAAACATGCAAGCTAATAGTTTCTAAAGATGTGCAGGTTTGCACTTTTTGCTTCCTTTGTGATACATAAGCTAGCAACTTTACTTTCATTCGCAATGTGCAAGCTAGCAAACCCTTCTCCCTCTTTGTCAATGTCAAAAAGAAAGGATACAAGTATAAATAGTCTTTTACATCAATATCTTGATCATGTCAAAATAATAAATCTGCATAATGAATTTTTAACATATCGAGTCATGAATTCAAGGGAAATTGATGATAAGCAAGCAAGCAATAATGATAAGAAAGCTAGCATACTTTGCAATACATAAGCTAGCTATTTTTGTGAAGTTTAGCAAAATTTTTCTTCTTTTGAGATAACAACTTGCTTCTCTTTATGATGTTCAAGATAGCAACTGTTCTCCCCATTTGTCTTTGTCAAAAAGAAGGGAAGAGTACAATTGTTTTCCCTTTACATGAATTTTGAAATTATGACAATAAACAAGGATAAATGTTTATCAATAAAAACCAATGGGGTATGAAAAATTATGATTCAAAGTCAATTTGTGAAAACCAAGTTATGAATTCTATCAACAAAATCAAGTTATGAAAACAAATTTAACATTCAAGCTATCTCTTAAGGTACTCTTTAGTAACTTTGTGATACGTTAGCAAGTAATTTTTTGCTTGCTCTAGCAAAATTCTTTTTCTTATGATGCACAAGCTAGCAAGCTAGCTCCCCCTTAGTTAATGTCAAAATGAAGTAGAAGATCCAATGATATAGACTTTTACATCAATTATAAATTTGCATCAATGAGAGTTTATAATAAATCTTTCAATCAACACATGATGCATTCAAGGAAAAAATACAAAGAAATCATGTCATGAAGGATATCAATGAGAAATCGACAAGGATCAATTCGTGAATACCAAAAGTTATAAATCCAAGAAGTCCATGAATCATTTCAATAACTCTCTTTTTCAGCAAGTAACGTGAAGAATTCTTAAAGAATCATGGGCATTAAGTGTAAAGATCATGATACATTTAGAAGGTTTTCTATTCAAGTATAAGACATCAAGATCACGATATAGATAAAAATTCTCTTAAAAAGGATCTTGATTCAAAAAGAATTCAATATATAATTATCAAGATCATGAATCGTAAATATTTTCTTTAGCAAAGAATCACATGAGCACTTGATTATTTCATAAGAAATCTCAATGCATCATGATTTATAAATTCTTTCTCTACAACATGAATCATAGGAGGTATAATAGCAAAGATATCAATCAAGATTCATTTGGTAGAAAATATCCAAGAGAACAATTTGTTTCATGCATAAGAAATCTCAATAAGATCACATTTCATAAGAAATTCCATGTATCAAATATCAAGTAATAATCATGTTTCTTGAAATTTCTTAAGTCAAGAAGTCAAAAGAAAATTCATGATTTGGTTGAAACAAAATCTCATTCAAGTCAATTTGTCAATTTAGAACTCATAATCAAATTATCATTTTTGAGATTCATAACATGAATAAGGTTATTACCACATCATCAAAATCTCATTCATAATTCAAGTGATTTACAAAATATCATAAATGAATTTATCACTTGTCTTTCATGGAAAATTCAAAAAACTTTTAGAGATAGTAAAATTTCAAGAATCATGCATTTTTCCCTTTTCTGATTAATTTCATATTAGCATGCCTTTGTCTTTTAATGTCAAATAGATGTAAGCATGAAAGTTCAAGACATAAAGGCAAAATCCGTCACCAAGATTTTTAAAGAAAAAAAATATAACACATTAAGCATGGGGCATCTTCGAATAAATTTGATTCAAGGGATTTAGAACATGCAAAGATGAGTATCATGTTTGAGACCAAAACACGAGTTTTGTCATCAAAATATAATACCTTCAAATCCTCATGCATGATATCATAACAACATTAAGCATGATAATAAACTTTTATCGTCAAGATATTCATCATTTTTGACAAATTTTCTAAAGCTTTAAAGATTTTTTTTACAAAAACATTCCTTTTTTCATGTGATTTAATTCATGCAATTTGATCTCACATAAAAATGTTCAAATCTTTCATATAAAAAAATGCCTTATGTTGAAAACGAAATCAATTATGCTTACTTCTATCTTTTAATCATGTTTGGTATGCAAGCATTATCATGAAATATGCGATCATCATGATAATTGATTTTTTATGTCATAAAGCAATGCATCTTATTTTAAATCGAAAGCATCATCATATAAATCCGATTCACAAGTTTTGTCAAAATCCATTAAGGCATAATTCCAAAACATAGGATATCATTACTTTAAATCCTTCAACATGAAAACTGAAGTACACAATCATGGATTAATCATATTAAACATAATCATGCTAATTAACTTTCGTGTCAAAACCATACATCAAAATTGAAATCGAAAATTGATATGGAAATCATATGCATGGAATTGCATTATCACACTATTGGGAAATCCACAAGGGGAGCGACATCTCAAGCGCAGCGAAAGAACAAAAACAAAACAATCCCAGATTTTTCATAGAAAGTTTTCATCATTGTGCGAAGATCGGTGCATCAAAACAAATCCATGAAAACTACATATGTTAAAGAAAGTACCTAGGGAGATCGTATATCCCTGAATTCCTGTAGATCTGTAGGAGAGGATGAAGGAGGTCAAGCGTCCTCCTCTCTAGTGGTATCCACACGATAGCAACTACGACAATGCACCTCTCTCTCTAGGGAGAGGAGAACAGGAGGTGGCTACCAAGAGAACTCTCTGCCTATAGAGGTTTGGTTCCCTCCTATTTATAGAGGCCCCTTGAAAACCCTAATGGATCTTTTGCCCTATTGGGTATTGGATCTCCATCCAATTACCCAAGCCTCTTGGATTAGTAGGTCTCTACCCAATAATCTCTTATTAGCAATTATTGGATCTCATCTCAAGATCCAATAATTCAGGGGCTTAATGGATATCCAATAAGATAGGGGGTTCAGCGGATATCTCATATCCGAACCTCTACTCATCGCAACACCTACCATATGTGTATGACCCTCTATGCCCAATATCGAGCTGGCTGTGAGTCATACTTGTCAGATCTCCTTCTAACTTAGTGAATTATTATCTCTATAATAATTCACTCAACTCATCGATTGCGGACGTACCAAGCTACTACGCCACGGCCCTCAAACGATATAGGGGAATCCAATCCTTTGGATCTATCTGCCCTAAGTTACCATATATCTATAGTCCCTCATTCATCCAATATCCTAGAGACCCTATACCAGGCATGGTGCTGTTAGGCCCATACGGTCTCTCCTCGAGTATTGCTCTATCAGATTCTCTCGAAGAACTCTTTCTCTCTCAATCTGAATAACCTTGGCCAAGGATTTGTTCAAGCAAGAATACATGGGATATTCCTCTCATGATACCGAGAGTGGATGATCCTCTATTGATACTCAATAGCCCTCGTAAGGTTGGCTACCACTCCCAATAACCAGTTGTACTAGATCTTGAACTTTCGAAACCTATAAGTCAGGTATCAAAGAGTGGAGTACTCATACAGGACATCCTTAATGTCTCAAGTCTAAGGACCAGATACACTACTGGGACTACGGAATCGCTGTCTGATGTGAGGTATCAATAACCATCTAGCATTCCGTAAGCGGATCAATCAGTGAACTCATTTCCCAATGAGCACCTGCACTGTACCCTCAGTGTCCCCACACGAGTAGCTATGAGACCAGCCACCTCCATCATATGGATGGGTATACAGCATACCAGTTTATCCGGTTATCTTGATATCCTTCTCGAGTAACCTATGATCAAGATAATTTAGGGTCTATGTTTAAAGGTGAATCGGTCTCATTATCATGATCTCATCACGATCTGATTCCCATTGTATAGATCCAAGGACTTCACAATATATGCAACACGTAAGATAAAGTGATAAAATGCCTAATGATATGCAAAGAGAAAAAGTACATATCAAGTCACAAGTGTCATCACTCATGTGATTGGCTTACAAGGCATATATAACTGGCACACACATCATGTTGTTATCATCCATAATATTACATCATTCAAAATTTTGAATCATAGCATACATGAAACTTTAACAATATAATTTTCATGAGCAAAATTTTTAATTTTTCAAAATATACTAAAAAGAGAAGCATGATATAATTTTTTGAAAATAATTTTTTATTTCCTACCAACTAAATTAAGCACTCATGAAAAGGTCATGTAATTTCAAAACAACGTAAGAACATTTTAGGTGAGTTACTTACCTCGTTGTTGAAACCCATCAAAACCCAATTCGTCATTTTGTCACTTGATTCTTCTTTGTGTTTCTTCTTCATCTTTGGCCTCTTCCTCTGTTTAAGTTCATTTTTAGTTTTAGATTTTTGTTTAATGAACTTATTAAAATTCATTAAAAGTTCAAGGTTCTTAACATTATCCTCATCACTTGAGTCATCACTCAAGTGGTATTTATTTATCCAAAATTTCAAATCCTTCCTGTTCTTTAGAAGGTGGTTCATGTGTTCATCAAGTTCTAAGAGGCTCATTTCATATGTTATCAATGGGCTGATAAGTTCTTCAATAGGTAAATTATTTAAATCTTTAGCCTCTTGTATTACGGTTACTTTAGGATCCTACCTTCTTGGAAGGGATCTTAAAATCTTGTTTATGATATCAAAATCCAAAAAAGATTTACCAAGAGCTCTTAGAATATTGACGACATCTATAAAATGAGTAGTGTATCTAGTCCTTAGACTTGAGACACCAAGGATGTCCTGTATGAGTACTCCACTCTTTGATACCAGACTTATAAGTTTGGAAGTTCCAAATCTAGTACAACCAGTTATTGAGAGTGGTAGCCAACCTTACAAGGGCTATTGAGTGTCAATAGAGGATCATCCGCTCTTGGTATTATATGAGGAATATCCCATGTATTCTTGCTCAAACAAATCCTTGGCCAAGGTTATTCAGATTAAGAGAAAAAGTGTTCTCTAGGAGAATCTGATTAAAGCGAGACTCGAGGAGAGATCAAATGGGCCTAACAGCACCATGCTCGGTATAGGATCTCTGGGATATTAGATAGATGAGGGACTATAGATATATGATAACTGAGGACAAATAGGTCCAAAGGATTGGATTCCCCTGTATTGTCTGGGGACTACGGCGTAGTGGCCTAGTACGTCCGCAGTCGATGAGTTGAGTGAATTATTATAGAGATAATAATTCACTGAGTCAGAAAGAGTTCTGACAGGTATGACTCATGGCCAGCTCGATATTGGGCCTAGAAGGTCACACATATATAGTAGGTGTCACGACAAGTAGAGGTTCGGACATGAGATATCCGTCGGAGCACCTAACTCATTGGATATCCATTAAGCCTCAGAATTATTTAATCCTAAGATGAGATCCAATAAGAGATAATTAGAGTTTATTGGGTAGAGACCTACTAATCCAAGAGGCTTGGGTAATTGGATGGAGATCCAATACCCAATAGGACAGGATCCATTAGGGTTTACAAGGGGCCTCTATAAAGAGGAGGGAACCAAAGGTCCATAGGCTGGGGTTTTTTGGTAGCCACCTTCTATTCTCCTCTCCCCAAGAGAGGAGCATTGTTGCAGTCCCTACCATGTGGATTATCACTAGAGAGGAGGACATTTGAACTCCTTCATCCAGTCCTATAAATCTGTAGGGATTCGGGGATATACGATCTCCCTAGGTACTTTCTTTTTACACACGTAGTTTTCAGATTCACGGATTTATCTTTGACGCACCGATATTCGCATGACAATGGAACCTTTTATGAAAATCTAAGATGTTTTGTTTTTATGTTCTTCCACAGCGCATGTGATGTCAGCCCCCCCTGGATTTTCCAATAGTATCGAAATGATGAATGTCTATCATTATGATTTGGTATTGAACTTGAAATGTGTATCATGCTTAATGTCCTAATTAAAATTGGTATCATGCTTTGAAATGATGAATGTTTATTATCATTTAGTATTGAACTTGAAGCTCATATTATGCTTAATATCATATTTGAAGTTGGTATCATGCTTGAAACAATGAATGTCTATTATCATTCGATGTTAAACTTAAAGTGTGCTTGGTTATCATGCTTTGGCATCGTAATTGAAAAGTTTGGTATCATGATAAATACTTTGTATCATGTTTTAAATGAAGAATCATGCTTAGTATCATGTTGTCCATGTTGATATGTTGAAATGCATATAACTTATCGGTTAGTGCTTAAATTCAAAGGTTTTGAATTTAAATATATCTTTTCTCAAGTATGGCATATAGATAGGAATAGTTAAGGTTAATTACATCATCAATTAGTTGTCATCATAAAAAAGAAGAGATTGTTGAATCTTAAATTTTGATGATGAAATCAATTTATAAATTATTGATCTAATCTATATGTTAAGAAAAGTGTGTAGGATTAACTACGATAGCGAACAAGACATAAAGCAAACATAGTGCCAGAGTCAAAGATCGATCGAACGATTAGTTGGGAGTCCAGAAGTTTATCGAGAGTCCAAAAGTTCATTAGGAGTGTTGCCAAAATTTACTAAGAGTTCATCAGGAGCTTGCCAAAATGTATGTCGAAAGTTCACCGAAGCTCACCAAGAAGATCAGAGCTTGCTAAAGAAGCTCATCGAAACTGACCAAGAAGATTATCAAGAGTTCAAGAGCTTACTGGGAGTCCATTGGAAGATTGCTGAGAGTTTGTCAGAAGTCCGTTGAAAGATCATCGAAAGCTCGCTGGAATAAATTTTAACCTACCAGACTTACTTTAGTATATGCCTTCAATGTTATAGTTATGGTGTAATTAGAGTTAGGTTTGGGAGGTAATCCCACAAACTCTATTAGGGGCCAACTGGACCCAAGTCTGAACTATTTGGGGTAGAACTATTGGCCTAAACAGTGTTGCTAAACCCTGTTTGACAATGAAACCACTAGAATTAGGTGATGGAACCATCGAGGGCTCAATCTCCCAAGTGTTTGGGCGATGGTACCACCCAGACTAGGTGGTGGTACCATTAGTAGTTAATAACTATCAAGCGGTGGTACCACCTAGTTCCAGTACCTAGGACTCTATCTAGTGATAGTACTGCCAGACTGGGCGGTGGTACCACCCAGTGTTAGAGTTCACTAGCGATGGTACCGCCAGGGTTAGGCGATGGTACCACTAGTATCCCGAAAATCTGGGATAAAACCTTTTTTGACTCCATTTTTGAAGCCAATTAAGGCCTATAAATATCCCTTACTTCTCAGCTTGTTGAACAAAAAGAAGTGAACAAAAAGAACTGAGACTATAGTGAAATCACTTGTAAACTTTAAGAGTTCACCTCCACCGATTTCAAGTGTTATAAACTTATATAAGGAGAGTAAGCAACCTTTAAAGAGTTCTGTAAAGGGGTGATTGATCTTTGCCCTTGAAGAAAGATCAATAGTGGAAGCCAGTGACCTCATCGGAGGAGGTATCGGGAGTGGACATGGGTCAGACAACCGAACCACTATAAATTGGTGTGTTCTCTTCATGCTATGCACTTTTCTTTTACTGCTTATCTTCTTTACTAAACTACAACTACCCTACTTCTTCTCACCCCACTTGTGAATGTATTCAAAGTTAAATGTCTTTGTTGAAATGTGTTTTCGTTGAATGAAACATTTTCACCGAAACGATTTTCCCAATTCGACACTTTTAACCACTACACTAATTCACCCCAACCCCCCCCCCCTCTCTTAGTGTCGATCTTGATCCTAACAAGAACTCCTTCTGGCTCAGTGAATTATTATCTTCATAATAATTCACTCGACTCATCGACTACGGATGTACTAGACCACTATGTCATTATCCCTAGATGATATAGGAGAATTCAATCCTTCATACCTATCTATCCTCAGTTACCATATATCTATAGTCCCTCATCCATTTAATATCTAAGAGATTATATTCTAGGCATGATGCTATCAGGCCGGTACGGAATCTACTTGAGTCTTGCTCTAATCGAATTTTCTTAGAGAATTCCTTCTCTCTCAATCCGAATGTCTATAGCCAAGGATTTGCTTGAGTAAGAACACATGAGATATTCTTCTCATGACACTAAAAGTAGATAATCCTATATCTATAATCAATTTCCCTCATAAGGTTGACTGTCATTCCCAATGATTGGCTATACTAGATTTGGAACTTCTAGACATATAAGTCCAGTATCAAAGAATGGAGGACTCATAAAGGACATCCTTAATATCTCAAATCTAAGGACCAAATATACTACTAGGACTACAAAATCACTATCTAACAATAAGGTATTCATCAACTATCTAGCATTCTGTAAGTGGATCAATTAGTGAACTCATTATCTAATGAGCACCTGTACTGTATCCCTAGTGTTCCCACATAAGTAGCTATGAGACTAGCCGCCTCCATCATTTAGATGGATATATAGCATACTAATCTATCTAGTTATCTTGTTGTCCCTCTTAAATAACTTATGATCAGGATTATTTAGGGTCTGTGTTTAAAGGCGAATCAATCTCATTATCATGATCTCATCACGATCCAATTCCCATTACACAGATTCATAGACATCACAATATATATATATGTAATAAGCAATATAAAGTAAAAAAATACTCAATAAATAATAAGTAAAAAGAGTGTATATCATGTCACATATGCAATCACTCACGTGATTGGCTTGTTGGGCAGCTATGACTAGCATCTGGAAGTTCCAGAATTGTTTAGAGTGTAATTAAGTTGGTTTTAGAGTGTAACTAAGCCAACTTAATTAAGAGTCCAGTAAGCCTGAACCAAGCCTAAATCAGGGCAAAATTGGGCCTATTAGAAGGCAAGTTAGTAACTAGAAGTTAGGTTAAGTGGTGGCATTACCAAACCAGCGATGGAACTGTCTGTGAGCCAAAAAGTACAAAATGTATTTTTCTAAAAAAACTCTACGATAGTACCACCTAATGTCAAGTGGTAGTACCACCTAGACTAGTGGTAGTATTGCCCACACATAGTCTTCTAGGTTGTGTCATACGATGGTACTACCCAAGCAAGCGATAGTACTACCATAGCTTGGTCTAATAGACTCTATCAAACGATAGTACCATCTAGTGTTAGGATCAAGAACGGCACTAAGAGGGGAGGTGAATTAGTGCAGTAGTTAAAAAAAGACTATTTGTGCGATTACGAAAAACTTCGTATGTTAAAAATATTTTGTTCAATAAAAAAAATATCAATTGTGCTTAAACTTAAAGAGACTCGTTAATGATAATAATGAAAAGTATGGAATCGAAAGTGTAAGGAGAAAAATAGAAAAGAACAGAACACACCAGATTTTTTTAGTGGTTCGGTCGTCCAACCTATGTCTACTCCCGATTCCTCCTTCGACGAGGTCACTGGCTTTCACTATTAATCTTTCTTCGTGGGCAAAGATCAATCACCCCTTATAGTACTCTTTACAAGTTGCTCAATCTCCTTATACAAGCTTCTAACACTTAGACTTGGAGGAGGTGAACTCACAATATTTATAATCAATTTCACTATAGTCTCAATTCTTTTTGTTCACTTCTATGTGTTCAACAAACTGAGAAGTAAAAAGTATTTATAGGCCATAATTGGCTTCAAAAATGTAGCAAGAAAAATTCTCATCCTGGATTTTCGGGATACTAGCGGTACCACCACCCAATCTGACAGTACTACAAATAGAGTTCTAGCTACTTGAAATGGGTGATACCATCGCCCAATTTGGTAGTACCATCGCCTGGCAGTTAATAGCTATCTAGCGGTACCATCACCCAGTACCATCCAAACACCTAAGAGACTAAGCCCTGGGCGGTTCCACCACCCCAGTCTAATGTTGCCACCACCAGACGAGATTTAGTAACATCATTTGGGCTATAAGTCTAGCCTAAACCAGTCCAATTACAAGCCTAGTTGGCTCCTAACAGAGTTAGTGGGATTACCTCCCAAACCTAACCCTAATTACATGCTAACTATGACATTTAAGGCATATACTAAAGAAAATAAGTCTGGTAAGTCTAAGTTTCTTCCGACGAGCTTCCAGCGATCTTCCAACGGACTTATGACAAACTCTCAGCAATCTTCCAATGGAATCCCAGAAAGTTCTTGGACTTCACGACAATTTACTTGGTGAGTTCCGATGAGCTTCTTTGGTAAGCTTCGATCTTCTCCATAAGCTCTAGCGAACTTCCGATGAACTTCTCAGTGAACTTCCGATGTACATTTCAGCAAGTCCCCGACGAACTCTCGGCACATTCCAGCAACACTCCCGATGAACTTTCGGACTTTCGATGAACTCTCGAACTCCCAACGAATCATTCAATCTTGACTTCGGTACTTTCATTTTGTTTTATACCTTCATCTCTATCATAGTTAATCCTACACACTTTTTTCAATATATAGATTAGAGCAATAATTAATTAATTAATTTTATCATCAAAATTTAAGATTTAATAATCTCCCCCTTTTTGATGATGACAACCAATTGATGATGGAGTTAATCATAACTCCCCTATCTATATGTCATACTTGATAAAAGTCACACTTGAATTCAAAGCCTTTGAATTCAAGCACTAATCAACAAGTTCCATGCATTTCAACTTATCAACATGCACAACATGATCCTTCATCTCAAAATACAATATCACGTATTTATCACAATACTAAATTGATGTCCAAGCATGATAAACATTTTCAAGTTCGATATCAAATGATAATAGACAATCATCATTTCAAAGTACGATAATGAGCATGATTTTAAGTATAAAACTTTTTCAAGTATCCATGCTACATTTCAAGCATTTATGATGTGTTTCAAGCATTCATGATATATTCAAGCATTTACGATACATTTATGATACATTTTACAATTTTACGATGCAAACGATGCATTTTACGCATTTACGATACAAAACATATTTCAAGCATTCATAATACCAAGCATGATACATCTTAAATATTCATCAATTTGCCACTTTCTTCCCCTTTGTCATCAACAAAAAGGAGATGGGCAATCATTTTGCACAAGCAAAATTTTAGATTGTTGTGATAAGATTCTTCTTGAAAGGAAAAAGGAGAAGGAAAAGTCCATGAATAGTCCACATTCATTAAGAAGAATCAAGATATTAAAAGCTCATAAAAATACGAAGAGAACAATCCATTCAAGTTATAGAAAATTTATTTTATCAAGAGCTAGAGAACTCATAACATAAATAGATGTGAATGGAAGAAAGAGATTCACATTAAGAGTTAAAGATGTGAATGAATTCTGTATTTCTATCAAATAAAATTCATGAACACTATTATTATCAAATAAACTCCATTTATATTGCAGAAATTTGCACAAGAATGAAATCCATGAGTAAAAATTCATGAATGAGAGGATGATTATAAGTGTTTCAAAAGTCATTAAGAATATCATGAGAATTCATAAAATAAACTCGATACCGAGATAAGAGAAAGATGATACGGAATAAATTCGATAAAGGCTTCAATTATGATAGATCAAAAAAGTCTACAAAAGGTATACAACAAACTTATGCATTCAGACAATTTAATAAGTCTAATTCTCTTCTAATGAAATCAAATTATTTTTCATTTAAAGGTTTAGTAAAAATATCAACTAATTAATGTTTTGTATCAATAAATTCTAAGATTACATCATGATTATTGACGTGATCTCATAAAAAGTGATGCTTAATGTTAATATGTTTAGTTCTAAGTATCGAATAGGATTTTTTTGTTAAACATATTACACTTGTGTTATCACATTTTATGAGAATATTCTTTAATTGAAATCTATAATATTCTAATGTATTTTTTATCTATAAAACTTATGCACAACATGCACTTGCTGTAATGTATTCGACTTTGACTATAGATAGTGCAATAGAATTTTATTTCTTAGAAGACCAAGAGACACGTGCATGACCTAAAATTAACATGTTCCAGATATGCTTTTTTTATCGATTCTACATCCTGCAAAATTTACATTAGTATAAGCAACTAGTTCATAGTTTTCATATTTTAAATACTATAAACCTAGATTATGAGTTCCTTTAAGATATCTAAGAATTCTTTTAATGGCTTTGAAATGTAATAACTTGGGATTAGATTGAAATCTAGCATATAGTCCTACACTAAACATAATGTCTAATCTAGTTATAGTGAGGTATAGTAAACTACCTATCATACCCCTATATATTTTTTTATCAAAGTTTTCTCCACTTTTGTCCATATCTAACTTAGTGGAGGTACTCATTGGTGTGTTGATAGCCTTTGAACCATCCATATTAAATCATTTTAGCAATTCTAATGCATATTTGGTTTGATTAAGAAAAATATCATCACTAAGTTATTTGATTTGTGAGCCTAAGAAGAAAGTAAGTTCACCCATTAAGCTCATTTCGAACTCTTATCTCATACTTTTAGCAAATGATTCGCATAAGGACTCATTTGTAGAACCAAAAATAATATCATCAACATAAATTTGAACTACAAGAAAATTATTTTTAAAATTTTTAATAAACAATGTAGTATCGACCTTGCCTTTAAAGAAATTATTTTGGATAAGAAAGGAGCTAAGTCTCTCATACCAAGCCCTTAGGGGTTGTTTTAATCCATATAGAGCTTTAGTTAACTTAAATACATGATTAGAAAAAAGAGAGTTTTTAAATCCAGGTGATTGTTCAATATAAACATCTTCAAAAATAAAGACATTTAAAAAAGTACTTTTGACATCCATTTGAAATAACTTAAAATTATTACTACAAGAGTTAAAATTATTGCCTTCAAAAATAAAGGCAAAGAGTATCCTTATGGCTTCTAATCTTGCCACAAGAGTGAAGGTTTCGCCATAATCGATACCTTCTTCTTGGTTGAAACCTTTACCCACTAATCTAGCCTTGTTTCTAACCATGATACCAAATTCATCTTGCTTGTTTCTAAAGACCAATTTAGTACCAATTTCCAAATTCATCTTGCTTGTTTCTAAAGACCAATTTAGTACCAATAACTAAATGGTCACTAGGTCTAAAAATAAGCTTTCACACCTCATTTCTCTCAAATTGATTCAACTCATCTTGCATTGTAATAACCCATGAATCATCTTTCAAGACCTCGTCAATGCATTTAGGTTCAATTTGAAAAAGAAAAGCAGTGTTGGCATAAAAATTTTTAAAAGAAGACCGAGTTTGAACACCTTTTAATCTGTCTCCTATAATTAGCTCCTTAGGATGAGCATCTACATATTTTCATTCCTTAGATAAGGAAGTTTTGGAAAAAGATGCATTTAAGTTGCTAGTGGGATGAGAGGTTTCATTCAAATTCAAAGCATCAAAATCAAGATCATCATTAAAATTATTTTTCTTAAGTTTAGAAACTTCATTAAAAACAATATGAATATATTCTTCTATAACCAAAGTTCTTTTATTAAAGATACGAAAGGCTTTAGAAATAGAAGAATAACCAAGATAAATGCCTTCAGCGGATTTTGCATCAAACTTTCCTAAGGCATATTTTTCATTTAAGATAAAGCATTTATAATCGAAAACTTTAAATATAAAATGTTGGGCTTATTGTTATTCCATAATTCATAAGGAGTTTTGGAAAGTAATGGTCTTGCTAGAACCCTATTCATGATATTACATGTCGTATTAACAGATTCGGCCCAAAAATATTTAGGTAGGCTTTGTTCGTTCAATATGGTTCTTGTCATTTCTTGTAAACTCCTATTCTTTCTTTCTACTACTCAATTTTGTTGAGAATTTCTTGGAGTAGAGAAATTATGATTGTATCCATTTAGTTCAAAAAAGTTTTAGAAATCACAGTTTTGAAATTCACCACCATAATCACTACGAATTGATGAAATCATAAAGTCTTTTTTATTTTCAACAAGTTTACAAAACTTAGAAAAACACTTAAAGCAATCACTTTTGTGTACCAAGAAGTATGTCTAAGTGTATCTACTATAATCGTCTATAATTACAAAAATATATTTGCTACCTCCTAGGCTTTATGTATCAATCGGTCCAAACAAATCTAGATGGATCAATTACAATGGTCTAGAGGTACTTATTTGATTCTTTGGTTTTAAGCTACCTTTTATTTGTTTTCCTAGTTGACATGCATCACACACTTTATCTTTAACAAACTTAATGTTAGGAATACCTCTTATAAGTTCTCTAGATGAGATTTAAGAGATTAGTTTTATACTAGCATGACCTAATCTCCTATGCTAAAGCTAAGCATCATCGTTTAAAATCGAAAAACATATTTCATTAGACTTTTTATTATTTTATTTTAGAGCAATCATAGATGTATTTTTGTGTAGTTTTTCAATAATTCAAGCATTGGATTCAAATCTAATGATGTATCCTTTATCACACAATTGACTAATACTCAAAAGATTATACTTTAAGCCATCTACCAACAACACATCTTTAATCAAAAAGTTTGATTTGTTACATATGGTTCCTTTGTCAATGATTTTACCCTTGTTATTGTCTCCAAAGGTGACATACTATTCATCTTGGCTAGTGAGCCTAGAAAATTGAGATGGATCTCTAGTCATGTGCCTTGAGTATCTACTATCAAGGTACCATCTCTTGCTCCTAGCTTGTGATGGTAAACATGTCTAAAAAAAAGGGTGATTTTTAGGTACCCATTTAACCTTAGGTGCCTCAAAAATCAATCTACTCAACTTATTATTTTACATAGAAATCTTTACGGTTCCTTTAGGAACCTAAATTAATTTGTGTGGATTATATTTCTTAAATGAATATTTATGAGCAAAATATCCTAGTTTGCTACAAAAGTTACATTTAATGCAAGGTGATACATGCAAGGTAGGGCTTTTAACAAAGATGGTTGGCGTTTGGTGAGAACCACCCACAAAGCCGATTCCATCTCTTCTATGAATATGACCCTTATTGGCAAGGATCATATTCAAGGACTTGCTACCAATCTTAAAATTTTCTAGAGTTTCATTGAGTAGCAAGTTTTCCTTCTTAAGTGCCTCTAAGTATTCACACTTGGTGCATGGATGCAATGAAATATTGTCATGCTTAAGTTTTTTAAATTCACTATTTAAAATGGTATACTCCCTTTTTAAAGAAGTATACTTTTTGCTAATTAATCTATCTTCATCGAATAAATCATGAAAAGCACTCAAAAGTTCATCGAAAGATAAGTTTGCATCAAATGAACTACTTAGCTCATCTCTTATTATCATTAGCATGTAGTTAGCAATCTCCTTGTTACTTTGCTTTTTGTCTTCAGAAGGGCTCGAATCATCCCACATTGCTTTGAGAGCCTTCCTCTTCTTTGATTATTTCTTCTTCACTTCAGGACATTCACTTTTGAAGTATCCCAGCTTCTTACATTCGTAGCATATAACTTGTTCTTTCTTAAGTTCAATTTTATTTTTAGTGTCATTTTTAGATTTATTTCTTCTTATGAATTTGTTGAACTTTCTTGTTAAGAGTGCCAAGTCATCATCATTATTCTCATCACTTCAACTTTCTTCAAGTAGTCTTCATGAGTTCTTAATGTCATATCCTTCTTGTCCTTTGGAAGGTTATTCTCAAGCTCTTCATGAGCATTGTAAATCATCTCATAGGTTATTAAAGACCCAATAAGTTCTTCAAGTGGAAAATTGTTTAAACCCTTGGCCTCTTGAATGGCCATTACTTTAGGATTCCAACTCTTTGGAAGGGATCTTAATATTTTATTAATAAGTTCAAAGTTAGAAAAACTTTCACCAAGAGCCTTTAGACCATTGACAACATCCGTAAACTAGGTGTAAATGTCTCTAATGGTCTCTTGGTTTCATCCGAAATAATTCATAATTATAAACTAAAAGATATATTTTAGACTCCTTTACTCTACTAGTGCCTTCGTGTGTGATTTCGAGTGTGTGTCAAATATTAAAAGTCATTTTGCAAATAGATACTCGATTGAATTCATTTTTATCTAATGTGAAAAACAAGGCATTCATAGCCTTGGTATTTAAAGAGAAAGTCTTCTTCTCTAACTCATTTCAATCGTTCATTGGAAGAGAAGACTTTTGAAAGCCATTTTTGATAATATTCCATAACTCAAAATCCATAGAAATCAAAAAGATTCTCATCCTAGTTTTCCAATAGGTGTAATCCATCCCCTTAAATATGGGTAGACGTGTGATTGAATGACCTCTAAATTGCCGACAAATATCATCTCTCCAAGATTTCAAATCAAAATGAGAGTGACCTCGCTCTGATATCAATTATTAGGATCAAGAACGAAACTAAGAGGGGGGGGTGCATTAGTGTAGCAATTAAAAAATGATGATTTGTGCGATTATAGAAAACTTCATACATTGAAAATATTTCGTTCAATAAAAATGATATCAATCATGATTAAACTTAAAAAGACTCGTAAGTGAATAATGGCAGTAATTAAAAGTATGGAATTAAAATTATAAGGAGCAAAACAGAAAAGATCAGAACATAATGGATTTTTATAGTGGTCCGATTGTCCGACCTACATCCACTCCCGATTCCTCCTTCATCAAGGTCACCGATTTTCACTATGATCTTTCTTCAAGGGTAAAGATCAATGACCCCTTACAGTACACTTTACAAGCTGCTCACTCTCCTTATACAAGCTTCTAACACTTAGACTCAAAGGAGGTGAACTCATAATGTTTACAATTAATTTCACTATAGCCTCAATTCTTTTTGTTCACTTCTTTGTGTTCAGCAAGCTAAGAAATAAGAGGTATTTATTAGCCTCAATTGGCTTCAAAAATGAAGCCAAAAAAGATCTCATTCCGGATTTTCAGGGTACTAGCGGTACCACCACCAGTTGACTCTGACATTGAGCAGTACCATCACCCAGTCTGATGGTACTATCGCCAGATAAAGTCCTAGCTACTGGAATTGGACAGTACCATCACCCACTCTGCACCTGGGAGATTGAGCCCTAGGCGATTCCACCACCCCAGTCTGGTGGTGCCACCGCTAGATAGGGTTCAGCAATACTGTTTGGGCCATAAGTCTGGCTTATACTAGTCCAATTATGAGCCCAGTTGGCTCCTAATAGAGTTAGCGGGATTACCTCTCAAACCTAACCCTAATTATATGCTAACTACAACATTTAAGGCATATACTAAAGAAAACAAGTCCAATAAGTCTAAGTTTCTTCCGACAAGCTTCCAGCGATCTTCTGGTGGACTTTCAACAAACTCTCGACAATCTTCCAGTGGACTCCCGGCAAGTTCTTGGACTTCACGATAATTTACTTGGCGAGTTCCGACGAGCTTCTTTGGCAAGCTCTGATCTTCTCGGTGAGCTCCGGCGAACATCTGACGAACTTCCGATGAACTTCTCGACGAACTTCTGATGTACATTTCAGCAAGTCCCTGACGAACTCTCGGCACATTCCGGCAACACTCCCAATGAACTTTCAAACTTCCGATGAACTCTCAGACTCCCGACAAATCGTACGATCTTGACTCCAACACTTTTATTTTTCTTTATGCCTTCATCTATATCATAGTTAATCCTGCATAGTTTTCTTAATATATAGAATAGATCAATAATTAATCAATTTATTTCATCATCAAAATCCGAGATTCAACACCCAACACTAGCGATAATACCGCTAGTACTCCAAAAACTCAGGGATAAGACTTTCTAGCTCCATTTTAAAACCATTTGAGGCTTATAAATACTCAACTCATCCCTGTTGGGTTGATATAAGAAAAGAGAATGAAAACTTATGGTTTGAATGTGTAAACTTTGTTAAAAACTTGAATTCCCTACACCTTGAGTTTAGAGGTTATTCTAAGGGAGGTGTGTGAGGATTACCTTATAAAAGAAGGGTGTAAAGGTTCTTTCCTAAGCCCATGTGAAAAGGAAAAAGAGTTGTAACAAGGGTAGTTGGTATTTGCCGATTGGAAAGAAGATCAACAATAAAAGTCGATAGCCTCGAGTGAAGAGAAATTGGGAGTGGATGTAGGTCGGATGACCGACCATTATAAATCTAGTGTGTATTTTTTTTATGCTCTTCTTTGCTATTGCTTACTATACTTTACTTACTTTCCAAGTTAAAATGTATTTTCAATATTGATTTTATCGAATGAATTTTTGAAATAATTCTTCTTATTGAAAGCACTAATTCACTCCCCCCCCCCCCACCCTCCTCCTCTTAGTGCTATTACAATCGTAACAGTTGATATCAAAGCTAAGTTCTCTCAGTTAATTTAACACCCAAGAGAGATTAAACGATATTTTTTAGTAATCAAGAGGGTCACTCCATCACTCATCCTCCTTTGTTTAGTAGGATAGACTATACTTATTGGAAAACATAAATGCATATTTTCTTGATTTCTATAAATTTTGATTTATGAAATGTCATTGAATGTGATTTTCAAAAATCTTTTAAACCAATGAACGAAAAGAATGATTTAAAGAAGAAATTTTTTTCTTTAAATGTAAAAGCTATGAACACTTTGTTTTGCGCTTTAGATAAAAACTAGTTTAATCGTGTTTCTACTTATGAATCTGCATATGACATGAAGGCACAAATAGAGTTAAAGAATCTAAAATTAATCTTTTAGTTCATAGTTATAAATTGTTTAAGATGAAGCTAAGTAAAATCATTGGTGACATGTAAACCAGTTTTACATATGTTATCAATGGTTTAAAAGCTCTTAATAAATGTTATACTAATCTTGAACTTATAAATAAAATTTTAAGATCTCTTCCAAAAAAGTTATGATTCAAAGGTGACTGCAATACAAAAAGAAAAGGATTTGAACAACCTTTTATTTGAAGAACTCTTAGTATCATTAATGACCTATGAAATAACTTGCATAGCACATGACGAACATGAGAACAACCTTCCAAAGAATAGGAAGGATATTACTAGTTATAGGTACCCTGCAAGCTAATCACATGAGTGATGGCACTTGTGACTTGACATGCACTCTTTCTTTTACTTATTATTAGGCATTTTATCATTTTATCTTCCGTGTTGCATGTATTGTGCTATCCTTGGATCTGTGCAAAGAGAATCAGATCGTGATGAGATCACGATAATGAGACTGATTCACCTTTAAATACAAACTCTAAATAATCCCGATCATAGGTTACTCGAGGGGGACATCGAGATAACCAGATAGATTGGTGTACTATATACCCATCCATATGATGGAGGTGGCTGGTCTCATAGCTACTCGTGTGGAGACACTAAGGATACAGTACAAGTGCTTATTGGAGAATGAGTTCACTAATTAATCCGCTTATAGAATGCTGGATAGTTATTGATATCTCACGTCAGACAACAATTCCGTAGTCCCAGTAGTGTATCTGGTCCTTAGACTTGAGACACCAAGGATGTCCTGTATGAGTACTCCACTCTTTGATACCAGATTTATAGTTTTGGAAGTTCTAGATCTAGTACAGTCAATTATTGAAAGTGGTAGCCAACCTTATGAGGCTATTGAGGGTCAATAGAGGATCATCCACTCTCAATATCAAGAGAGGAGTATCCTATACATTTTTGCTCAAACAAATCCTCGGCCAAGGTTATTCGAATTGAGAGAGAAAGAGTTCTCTGGGAGAATACGACTAGAGCAAGACTCGAGGAGACATTGTATGGGCCTGACAGCACCATGCTCGGTATAGGGTCTTTGGGATATTAGATGGATGAGGGACTATAGATACATGGTAACTAAGGATAGATAGGTTCAAAGAATTGGATTCCCCTGTATCGTCTAGGGACTACGGCGTAGTGGCCTAGTACGTCTATAGTCAATGAGTCGGGTGAATTATTATAGAGATAATAATTCACTGAGTCAGAAGGAGTTCTGACAAGTATGACTCATGGCCAGCTCGATATTGGGCCTAGAGGGTCATACACATATGATAGGTGTTGCGATGAGTAGAGGTTCGGATATGAGATATCCGTTGGAGCCCCTAACTTATTGGATATCAGTTAAGCCCCTGAATTATTGGATCCTAAGATGAGTTCCATTAAGAGCTAATAAGAGATTATTGAGTAGAGACCCACTAATCCAAGAGACATGGGCAATTGGATAGAGATCCAATACCCAATAGGGCAAGATCTATTAGGGTTTACAAGGAACCTCTATAAATAGGAGGGAATCAAAGCTCCATAGGCTAGGGGTTCTCTTGATAGCCAAGTTTTATTCTCCTCTCCCAAGAGAGAAGCATCATTGCAGTCCCTACCATGTGGATACCACTAGAGAGGAGAATGCTTAACATTCTTCATCCTCTCCTATAGATCTACAATGATTTAGGGATATACGATCTCCCTAGGTACCTTCTTTTACACATGCAATTTTTGTCGATTTGTTTTTGATGCACCAATCTTTGTACGATGACAGAACCTTTCATGAAAATCCAAGATTTTTGTTTTATGTTCTTCCACTGTGCATGAGATGTCACCCCCTTGGATTTCTCAATAGTGGTATCAGAGCCAGGTTGTTCATGTGAAGATCATATCTTAAACTACATGTGGTGTGATTTAGAATAGTTTTTGTCATCAAAATCGTTGGCGCAAAAGGTGAGGAAGGGCAGCAAGTGTTGTAGCCTTTGCTGCACTTGCATAGCGGCTGAAAGGCTACTTGTAGCCTTGCTGCCTATAGCGGTGGCGGTTGCGAGCAAGGAGCCCGTAGGCAGGCTACGGGCGGTGATAGGTGGCCGACGACCAAACCCAAACAGCAGCCCCTAAGGGGCAGGCGGCGCCGAGCACGACGGCCTACCCGCAAAGGTGGGCGGCTCTTGGCCCGTCAGCCTACCCACAAAGTCGGGCGACACCTATGAGGCCCCTATGGGCGGCACCCACGGCGACAGCGCTGCCTACGGGACAATGGCGCTCGCGAGGCCCCTGCAGGCGGCACCTACGGTGGCAACACTGCCTGTAACGTAGCGGCGCCCATGAGGCCCCTACGGGCTGAACCTACAGCGGTAGCATAGCCTACGGGCTACCTACCAGCATGGGTGGGTGGCACCCGTAGCGGCAGCGCACCTATAACAGGTGTGCTCGCTTGCGGCGAAGCACCCGCCGTGGGCGGGGCGATCGCCCGCGGGCAGTGGCCACCACTAGAAAGTTGGCGGCAGCCACAATGTAGCAAGCAGAAGTCAGGGAATAGGGTTTTCAAGCAAAAGATAGTTTTTCCCCTCAAAATTTTAGAAATTCTGATTTCTGTCCCTTTTGACAAAATGACCAAAATACCCCTCATAATTTTTAAAATTCTCTTTATATCCCTGCTTTCAAAAATATATTTATTAATTAAATAGTTTAATTAACTATTATTATTTATCTAGTAGTCCTATATAATAACATATACATGTGATGTATGATATGGATAGATGATCATGGACCATGTGATGTGATGTGTGTACATGTGATTATTATTATTGGGGCCTGCGAGCCTCTATTTTTTTTCATTTATTGTTGGGCTTGTATACTTGAAATTATGTTATAATTATATGAGGAGGCACAACAGGAGTATGGAAGCGATAACGGGACCCACGAGACCTAGACGGATAATCCAGCGTATAGAGATGTGTTGAGATACCGACGAAGCGAGATGGACGATCACAGGACATAGAGATCCGTCGATACACACATAGATCTTAATGTGAGTGATTGGACCCACTAGCTCGGGCCTGATCACATTAGGATGTGGTCCATGATCATCTGGTGTGATTGCTCATGTGATGTGTGATTGATTAAACACCTACTAGATATGTATATATATATGCATGCGATGTAGATATATATATTAAATATGTATGTGTGTGACACATTATGTTAGGAGACCAAATCAAAAATCCCCTCTATTAATAATATTAAGTCGATAAATGTGAGATAATTAGATTGACCCACGTGGCCTTCCATCGTTATAGGTAGGAACTGATTCCCGATATAGGTTGAGTTGGTCAAGCCCCTCGAGACTTACTTATATCGCATTCGCTATCTTATCTATGACATAGAGATGTCACCGGTGATCTTAGGACATTGTATGCTTGGTCGAGTCTCTCGAGAGTATATCATCGAATCAGACTCATCTTGTAATGATAGTGATGACTTAACTGAACATCATGGTTGGTCGAGTCCCTCGAGGCCATGGTGGTTCGAAGGTTGAACAGGACGAGAATCACAAGGAGTTGTGATTGGCAAGAGTTGCCTACCTTTACGAGATTATCGTGATTGGTCGAGTCCCTCGAGGTTATGTTAAGACATCGATTGGATCCCGATCCCCACTAGAGATCCGCTAGAGGTCTCTGATTCACATACCGGAGGGTGTTGTGTGTCTCATGAAAAATTAGTGGGAATACATTAAGATAGAAGTCCTTATGTTAATTGTTTAATTTTTATAAAGTCTGCATGTTATTTATTTCTGCTACATCTTTAATTTCAAAAAAATATTCACTTTCAAATCCTTTACGTGGCCTACTTGATGCCAACTGCATCAAGTATGCCACGTAAAGGATTGGCAAGAGTTGCCTACCTTTACGAGATTAACATGATTGGTCGAGTCCCTCGAGGTTACGTTAAGATGCCGATTGGATTCCGATCCCCACTAGAGATCCGCTAGAGGTCTCCTATTCACATACCGGAGGGTATTGTGTGTCTCACGAAAAATTAGTAGGAATATATTAAGATAGAAGTCCTTATGTTAATTGTTTAATTTTTGCAAAGTCTGCATGTTATTTATTTCTGCTACATCTTTAATTTCAAAAAAATGTTTACTTTCAAATCCTTTACGTGGCATACTTGATGCCAACTGTCTCACTGGTCTAAATTATATGGATTGGCTTCACAATCTGAGATTCATTCTCACGATGGAGAAAATCATGTTTGCCCTTGATATAGTGATCCCTATGCCCGATGAAGGGGCAAGCGAGGATGAGATCGCTCGTTATGTAAAGTACATAGATGATTCCACTCTTTCTCGGTGTTATATGTTAGACTCTATGACCACTGAGTTACAGAGACAGCATGAAAATATAGATGCTAATTCCATACTCTTGCATCTTCATCAACTATTTGAGAAACAGGGAAGAACTTAGCGATATGAGATATCAAAGAGTCTTTTCCATGTCAGGATGACTAAGGGGACACCGGTTCAGAACCATGTCCTTAAGATGATTAAGTGGATTGAGAAACTCATAGGTCTAGGAATGGTCCTAGAGGATAACCTGTGTATGGATCTTATACTTCAGTCCCTACCAGATTCATTTTCTCAATTTATAATAAATTTTAATATAAACAAGCTTAAGGTGACCCTCCCAGATCTCCTCAACATGTTGAGAGAATCATAGAGTACCATCAAGAAAGAGAAGCCAGTTCTCTATACTGGTGAGACCAGAAAGAAAAGAAAGGCTGAGAAGTCCCTTAAGAAGGGCAAGGGCAAAATGGGTAAGACAAAGGTTGCCAAGAAAGACTCAATAAAGGACAAAGGCCAGTGCTTCCACTATAGCAAAGATGGGCATTGGAAGAGGAACTACAAAGAGTACATTATAGAGAGGGTGAAACAAAAGCTTGGAGAAGCTTCAGGTATATTCATGATCAGTCTCCATTTGTCAGAATCTTATGATAACACATGGGTATTAGATATCGGGAGTGCTTATCATATCTGCAATTCGTTGCAGGTTCTAGCAGGACCTAGGAGATTGAAGAGAGATGAGATGGACCTTAAGATGGGCAATGTGTTGAATCTCAAATTTTGATGATGAAACTAATTGATTATGTTTAGTTTGTCTAACTAGGTTTTGAGTTACATAGGTCTACTCGATCAGGATTAGACAGTTGATGCAGGAGGAATTGATATTGAGCTGGAAGAAATCACGTCAGGATATTGGACTCGTGCCAGATTTTCGGTCGACAATCGGTAGAAGGCTTCGGACATCGGGCATCGGGCCAAGAAGAGCGGGTTGCACTAAGGATATCAGGGTTATGGAGGTCAACTACTGATTAGGCAACAAACCACAAGAGAGGATGGTATGCCAAAGAACCGGACGAAGCGCCGACCAATGACGTGCCGGGCAACAGAATGCCAATTCGCGTTGTAATAATTGTTTAGATCAAAGTAGAGTTTTGGCTTATGTGTGCGGGATTAACTACGATAGCTTGAAGACATAAAGCAAATTACCATAGTCAAGTTTTTAGGAGTTCGAGAGTCCATCGGAAGTCTGAAGGATCATCAAAAGTGCTGTCGGAATCAACCGAGAAAGAATCAGGGACTTGCCGAAGGTTTTGGAAGTTCATCGAAAAGTTCGTTGTAGGTTCATGGAGCTCATCAAGAAGGTTTAGAAGCTTTCCCAAGATTCGTCAAACTCACCACAAGTCTGTGAGCCTGCTAAGAGTCCACCGAAAGAAATCCGAGGGTGCATTGGAAGTCGATTGGAAGTTCACCGAAAAGCTCGTTGAAAGAAGACTCGACATTGCTGATTGTTAATTTGCTTAGAATTATATTTTAATTTAGTAGTTACCATGTAATTAGGGTAAGAATTAGGTAATAATCCTATTTAACCCTTGTAGTGGCCAACTAGGCCTTATTTAGGTTGATTTGGGCCAAAGTTAGGGCTCATTCAGCCTTGCTGGAATAGTGCTGGAATAGTGTAGTGGTGGCACCGCTAGACCCAGGCTATCATGTGGCCATTACCCTCTGCTCACAAAATTAGTCCATTGGGGTGTGCAGCGCCAACGCTTATAAGGCTCAAGACCTCCCCTTTTCTTACCAATGTGGGACTAAATGCACCTTGCCTATGCCCTCTTGGGGCGCGCCCCCTTTGGGGTGCACGGCTACCTACCCCCTCTAGGGCGCACCCTCACTTGGGGTGCTCGGTGTGATACCCCCTTTGGGGTGATCACCGTGACATCATTAAGAATTCACCCTGCCTACCCCCTTTAGGGCGCTTGGCATGACATTCTCCCCCATCCAATCTCATGACGTCCTCATCACGGACTGGCCACCCTGCCTACCCCCTCTGGGGTGCTCGGCGTGGACACCCCCTCTGGGGTGATTGGTGAAGGCCAGGGGTTGCTCTAATACCACTTATCACATGGCCATTACCCTCTCCCCGCAAAACCGATCCATTGGGGTGTGCAGCGCCAACACTTATAAGGCTCAAGACCTCCCCATTCCTTACCAATGTGGGACTAAATACACCTTACCTATCCCCTTTGGGGCACACCCCCACTTGGGGTGCTCGACGTGATACCACCCTCTGGGGTGATCACCATGACATCATTGAGAATTCACCCTACCTACCCCCTCTGGGGCGCTTGGCGTGACAAGGCGATGGCATTACCTAGAGATCGAAATCCCAAGTGTTCTGGGCGGTGGTACCGCCTAGTACACTAACCATGTTAGTGTGTCAAGCGATGGTACCGCCTAGCACTAGCGGTAGTACCGCCCATACTCGGAAAAACCGGGATGATTCAAATTTGGGCTCCAAATTTGAATCACCATGGGGCCTATAAATACCCCTCTCATTCATGGTTGATAAACACATAAAAACTAAGAAAGAAAAAGAGAAAACTCTATTGTAATAGTATCAAAATCTTTCCTCTAATTCTAAAGTGTGATCTAGCCTTTGAGAGGGTTGAGAGGCCTTGTAAGGGTTACCTCCTAAGCCCGTCAAAAGAAGAGCACTGTATGGGAGCTTGTCTTCACCCATTAGAAGGAAAACACCTAGTGGAAAGCCGGTGACCTTAAGAAAAGAGGAATCAGAAGTAGACGTAGATCGTATGACCGAATCACTATAAAAATTCTAGTTTGCATTTCTATTATTGTTATTTACATTTATGCAAACCATCTTCACTTTACTTCCCTTATTTCTCATTCTTATAATCAGTTTTAAGTTTAAAACATCATTCCTTTCTGGGTTCAAATGAAACTTTGCTTTTGATCGTACAAAGTTTCCGAACTTGTTTAGATCACCGAAAATTATCATACTTAATCGCTGCACTAATTCACTCCGCCCCCTCTTAGTGCCGCTCGATCCCTAACAATTAGTATCAGAGCCTTATTATTTCTCTTTCGAATTCACACCCGCGAGAAATAGCTCTTCACAGCTTTCAAGAGGGTTTTTCGATTGTTCGTCCTCCGTTCTTTAACAGATCGGACTACACTTATTGGAAAACTCGAATGAGAGTTTTCTTACGTTCTATAAATTTGGATTTATGGAATGTCATTGAAAATAGATTTCAACTTCCCTATAAACCGACGAACGAATAGTCAGACTTAGAGAGAAAATCTTTTTCTTTAAATGCAAAGGCTATGAATGCCTTATTTTGTGTTTTAGATAAAAACGAGTTCAATCGGATTTCTATGTACGAAATGGCTTTTGATATTTGGTGGACACTTAAAATCACACACGAGGGAACTAGTAAAGTCAAAGACTTGAAAGTAAACCTCTTATTGTATGATTTTGAGCTCTTCCAAATGATACCAAGTGAATCTATCAGTGACATGTGCACTCATTTGACGGATGTTGTCAATAGCTTAAAAAGTTTTGGTAAATATTTTCAAATTTTGAACTCACTAACAAGATCTTAAGATCCCTTCGAAAAAGGTGGGATCCTAAAGTAACCGCAATACAAGAGACAAAATTTAAATGATTTTCCATTAGAAGAACTAATCGGGTTGTTAATGACCTATGAAATGACATTCTTAGAACATTTTGAACTCGATGAACACATAAACCACCTTCCAAAGAATAGGAAGGATTTGGAACTCTGGACTATAAAATGCCACTTGAGTGATGACTCAAGTGATGAGGACAATGAAGAGGACATTGAACTTTTAATAAATTTTAATAAGTTCATTAAATAAAAATCTAAAATAAAAAATAAACTTGAATGAAAGATAAGGCCAAAGAAGAGGAAGGCACCCAAGGATGAATTAAGAACTTCCAAAGGTGAAACGGTGAATTGGGCTTTGATGGGTTTCAACCATGAGGTAAGTAACTCACCTAAAATGTTCTTACATTGTTTTGAAATTACATGACTTTTCCATGAGTGCTTAACTTAGTTAGTAGGAAATAAATAATTATTTTTTAAAAAATTATATAATGCTTTTCCTTCTAGTATTTTTTTGAGAAGTATAAAAAAAATGAATGATGATTGCTTAACTTGTGCTATTACAAGATCAATCTCATGTATGATTTTGAAATAACAATTCAATGCATGGTTTTTGACACAAAATTAATTATCATGATAATTACATCTCATGCTTGTACACCTAACAGGATTAAATCCAATGAATATTTATCTTGATGAATTTCGTATCGCTTTTCATAATAACATAATGAAAATATAAAATCATGTGTATCTTATTGATTTATTATACAAAATCTATTTTTGATTTTAAATTTGATACATATTGTTTATACAAAAGAATTGAGCATGCTTACATCTAATCAATTTACTTTACTCCTAACAAATTTTTGGAATGAAAGATTTTGATGATAATTTCAAATTTATATGATGTTTGACTTTTGTGTGAAAATTTGAACATGCTTATATGAGATCAACCACATAAAATAAAATACATAAAACTTGAAAATGTGTTATCATGATGTTTTATTTTTGATGTGTTTGGTCTTGACGAGTTTATGACTAAACTTATGTCTTGTTGATACATGTTTTCATAAAAAGATTTGAATATACTTACATGAAAACAATTACATGAAATGAAAATTCATTTTCTATCCTATTGAGGTTAATAAATTCACTTTACCAATCTTGTGAATCTCATGAAAATAATCATGATGAATATTTTAAAAATAAATGAGAGTATCATGCATTTGGTTTAAATAATTTCTCTTGAAACTTACTTTTCAGATCTATACAATGATACATGAATCTAGTAGAAAAAGATAAGAGCATGCTTACATGTAAACCATCTCCGTTGCTCTTAATAAAATTTTCAAATGAAAGATTTTGATACATTTGATCTTGATGACTTTAATGATAAACTTGTATTTTGAATGATTGCTTTCATATAAATATTTGAACATATCTTATGAAATCATCATTGATAATGATGAAATGAAAATATTAAAAGTTTGTTGTCATGCTTAACGATTTTATGATATCATGAGAATTTAAAGTTGTTATATCTTGATGACAAACTCATGTTTGGTTTTAAAATTTGATACTCATCTTTTGAAACATGAGTATACTTATATGAAACAAACAACTTAAAATGAAACACATTATCATGATAAATTGAATCTCATGTCTTGAAATAATGTGTTATATTTTTGTCTTGATTTTTATAATGAAGCTTGCCTTTTGTTTTTGAATACTTATTTTGATTTGGCTTAAAAATACAAATGATGAATCCATATATACTATGTTCATATAAGTCTCTTGAATCTCAAGAATGATTTTGATAATTTGATTATGAGTTTTGAGTTGACAAAATGAGTTTGAATGATTTTATGACACCTCTCTTGATCTCTTGAAATCATGACTTTAAATTCTTGACTTGAGATATTTTTGCAAATCAAAATACTTTCCTCTATGATTGCTTCTTTTTATCATTTACCAAAGAGGAAAACAATTCAAATCTATGTCATTTATGAATCTCATAAACTATGTTAATGATTTTGATGAGTCGAACTTGAATGAGTTTTATCACAATCCAAGTCTTGATATCTTAACATCTATATACTTGAAATTTCTTTTAAAATATAATCTTGATGAAAACTATTATGCATGAATCAAGTTGTTTTACTATCTATTCTCAAATGAATCATGTTCTTCTAAAGCCTACCTATCATATCCTTCATAATATAGGAATGACATGATTTCTTTGCATTATTGTTTTGAATGCATCATGTAAAAATTGAAATATTGATTGATGCAAAATTATTTCATTGAAAAATTAATCCTCCCCTTCCTTTCAATAATGACAAAGGGGGAGTTAGCATGCTAGCTTGTATATCATAAGAGAAAATGACAAATATAGCTAGCTAGAACTTACAAAAAGGCAAAGCTTGTACTTCTCAAGATGAGAAATTGCAATGTTGCATTATCTTTTTTAAAACTCATGAGCTTACATGTTTAAAATGTTATAATTTTTACAAAATTGCTAGCTCATTGCAAACATGAAGTTGCTAGCTTAAGGTAAATGCTTGTGCATCACAAGAAGAATTTTGCTAGAACAAGCAAAAATTACTTATTAACATATCACAAATTGCTAGCATCTTAAAAAGTACCTTAAGTGTTTGCTTGAATGATAAATTGATCTTCATCACTTGATTTTGATGATAGATTTCATAACTTGGTTTTTAATCATGAATGCAAACTTTTGATACCCCATGAATATTTATCTTTGTTAATTGTCATAGTTTCAAAATTCATGTAAAGGGAAAAGAATTGTACTCTTCCCTTCCTTTTGACAAAAACAAAAGGGGAGAAAGTTTATTGCTAACTTGCACACTTGAATCAAAAATTTGCTAGCTCAATCATTGTAATGAAGGAACTTGCTACCTTGCAAAGAGAAGCAAAGTGCAAACTTGCACAAGAAGCTAGCAAAATTATCATGCTTGAACCTAAAACTTGCTATGATGAATGATGCAAAAAAACTTACTATTAGCTTGCATGTTTAAAGTAATCAAATGTGATATAAATCTAGCTAGTATAATTACAAAACTTACATATCCTTTAAACTAGCTAAATGTTACTTCTCTTTTTTGTTGATGACAAAGGAGGAGAAGTAGATTGATGATCTCATGTAATGTAATGATATTTGAATATTTTATATATTTGCATGATGTTTTTGTTAACATGAATGATACATGTTGCTTGAATTTGGGATAATCCAAGTGTTCTATCAATGGCATATTAATAGAGGGAGTCTGGTTAAACTCCGAAGAGTTAAGGTTAACTCCGTTAGTCATCAATTAGTTGTCATCATCAAAAAGGGAGAGATTATTGAATCTCAGATTTTAATAATAAAACTAATTGATTATGTTTAGTTTGTCTAACTGCGTTTTGAGTTACGCAGGTCTACTCGATCAGGATTAGACAGTTGAAGTAAGAGGAATTGACGTTGTGTCGAAGGAAATCACGTCAGGATATTGGACGTCATGCCAGAGTTCCGGTCGATAATCGACAGAAGGCTTCGGACGTCGGGCATCGGGCCAAGAAGAGCAGGTTGCGTAAAGGATATCGGGGTTGTGGAGGTCAACTATCGATTGGACAATAAATCGCAAGAGAGGACGATATGCTGAAGAACTGGATGAAGCGTCTACCAATGACGTGCTGGACAATAAAATGTCAATTCGCATTATAATAACTATTTAGATTGAAGTAGAGTTTTGGCTTATGTGTGTAGGATTAACTATGATGGCTTGAAGACATAAAGCAAATTATCGGAGTCAAGTTGTTGGGAGTTTGAGAGTCCATCGAAAGTCCAAAGGATCATCGGAAGTGCTACCGGAATCAACCGAGAAAGAATCGGGGACATGCCGAAGGTTTCGAAAGTTCACCGAAAAGTTCGTCAGAGGTTCGTGGAGCTCACCGAGAAGGTTCAGAAGCTTGCCCAAGATTCGTCAAACTCGCCACAAGTCCGGGAGCTTGCTAGGAGTCCATCGGAAGAAATCCGAGGGTGCATCGGAAGTTGGCCGGAAGTTCACCAAAAAGCTCGCCCGAAGAAGACTCAATATTGCCAGTTGTTAATTTGCTTAGAATTATATTTTAATTTAATAGTTAGCACATAATTAGGGTAAAGATTAGGTAATAATCATATTTAACTCTTGTAGGGGCCAACTGGACCTTATTTGGGCTAATTTGGGCTAAATTAGGGCTCATTTAGCCTTGTTAGAATAGTGCTAGAATAGTGCTAAAATAGTATAGTGGTGGCACCGCCCAGGGACTAAAATCCTAGGTGTTCTGGGCAGTGGCATCGCTGCCTTGGGCAGTGGTACCATCCAGTACACTGACCATGTCAGTGTGTTAGGCAATGGTACCGCCCAGCACTGACGATAGTACCGCCTATACCCGGAAAAACTAGGATGATTCAAATTTGGGCTCCAAATTTGAATCACCATGGGGCCTATAAATACCCCTCTCATTCATGGTTGATAAACACACAAAAATTGAGAAAGAAAAAGGGAAAACTCTATTGTAATAGTGTCAAAATCTTTCCTCTAATTCTAAAGTGTGATCTAGCCTTTGAGAGGGTTGAGAGGCCTTGTAAGGGTTATCTCCTAAAACCGTCAAAAGTAGAGCACTGTAAGGGAGTTTGTCTTCGCTCGTTGGAAGGAAGACACCTAGTAGAAAGCCAGTGGCCTCAAAAGAAGAGAAATCGGGGGTAGATATAGGTCATATGACTGAACCACTATAAAAATTTTGGTTTATATTTCTATTATTGTTATTTACATTTATGCAAACCATCTTCACTTTACTTCTCTTGTTTCTCCTTCTTACAATAAATTTTAAGTTTAAAGCATCATTCTTTTTCTGGGTTCAAATGAAACATAGCTTTTGATCGTACAAAGTTTTCAAACTTGTTTAGATCACCGAAAATTATCGTACTTAACCATTGCACTAATTCACCCCCCCCCTCCCCCCCTCTTAGTGCCGCTCGATCCCTAACACAATGGAGTAAAGGTTACTGTATTGGCTGTTGGCAAGATCACTTTACATCTACCTAGTGGAGCTATTATTGCATTAGATGCATGCTATTATGTTCCTTCTATTATCAAAAATATTATTTCCATTTCATGTTTGATAGTTAGTGGATATAAATTAGTTTTTGAGAACAATGGTTGTTCAATAGCATTAGATAATGAGATCATCATAAGAGGAACATTGCATAATAGTTTATTTATGCTAGATACAGCTTCACACATCATGAGTGTAAGTGAGTCTAATAAGAAATAAGAAGAGATGAACAATACATATCTGTGGCATTGTAGGCTAGGTCACATCCATGAGAGAAGGATTCAAAAGTAGTTGAAGAATGAATATCAAGATCTATTCGACTGAGTCATATGCGACTTGCGAACCTTTCCTTCACGGAAAGATGACCAACTCTCCAATTAGTAGAACTGAAGAGAGAGCCGCTGAGTTACTGGAACTCATACATCATGATGTATGTGGTCCCATGTCGACTCATGCCATAGGTGGTTACTCCTACTTCATTATTTTCACTGATGATTTCTTAAGATACGGACATGTGTACTTGATGAAGTACAAGTCTGAGGCTTTTGAAAAATTCAGGGAATATAAGAATGAAGTGGAGAACCAGACTGGAAAGAGTATTAAAACCCTTCGATCAGATCGAGGAGGTGAGTACTTGAGTACAGAGTTCACCCAATTCCTCAAAGACCATGGGATTTTATCCTAATGGACACCTCCTTATACACCGCAGCTTAATGGTGTATTAGAAAGGAGGAATCGTATACTGTTAGACATGGTACATTCCATGATGAGTTTCGCCGACCTACCCATCTCATTTTAGGGATATGCCCTAGAGACAACAGCTTACCTTCTGAATAAAATTCCAACTAAGTCAATAATGTTTACTGTTGGGATCTAGAGCGACCCTAAGGGGGGGTGAATTAGTGCAGCGGTTAAGAACGAAAAATTTTGACAATTTAAAACAACTGTTAGAAACTTCATATGATAAAACTGATTCAATTGCGTTGAAAGTGTATATAAGAAGATGAAGAGGAAGTCAAGTAAGTAAGGCAGCAAAGTGAAGATGGTTTGTAGTAAAGTAAATTACAATAAATAAATGCAAATCGGTTTATAGTGGTTCGGTCATATGACCTACGTCCACTCTCGATTCCTCTTCACATGAGGGTATTGGCTTTTCCACTAGCTATCCTCCTTCCAACGGGCGAGGACCAACTCCCTTACAGCACTCTCCTTTTGACGGGCTTAGGAGATAACCCTTACAAGTACCAAAACACTCCTCTCTTTGAATATAAGTGAAGACTAGAGGAGAGGAAGAATTTTAATAAAGTTTTCTTACTTTTAGGTTCAGTGTGCTTGTATATTCTAACCAAGGATGGGAGAGGTTTTTATAGGCTCCAATTTGATTCAAACTTGGAGCCAAAAAATATCTCATCCTGGGTCTACCAGGTTCTGGTGGTACCACCGCCTATCATTGGCGGTACCATCGACTATCAATGGCGGTACCATCGTCTATCACTGGCGGTACCACCGCCTATCTGCCTATCTAACTCTAACACTAGGCAGTACCACCGCTCAGTCTGGTGATACCATAGCCTGATATACTAACACGGTCAGTGTATTAGGTGGTACCACCACCTAGCCAGCGGTGCCACCGCCCCAGTCTGGCGGTACCACCGCCAAACAATGTCTAGCACTCCTAGTTGGGCCTTAAACTCGGCCCAAATCGATCCATTTTCGAGCCCAATTGGTCCCTAATAGGGTTAAAGGATTAACACCTAATCCCAACCCTAATTATGTACTAACTATGAAATTAAAGATATTTTTTACGCTATTACAAAGTTCAAAAAGTCAAGACTTCTTCCAGCGAGCTTCCAATGAACTTCCGGATCATTCGACAAACCCTCGGATACCATTCTGCAGACTCCTGGCAAGCTCTTGGACTTCCTAATGATCTTGGAGAGTTTCAACGAACTTCTTCGGTAAGCTCTGATCTTTCTCAATGAACTCTGATGAATCTTCAGACTTTCGTCGAACTCTCGAACTCTCAACGATCCATCGCACTTGACTCTGGCACTTTGTTTTGCTTTATGTCTTCATCGTTATCATAGTTAATCCTACACACATAAACTAAAACTCTACTTCGATCTATATAGTTATTACAACGTGAATTGACATTTTATTACTCAGCACATCACTGGTCGGTACTTCATCTGTTTCTTCGACACATCATCCTCTCTTGCGGCCTGTTGCCCAATTGGTGATTGACCTCCGTAACCTCAATATCCTTGAGGCAACATTACTCTTTTTGGCCCAATGCCCAATGCCTGAAGCCTTCTACCGATTATCGATCGAACCTCTCGCTCAACGTCAAATATCCTGACGTGTTCCTCCGGCGCAATGTCAATTCCTCCTGTGTCAACTATCTAATCTTGATCGAGTAGACCTGCATCACTTAAAACATAGTTAGACAATAAACCACAATCAATTAGTTTCATCATCAAAATTCGAGACCTAATAGTCTCCCCCTTTTTAATGATGACTGACGGATTTAACCTTAACTCACCGGAGTTTACACAAACTCCCCCTATCAATATGCCATTGATAGAACACTTGGATTATCCCAAATCCAAGCAACATATACCAAAAACATGTTAACAAAAATATCATGCAAATATATAAAACTATTATTACAATGCATGAAGTCATTAATCTACTTCTCCCCCTATATCATCAACAAAAAGGAGAAGTAGCATCTTAGCTAGTTTAAAAGATATGCAAGTTTATAATCATACTAGCTATCAAGATATACAACATTCAACATTCAACATTCAATCATGGCAAGTTTCTCATGATATGAAAGATAGCACTTGTTGTGATGGTGTTCATGATAGCAAGTTTTTCTATTCTCCTTTGAGAAGTGCAAGCAAATAGTACTCAAAGATGTGCAAGTTGCACTTTTTTTCTTCCTTTGTGATATGCATGCAATTTTTGTTTCTTCTTTCTTGAGAAGTGCAAGCTTTGCCTTCCTTTGCATGTTCTAGCTACCAAAAACTTTCTCCCCCTTTGTTTTTGTCACAAAGAAGGGAAGAGTGCAATTCTTTTCCCTTTACATAAATTTTGAAATTATGACAATCAACAAAGATAAATATTTATAGGGTATCAAAAATTTACATTCATGATTCAAAATCAATTTATGAAAACCAAGTTATGATTTCTATCATCAAAATCAAGTTATGAAGATCAAATTAATCATTCAAGCTAACACTTAAGGTACTCTTTAATATGCTAGCAATTTTGTGATATGTTAACAAATAATTTTTGCTTGCTCTAGCAAAATTCTTTCTCTCGTGACGCATAAGCTAGCAAGTATTTGCCTTAAGCTAGCAAACTTTCTCCCCCTATGTCATTGTCAAAAAGAAGGGGAGGATGCAATGATATAAAAATTTCTTTTACAAAATATCAATCTTTCAAAATGTCAAAGTCATCAACCATGATTCAAAATATTCATTTTCAAGCCATGATAAGGAAGAGTAAATCAATTATTCAATCATATCATGTTATGAATTCTAAAAGATTAAGAGAGGAGTCAAGAATCATTAAACAAAAAATCATTCAAGTTCAATTCGATAACTCCATAATCAAATCATCAAAATCATTTTCGTGATGCAAAACATAATATGCATGGATTCATCATTTGTCTTCTATCAAAAAATCGAAAAACTCTAGAGATAGAAAGATTTCAAGAAACATGCATTTCCATTTTATGATTCATTTCATATGAGCATGCCTTTGTCTTTTATTGTAAAATAAAATAGAAATATCAACATTCAACATCGAAAGACAACCTTCATCACAAAATTCGTCAAGACAAGAATATAACACATTATTTCAAAACATAAGATTTAATATATCATAATGTGTTTTATTTCATATTCAAGCCTTTTCCTTTAATAAAAACAAGTATTAACATTTAAGAGTGAAAAGGCAAATTTCATCATAAAGATCATTAAGAGCCAAAAATATAGCACCTTACACATAAGGCATCTTCCAACTAAAAATCGATTCAATATGATGATGTGTTTCATTTTAAGTTGTTTGTTTCATATAAGTGAGCTCATGTTTTAAAGGATGAGTATCATATTTAAAACCAAAACATGAGTATTGTTATCAAGATATAACACCTTCAAATCCTTATGCATGATATCATGAAAACAAACATTTTATATTTTTAATTCATCATTATCAATGATGATTTCATAAGATATGTTCTAATATTTACATGAAAGCCATCATCGAATAAATTTGAAATACAAGTTTTGTCATTAAAGCCATTAAAATCAATTGCATTATACATAAAATAAAATGATAGTGCATTTTCTCATTTTTTTTTATGTGTTTCAATTTAAGTGATTTGATCATTCATATAAGTATGCTCATGTTTTTCATATAGATCCGAAAAGCAAGTTTCAAGAGAAATCGTTAAGACCAAAAACATGAGACACATTTATTTTCATTACATTCATCATAATTATTTTCAAGAAATTCACAAGATTCATAAAATTTATTCATTTATCTCAAAAGAATGGAAAATATATTTTCATTTTATGCAATTTGATTACACATAGGAATGTTCAAAATTTTATATGAAAGCCAAGCATTAACACGTACATTTGTTCAAGACACAAGATTCACTCAATCATGCAAATATGTAAAGTCATCAAGATAAATTTTCATTGATTTTAGGTGTACATGCATGAGACACCATACATCAAGATTAAAACCGAAGATTGATATGAAATTCATAAGCATGCATGGAATTGTTATTTCAAAAGCATACATGAAGTTGATCTTGTATTAGCACAAGTTAAGCAATAATCATTTATAATTTTTACTTTTCAAAAATACTAGAAAGAAAAGTATAATATAATTTTTGAAAATAATTTTTTATTTCTTACTAACTAAATTAAACACTCATGAAAGACATCATGTAATTTCATAATAAGGTAAAAGCATAATAGGTGAGTTGCTTACCTTGTAGTCGAAGACCGTCAAAACCTAATTCGTTTCTTCTTTACTTGATTCTTCTTAGCGATCCTTCTTCTTCTTCTTCTTTCAAGTTCATTTTTAATTTTATATTTTTATTTAATGAACTTATTAAGATTCATTATTATGTGTTTAATGTCCTCATCACCATCACTTGAGTTATCACTCAAGAGATCCTCATTTATCCAAAATTCTAAATCCTTCCTATTCTTTGGAAGGTGGTTCATCGTTCATCATCTTCATTGTGTTCCAAGAATATCATCTCATAGGTCATTAAAGACCCAATGAGTTTTTCAAAAGCCAAGTCATTTAAATTTTTAGCTTCTTGTATGGTCGTTACTTTAGGATCCCACCTTTTTGGAAGGGTTCTTAAAATCTTATTTACGATATCAAAATCTAAAAAAGATTTACTAAGAGCTTTTAGACTATTGACGACATCCATGAAACGGGTGTACATGTCGCCTATAGTCTCGCTTAGTTGCATTCGAAAAAGCTCAAAATCATGCAATAAGAGGTTTACATTTGATTCTTTGACTCTACAAGTTCCCTCGTGCATGATTTCAAGTATTCGCCAAATATCAAAAGTCATTTCACACATAGAAATCAGATTGAACTCATTTTTATCCAAAGCATAAAATAAAGCATTCATAGCCTTTGCATTTAAAGAAAAATATTTTCTCTCTAAATCCGACCATTCATTCGTCAGTTTAGAGGAAAGTTGAAAGCTGTTTACAATAATATTTCATAAATTTAAATCTAGATAAATCAAGAAAACTCTCATTCGAGTTTTCCAATATGTGTAGTCCGAACCGTTAAACAACGGAGGATGAACAATCGAAAAACCCTCTTGAAAGCCATGAAGAATCATTTCTCATGGGTGTGAATCTAAAAGAGAAATAACATGGCTCTGATACCAATTGTTGGGATCTAGAGCAGCACTAAGAGGGGGGTGAATTAGTCCAGTGGTTAAGAATGAAAAATTTTGGCAATTTAAAACAACTTTTGGAAACTTCACACGATAAAACTGATTGGATTGCGTTGAAAGCATATGTAAGAAGATAAAGAGGAAGTCAAATAAGACAGCAAAGTGAAGATGGTTTGCAGTAAAGTAAATTACAAAAAGTAAATGCAAACTGATTTATAGTAGTTTAGTCATACGATCTACATCCACTCCCGATTCCTCTTCACTTGAGGCCACCGGCTTTTCCACTAGATATTCTCCTTCCAACAAGCGAGGACCAACTCCCTTATAGCGCTCTCCTTTTGACGGGCTTAGGAGGTAATCCTTATAAGCACTAAAACACTCCTCTCTTTGAATACAAGTGAAGACTAGAGGAGAGGAAGGATTTTAACAGAGTTTTCCTACTTTTAGGTTCAGTGTGCATGTATATTCTAACTTGGGATGGGAGGGGTTTTTATAGGCTCCAATTTGATTCAAACTTGGAGCCAAAAAACATCTCATTCTGGATCTACCGGGTTCTGGAGGTACTACTACCTATCACTGGCGATACCATCGCTAGTCTGACTCTGACACTAAGTGGTACCATCGCTTAATCTGGCGATACCATAGCCTAACACATTAACACGGTCAGTGTACTAGGTGATACCACTGCCCAGTTACCGGTGCCACCGCTCGAGCACTCTATGTTGAATCTCAAATTTTGATGATGAAACTAATTGATTGTGTTTTGTTGTTTAACTGTGTGTTGAGTTACGCAGGTCTACTATCGATCAGGATTAGACAGTTGATGCTGGAGGAATTGACGTTGCACCGGAGGTGATCATGTCAGGATATTGGATGTCGAGCCGGAGGTTTGGTCGACTATCGGTAGGAGGCTTCGGACGTCGGGTATCGGGACAAGAAGTGCAGACTTGCAGCATAGATATCGGGGTTGTGGAGGTCAACCGCCGATTGGACAACAAGCCGCAAGAGAGGGTGATGTGCCGAAGGATCGGAGGAAGCGCCAACCAATGACATGCCGGGCAACTGGATGTCAATTCGCATTGTAATAATTGTTTAGATCGAAGTAGGGTGTTTGTTTGTGCAGGAGTAACTACGATAAGGATGAAGACGTAAAGCGAAACAAAGGGCCGAAGTCAAGTGTGATGGAACGTTGGGAGTTCGAGTGTTCGATGGAAGTCCAAAGATTCGTTGGGAGTGCTGCCGGAACCGGCCGACAATGAGTAGGGAGCTTGCCGATGGGTTTTCGGAAGTTCGCCGAAAGATTCGTCGGATGTTCGCGGAGACTCGCCAAGAAAGATCGGAGCTTGCCAAAGAAGCTCGGTGGCACTCGCTAAGATCATCGTAAAGTCCAGGAGTTTGCCAGGAGTCCACGGAATGGTTTCCGAGGGTTCATCAAAAGACTGCTGGAAGTTCGCCGGAAGCTCGCCGGAAGCTCACCGGAAGAAGACTTGACTTGTGGACTTTGTAATAGCTTAGGAATGTCTTTAAATTCGTAGTTAGCATATTAATTTGGGTTAGGATTAGGTGTTAATCCTATAAACCCAAAGTAGGGACCATTGGGCCTTGATTTGGACTAGTTTGGGCCTTAGTTTTTTGGCCCAAACCAAACCAGCTTAGTTGGGCGGTAGCACCGCCCAGTGCTTGGAAAGCCAAGCGGTAGCATCGCCTGGCTGGGACGGTAGTACCACCCTTGCTGTGTCAGTCTGCCAGACTGACAAGCGGTTGCACCGCCTTTGACAGGCCGTAGCACCGCCCCAGCACCGGAAAACTCAAATTGAGTTCAAATTTAGAGCCCAAATTTGAACCCTCTTTGAGTCTATAAATACCCATCCTTTCTTAGCTGAAAGGGTAACCCTTTAGAGTTAGATTTTGAGCAAATAAGTCTTGTGAAAGTCTTGTTCTTCATTTGCTTAAGTGTTCACCTCATTTCCTTCTCTTTATGAAAACTTGTAAGAGTGTGAACCTCTTGTAAAAGGGTTGTAAGAGGGGTATTTGGTCCTTCCCCTTCAAAAGGATTTGCTAGTGGAAGAGGGGAGCCTCATCAGTGAAGACTTCAAGAGTGGATGTAGGTCATTTGACCGAACCACTATACATCGTGGTGTTCTTAAATGTGTAAGTGTTTAAATTTTGGAATCATTTCTTTACATTGCTGCAAGCCTTTACTTTACTTGCTCCACTTCCTCTTCATCTTCTTACATATGCTTTCAAGTTAAAACACAATCGAAACGGTTTTAATCGAAACGTTGTTTTCATCGTAGGAAAGTTTCCGAACTTGTTTTAAATCGCCAAAAAGTTATCATTTTATCCACTGCACTAATTCACCCCCCCCCCTCTTAGTGCCGCTCGATCCCTAACAATTGGTATCAGAGCCACGTTCTTTCTCTTTTGGATTTACACCCGTGAGAAATAGCTCTTTTTGGCTTTCAAGAGGGCTTTTCGGTTTTTTGTCCACCATTCTTTAATGGATCGGACTACACTTATTGGAAAACTCGAATGAGAGTTTTCAAACTTTCAATGGACATAGATTTGTAGAACATTATTGAAAATGGTTTTCAACTTCCCTCTAAACCGATGAATGAATGGTCGGACTTAGAGAGAAAATCTTTTTCCTTGAATGCAAAGGCTATGAATGCCTTATTTTGCGCCTTAGACAAGAACGAATTTAATCAGATTTCTATGTATAAAATGGCTTTTGACATTTGGCGAACTCTTGAAATCACGCATGAGGGAACTAGTAGAGTTAAAGACTCGAAAGTGAATCTCTTATTGTATGATTTTGAGCTCTTCCGAATGACACCAAGCGAAACTATTAACGATATGTTCACCCGATTCACGGATGTCGTCAATAGCTTAAAAAATCTTGGTAAATATTTTTCTAACTTTGAACTCACTAACAAGATTTTAAGATCCCTCCCAAAGAGTTGGGATCCAAAAATTACGGCTATTCAAGAGTCTAAAAACTTGAATGATTATTCACTTGAAGAAATAATCGGGTCATTAATGACCTATGAAATGACACTCTTGGAACATGATGAACATGATGAACATTTGAACCACCTTCTAAAGAACAATAAGGTTTTTGAACTTCAAACAAGAGAATGCCACTTGAGTGATGACTCAAGTGATGAGGACAATGAAGAGGACTTTGAACCTTTAATCGATTTTAATAAGTTCATTAAACAAAAATCTAAAATCAACAATGAACTTGAATGGAGGAAGAGACCAATGAAGAAGAAGAAGGCTCACCAAGAAGAATCAAGGAAAGAAGAAGCAAACTACGCTTTAATGGGCTTCGTCAATGAGGTAAGTAACTTAACTCCCTTGAGTTGTTATGAAATTACATGATGTTTTTTTCTTGAGTGCTTAACTTAGTTAGTAGGAAATAAAATTTTATTTTATGCTTTTTCTTTCTAGGATTTTTAAAAAGTAAATTTTTTGATGAATGATGTATGCAACATTATGAATGATGATTTGTGATAATGATTGTACACCTATTATGATTAATCCACGCATGTGTATCTTAATATTTTTATTGCTTTTCATGATACGATTTTATATCATGCATGAGCTTTTGAAGTAATAAAGTGTCATATTGTGATGATGAAGCTTATTTTTCGAATTTATAAATAGATACATAATTTTGGCAAAAATTTGAACATGGCTTTGATAATGATTTTGAATTTATATGATACTTAAACATGCTTATGTAAGACCAACCACATAAAATAAAACACATAAAAATTGAAATGTGTTATCATGATGTTTTATTTTTTATGTGTTTAGTCTTGACGAGTTTATGACTAAACTTATATTTTGTTAATACATGTTTTCATAAAAATATTTGAATATACCTTATGAAATCATCATTGATAATAATAAAATGAAAATATTAAAAGTTTGTTGTCATGCTTGATGATTTTATCATGAGAATTTAAAGGTGTTATATCTTGATGACAAACTCATGTTTTGATTTTAAATTTGATACTCATCTTTTGAAACTTGAGTACACTTACATGAAACAAATAACTTAAAATGAAACATATTATCATGATATATTGAATCTCATGTCTTGAAATAATGGGTTACATTTTTGTCTTGATGATGCCTTATGAGATTTTGCCTTTACATCTTGAACTTTCATGCTTATCTTGGCATATAAAGACAAAGGCATATTTAGATGAAAAGAATTACTTGAAAAGAGAATTTTCCAAATGAAATATAACTTATCTCTTGTTTCGCAAAACTATGTTTTTGAATTACTTTTATGAAATCATCATCTTGATAACTTGAGTTTTTATCTCTATACTCTCTTATGTTTCTCCCATGTTATATGAAGAAAAATATAAATTATTTTCTCTTAACTTATTGATACTCAATTTGAGAAAATATGTTTTGATGATTGAAACATTGTATGTGCAATTTGAACTTTCTCTCATGTTTCAATACCACTTTGTATGCTTCATGACTTGATAATTGAAATATTGATGTAGACTTTTGATATATCACTTGTCATGATTAATGCATATAGCTAGCATTTTAAATCTCTAAAATAATTTTGATTATGAGTTTCGAGTTGATAAAATGAGTTTGAATGATTTTATGACTCCTCTCTTGATCTCTTGAAATCATGACCTTGAATTCTTGACTTGAGATATTTTTGGGAATCAAAATATTCTCCTCTATGATTGCTTCTTTTTATCATTTACCAAAGAGGAAAACAATTCAAGTTTATGTCATTTGTGAATCTCACAAACTATGTTAATGATTTTGATGATTTGAACTTGAATGAGCTTTATCACAATCCAAGTCTTGATATTTTGATATTTGATACTTGGAATTCTTATGTATGAATCAAGTTACTCTTTGTGCTATATCTTTTCAAATGAATCATGAGCCTTGATGTCATATATTTCATGATATAGAAATGACAAGATTTCTTTGCCTTGTGTGGTAAATTGAACATTTGACATAAATGAAATTTGCTTTATGATGAATCATGAATGATGTCTTTTAGTGTTGATCCTTATTGATATTTCATATTGATATCTTTCATGAATTCTTTGCATCTATGTTTTGTATGCATCATAAAAAAAAAATTTGAAATATTGATTGATGCAAAATTATTTCATTGAAATAATATTCATCCCTTCTTTTCGATAGTGACAAAGGGGGAGTTAGCTTGCTAGCTTATGTATCACAAGGGAAAGTGGCAAACATAGCTAGCTAAAACTTGCAAAAGGCAAAACTTGTACTTCTCAAAATGAGAAGAAAGAAATTGTAAAGTTGCATTATTTTTTTACTCATGAGGTTGCAGTTTTAAAATGTTATAAATTTTACAAAAATTACTAGCTCATTGCAAACAAAAAGTTGATGGCTTGCAAAAGGAAAACTTAGTTGCAAAAGAGAAAAATTGAAAGGGAGCTAGTTTGCGTATCGCAAAGTATGCTAGCTTATCATTATTGCTTGCTTGCTTGTCATAAATTTCCCTCATACCATGATTTGTTTATAACTCCCTTGAATTCATGACTTGATATGTTAAAAATTCATGATGGAAATTTATTATTTTGTCATAATGGAAGCATTCATGTAAAGGGAAAAGAATTATATTCTTCTCTTCTTTTTGACAAAATCAAAGGGGGAGAAGATTTATTGCTAGCTTGTATGATTAATTTGCTAGCTCATTCAAGAGGAAGAAAATTGCTAGCTTATGCATCAAAAGAGAAAATTTTGCTAGCTTGAACATTGAGAAGCAAAAAGTTGCTATCTCAAGAGAGGCAAAAATCTTGCTCAATTTCACTTCTTCAAAATTGCTTGCATTTTTGTTACAAATTATTGTTGAATCTCATGCAAGATTATTTGAAATATTTGATCCTCCCTTTCTTTTTGATGCTAACAAAGGGGGAGAAAGTTTTTAGCTCGAACATTGCAAAAAATTTGTCATCTTGATTCCTATTTTGCAACTTCATAAGAAGCTAAAAATTGTTATATCAAAGGATGCAAATATTACTATCATGAGAAACAAGGTGCAAACTTGCACATCTCAAGAAGCAAGTGAAAATTATCATCATTGCCCATCCTTGAAACTTGCTATGATTGAATGATATTATTTGATGTTGTATTGCAAAAATATTGTATGATGTGATAAATAGCTAGTGTGTTGTAAAAATTTGCATATCTTTTAAACTAACTATGATGCTACTTCTCCTTTTTGTTAATGACATAGGGGAAAAAGTAGATTGATGACTTCATACAATGTAATGATGCTTGAATATTTTATATATTTGCATGATGGATTTATATTTCTCACTACATGAATGATACATGTTACTTGGATTTGGGATAATCCAAGGGTTCTATCAATTGCATATTGATAGGGAGAGTTTGGTTAAACTCCGGGGAGTTAAGGTTAACTCCATTAGTCATCAATTAGTTGTCATCATCAAAAAGGGAGAGATTGTTGAATCTTAGATTTTTATGATGAAACTAATTGATTGTATTTTATTGTTTAACTGCGTGTTGAGTTACACAGGTCTATTATCGATCAGGATTAGACAGTTGACGCTGGAGGAATTGACGTTGCGCCGGAGGTGATCACGTCAGGATATTGGATGTCGAGCCGGAGATTCGGTCGACTATCGGTAGGAGGCTTCGGACGTCGGGTATCGGGCCAAGAAGTGCAAAGTTGCGCCATAGATATCGGGGTTGTGGAGGTCAACCACCGATTAGGCAACAAGCCGCAAGAGAGGGCGATGTGCCGAAGGATCGGAGGAAGCGCCGACCAATGATGTGCTGGGCAACTGGATGTCAATTCGTGTTGTAATAATTGTTTAGATCGAAGTAGGGTGTTTGTTTGTGCAGGAGTAACTACGATAAGGATGAAGATATAAAGCGAAACAAAGGGCCGAAGTCAAGTATGATGGATCATTAGGAGTTCAAGTGTTCGATGGAAGTCCGAAGATTCATTAGGAGTGCTACTAGAATCGGCCGAGAATGAGTAGGGAGCTTGCCAATGGGTTTTCGAAAGTTCGTCGGAAGGTTCGTCGGATGTTCGCGGAGACTCGCCAAGAAAGATCGGAGCTTGCCAAAGAAGCTCAGTGGAACTCACTAAGATCATCATAAAGTCCGGGAGCTTGCCAGGAGTCCACGGAATGGTTTCCGAGGGTTCATCGGAAGATCGCTGGAAGTTCGCCAGAAGCTCACCGGAAGAAGACTCAACTTTAGGACTTTGTAATAGCTTAGGAATGTCTTTAAATTCGTAGTTAGCATATTAATTTGGGTTAGGATTAGGTGTTAATCCTATAAACCCAAAGTAGGGGCCATTGGACCTTGATTTGGACTAGTTTGGGCCAAAGTTTTTTGGCCCAAACCGAACTAGCACAGCTGGGCGGTAGCGCCGAACCAGCACAGCTGGGCGGTAGCACCTCCCAGTAGCTATGTGCTGGGCGGTAGCACCACCCAACGCTTGGAAAGCCAGGCGGTAGCACCGCCCAGAAAGGGTGTACTACTACACGCTTTGGTCAAGGCGGTAGTATCACCGCCTGCTGTGTTAGTCTGCTAGGCGACAAAGTGATAGCACCGCCTCGACAGTCCGTGTGCACCGCCTTCAAGACTGGAAACTCAAATTGAGTTCAAATTTAGAGCCCAAATTTGAACCCTCTTTGAGTCTATAAATACCCCTCCTTTCTCAGCTGAAAGGGTAACCCTTTAGAGTTAGATTTTGAGCAAATAAGTCTTGTGAAAGTCTTGTTCTTCATTTGCTTAAGTGTTCACCTCATTTCTTTCTCTTTGTGAAAACTTGTAAGAATGTGAACCTCTTGTAAAAGGGTTGTAAGAGGGGTATTTGGTCCTTCCCCTTCAAAAGGATTTGCTAGTGGAAGAGGGGATCCTTATCGGTGAAGACTTCAAGAGTGGATGTAGGTCATTTGACCGAACCACTATACATCATGATGTTCTTGAATGTGTGAGTGTTTAAATTTCGAAATCATTTCTTTACATTACTGCAAGCCTTTACTTTACTTGCTCCACTTCCTCTTCATCTTCTTATATATGCTTTCAAGTTAAAACGCAATCGAAACAGTTTTAATCGAAACATTGTTTTCATCGTAGGAAAGTTTCCAAACTTATTTTAAATCGCCGAAAGGTTATCATTTTATCCACTGCACTAATTCACCCCCCCCCCCCTCTTAGTGCCGCTCGATCCCTAACACTCTACCCCAGGGCGGTACCACTACCCCAGACTACCTGGGAAACTAGACCTAGGCGGTGCCACTGCCCCAGTCTGGTGGTGCCACCGCCAAACAGTGTCCAGCACTCTTGGTTGGACCTTAAACCTGGCCCAAACTATTCCAATTCCAAGCCCAGTTGGCCCCTAACAGGGTTAAAGGATTAACACCTAATCCTAACCCTAATTATGTGCTAAATATGAAATTAAAGACATTTTCTAAGCTATTATAAAGTCTAGAAAGTCAAGACTTCTTCCGACGATCTTCCAGCGAACTTTCGATGGTCTTCCGATGAACCCTCGGATACCATTCTATGGACTCCCGGCAAGCTCCTAGACTTCATGACGATCTTGGTGAGTTCCGACGAGCTTCTTCGGTAAGCTCCGATCTTTCTCAGTGAACTCCGATGAATCTTCAGACTTCGGTTGAACTCTCGAACTCCCAACGATCCATCGCACTTGACTTCGGCATTTTGTTTCGCTTTATGTCTTCATCATTATTGTAGTTAATCCTGCACACATAAACCAAAACTTTACTTCAATCTAGATAGTTATTACAATGCGAATTGATATTCTGTTGCCTAACACGTCATTGGTCGGCACTTCGTCTGCTTCTTCGGCGTATCGTCCTCTCTTGCGGCCTGTTGCCTAATTGGCAGTTGACCTCCATAACCCCGATATACATAGCCCAACACTACTCTTTTTGGCCTAATGCCCGATGTTTGAAGCCTTCTGCCGATTGTCGATCGGACCTCCGGCCTGGTATCCAATATCCTAACGTGTTCCTCCGGCGTAACGCCAATTCCTCCTGTGTCAACTATCTAATCCTCATCGACTAGACTTGCGTCACTCAAAACATAGTTAGAAAATAAACCACAATCAATTAGTTTCATCATCAAAATCGAAGACCTAACATCTACTCCATATGAGATATTGAATGGGAAGAAGCCCGATCTTAAGGTTGTTAAGATTTAGGGCTGCCCTGCCCACGTCAAGAGACACAACCCCGATAAGTTGGAACGCAGGATAGAATGGTGCAAGTTCGTGGGATAACCCAAGAAAACTTGTGGGTATTATTTCTATCACCCTAAGGACCAAAAGGTCTTTGAAGCCAAGAGAACAGTGTTCCTTGAGAAGGAACACATTCTTAATGGAGACAGTGGGAGTGTGATAGAGTTGAGCGAGGTTGGAGAACCTAGCTCAAGTACCATTCCATAGCCAAAGTCTGTTCAGGGACCTAGAACACAAGTTCTAACTTTATGTAGGTCCGGTAGAGTATCTCATCCTCCTGAGAGATATATGAGACATATCAGAAGAGAGAATGTTGAGGATATTGATCTTCAAACCTACGAGGAGGCTGTTATGAGCATAGACTCTAGGAAATGGCAAGAAGCCATGAATTCAGAAATGGATTTTATGTACTCAAACAAGGTTTGGAACCTGGTTGATGCATCTGAGGGTATCGTACCCATTGGCTGCACATGGATCTTCAAGAAGAAGATCGGAGTAGATGGAAAGGTAGAGACCGATAAAGTAAGGCTAGTGGCTAAGGGAATCGTTAAAGCCATGGTATTGACTATGACGAAACTTTCTCACCCGTAGCAATACTAAAATCCATTCAAATTCTATTGGCTATTGCAGCACACTATCATTATGAGATCTGGCAGATGGACATTAAAACTATATTCCTTAATGGTAACCTCGAGGAGGAGGTGTATATGATACAACATAAGGGATTCGCGTCTAAGGATAACCTAGATAAGGTGTGCAAGTTGCTTAGGTCCATTTATGGACTAAAGAAAGCTTCCCGAAGTTGGAACATAAGATTTGATGAGGTGATCAAATCTTATGACTTCGTTAAGAACGAAGATGAGCCTTATGTGTACAGGAAGGTAAGTGAGAGCACTATCACCTTTTTGGCATTATATGTGGATGACATCCTGATCATTGAGAATGATATAGGAATGCTCTCCATAGTAAAGGCTTGGCTATCTAGGCACTTCTCCATGAAGGACTTAGAGGAAGCATCCTGTGTATTGGGGATACGGATCTATAGAGATAGATCCAAGAGGATGCTTGGCTTGTCCCAGTCTAGGTACATAGACACCATTGTCAAAAGTTTTGGTATAGAAAATTTTAAGAGAGGTCTCATACTAATGAGACATGAAATATCACTTTCTAGGAGTATGTCCCCAAAGACTCCTGAAGAAAGGGCACACATGGATAGGATACCATATGCCTCAGTAATAGGATCTATCATATATGCTATGCTATGTACCAGACCTGATATAGCGCATGCTCTGAGTGTCACGAGCAAGTATCAGGCAGATTCAGGCTTGGAGCACTGGAAAGTAGTAAAATACATCCTTAAGTACTTGAGAAGGACTAAGGATCTTTTACTGGTATATGGAGATAGTAGCCTCAGGGTTGAGGGCTACATGGACTCGAGTTTCCAGTCCGATGTTGATAAAAGTAAGTCTAATTCAGGGTACGTGTTCACCCTGAATGGAGGAGCAGTATACTGGAAGAGTTTTAAGCGAGACACTACTACTGACTTAGCTACAGAGCCAGAATACATTATTGTCATAGAGGTAGCAAAGGAGGAAGTCTAGATGAAGAAGTACATCACAGATCTAGGAGTCGTCCCGAGAAGCGAGGAGCCGATTCCCTTATATTGCAACAACTATGGGGCGATTACTCAAATAAGGGAACCCGGGTCTCATCAGAAGTGTTATGAAGAGATTCTAACTTATTAGAGAGATCGTGGCCCAAAGAGATATGGTAGTGGAAAGAGTTCCATCCGAAGATAACATTGCAGATCCACTGACAAAGCCATCTACTCAGATTATCTTTGAGCGTCACAAAGGTCTAATAGGGATCAGACACGTAGGTGATTGGCTTTAGGTCAAGTGGGAGATTAATAGTTATAGGTGCCCTGCAAGCCAATCACATAAGTAATGGCACTTGTGACTTGACATGCACTCTTTCTTTGCCTTATTATTAATTATTTTATTACTTTATCTTGCATGTTGCATATATTGTGATGTCCTTGGAACTGTGCAATGAGAATCGGATCATGATGAGATTACGATAATGAGATTGATTTACCTTTAAACACAGACCCTAAATAATCCCGGTCAAAGGTTACTCGAGAGAAACATTGAGATAAACGAATAGACTAGTGTGCTGTATATCCGTCCATATAATGGACGTGGCTGGTCTTATAGCTACTCGTGTGGAGACACTAAGGATACAGTACAGGTGCTCATTGGAGAATGAGTTCACTGATTGAATTATTGATACCTCATATTAGATAGTGATTCCGTTGTCCTAGTAGTATATCTGGTCCTTAGACTTGAGACACCAAGGATGTCCTGTATGATTACTCCACTCTTTGATATCGGACTTATAGGTTTGGAAGTTTCAGATCTACTACAATCGGTTATTGGGAGTGGTAGTCAACCGTACGAGGGCTATTGAGTGTCAATAAAGGATCATCTGCTCTCGGTATTAAGAGAGGAAAATCCCATGTATTCTTGCTCGAACAAATCCTTGGCCAAGGTTATTCGGATTTAGAGAGAAAGAGTTCTCTAGGATAATCTAACTAGAGTAAGACTCGAGGAGAGATTGTATGGGCCTGACAGCACCATGCCTGGTATAGGGTCTTTGGGATATTAGATGGATGAGGGACTATAGATACATGGTAACTGAGGACACATAGGTCCAAAGGATTGGATTCCCTTATATCATCTAGGGACTATGGCGTAGTGGCCTAGTACGTCCGTAGTCGATGAGTCGGATGAATTATTATAGAGATAATAATTTACTAAGTCAGAAGGAGTTCTAACAAGTATGACTCATAGCCAGCTCGATATTGGGCCTAGAGTGTCACATACATATAGTAGGTGTTGCGACGAGTAAAGGTTCGGATATGAGATATCCGCTGGAGCCCTTAACTTATTAGATATCCATTAAGCCCCTGAATTATTGGATCCTAAGATGAGATCTAATAAGAGCTAATAAGAGATTCTTGGGTAGAGACCCACTAATCCAAGAGGCGTGGGTAATTGGATAGAGATCCAATACCCAACAGGGCAAGATCTATTAGGGTTTACAGGGGGCCTCTATAAATAGGAGGGAATCACAGCTCCATAGGCTGGAGGTTCTCTTGATAGTCACATTCTATTCTCCTCTCCCAAGAGAGGAGCATCGTTGTAGTCACTGCCATGTGGATACCGCTAGAGAGGAGGACGCTTGACCTTCTTTATCCTTTCCTACAGATCTATAGGGATTTAGGGACATACAATCTCCCTAGGTACTTTCTTTTACACATACAGTTTTCACGGATTTGTTTTTAACACACCGATCTTCGCACAATGACGGAACCTTTCATGAAAATCCAAGATTTTTTTTTCCTGTTCTTCCGCTATGCATGAGATGTCACCCCCCTTGGATTTCCCAATAGATATTACACTTAGAACTAAAGAAGACTACTCAAGCGAAAGCTCAAGTGATGATGATGACATAGAACTCTTTATAAGAAAATTTAAAAAGTTCATGAAAAAGAACAAGACTAATTCTATAAATCAAAAATCTAAAAATAAACTTAAAAAGGATACAATAAATTATTATAAATGTAAAAAAGCTAAGGCACTTTAAAAATAAGTATCCATAATTAAATAAGAGGCTACCAAAGAAAAAGAAAGCATTCAAGATGACATGGGATGAATCAAGCGCATCATAAGATAAAGAACAAACTAATAAAGATAAAGTGGTGAACTACGCTTTGATAGTGTTCGACGATGAGGTATATAACTCACTTAAAATCTCCTTACCTTATGATGAACTATCTGATGCATTTCATAATTTATATGATAAATTTAAAATAGTTTGTAAGAAATATAAATTACTAAAAAAGGATCATGCATCTCTCTAATAAATTTGTTAAACTAAAAAATGAGTATGATAAATGCTTGTTAACACCTTACACTAAATATGAAGAGTTAGATTCATTTAAAAAGGAAAATATATTATTCTATCAAATATTAAAAAAATTTAAAATTAGTAACAAATCATTAAATATGATTCTTACTAATAAAGGTCATGTACATAGAAATAAATGAATCGGCTTCATGAGTAGTAATACTCAACAAAAGCCAACCACATTTATTAAAGGACCCATATTACATGTTCCCCCTAAAGTTAAATATAATTCTTGTGAAAGATGTGGTCATTATGCTTATAAATGTTCATTTAAAAAATATAGCTCTCATAAATTAGTTTGAGTTCTTAAAGAAACCATAAATTATTTGATGTCAAAAGTTAAGAAAGATAAATCAAACCATGAATGATCCAAAGTTAAATTGGTACCTAAAACAAACCTATCCTTCTTGTAAGAATGTTTCCAAATACAAGCTAGGAGCAAAAGATAATATCTTAATAGTGGATGCTCAAGACATATGACCGGAGATCTAACACACCTTTTAAAGCTTACTTGCCGAAACAAAATAATAAAGAAAATTATCGACATTGGATATTTTGTAACAAATCAAATCTTTTAATTAAAGATATTTTTTTGATGAAAGGTTTAAAACATAATTTATTAAGCATTAGTCAACTTTATAATAAAGGGAGAAAATGTTAAATTTAAATATAATGCTTTCATACCAAATAAGAATAATTCTATGAATGCTTTGAGAAGCAATAACATGTATCTTGATGATTTTCATGATGAAGATTATTTTTTTAATTTTAAAATTATTGCTTTGGTATAAAAGACTAAGGCTTACCAGTATGAAATCAATCACACAATTAGAACTAAAGAACTTTAGTTATTTCTGATCTTATAGGAATCAATTTATATTGCTTTCAATGAATTTCTAAATGTAAGAAAAGTGATTTTAATGATGATCTTGGATTTGATAATTTATTTTTGTATGATTCTTTTTACTAATGAGACTATTTATCCAAATGAATCATGATCTTTTACTTGATTTATCAGTGTTTATAACTTAAGATGTATTTTATATAAATCATTTCTTTCTCGTATGATTCTTTCTTTTAAGAGAATATTTATCCAAACGAATCATGATTCTTTCACTTGATATTTATGAATTGAGATTTATTTTATGAATCAAGATCTTTTATTATTTGTTCTCCGACAATTCTCTTTGCTATTTACTAAAGAGAAGATTTATCCTAATAAACCATGATATGTCACTTGACTTTAAAATATTTATGACTTGAGTTTTATTATGTATAATTCCTTTGTATTTATGATTTGTATACCTTATGATATGATTGGATCATTGATGTAAAAAAAAGAAAAATTGTAGTATTATATTCTTCTCTTCTTTTTTATAACAAAGGGGAACAAAGTCTTGCTAGCTTGCACATTGCAAAAAGAGAAGCAAAAACTTGCTAGCTTGCACATTGTAAAAAAAAGAAACAAAACTTGCTAGCTTGCACATTGCAAAAGGAAGCAAAAAAAAAAAAGTGCTTGCTAGCTTGCATATCTCAAAGAGAAATTTCAAATCATCAAAGAGTACAGTCAACTTCTCCCTCTTTGTTATCAACAAAAAGGAGAAATGTGCAAGTTTACTTCTTTTTGAAATATACAAGCTAGCAAGTTTTTACTTGTCTTTGAGATATGGTCGCTAGCATGTTTTTGCTTCTCTTTGAAATATGGAAGCTACTACTTCTCTCTCTCCCCCTTTGTTATCATCAAAAAGAAGAGAAGGATATAATGTATTCATAGTGTAATTTTTTTTCATTTACATCAATGTTTCAATCATATTATGCAAGATATTAATATCAAGGATAATTTCAAATCATAAGAGATTAATTTGATGATGAATACAAAGGAGTCATATAAAATAAATCTCAAGTCATTAATACCGAAAGATCAAGATTCATTTTGATAAATCTCTTCTTTAGCAAAAGGAAAGAATCATAGAAGATCAAATCATAAAATATTTACAAAAGAAATCTCACATCATGAATACTGAGAAATCAAGATAGTGATCCATTTGAATGAATCTCAAAAAAAAAATTCATATGAGCAGAATTCATGCATTTGGAAGATTCAATATGCTTACTTCTCTTCTAATAAAATTAAAGTATTCCTCATTCAATGGTTTAGTAAAAGTATCTGCTAATTGATGTTTTATATCAATAAAATCTAAAGATATATCATGATTATTAACATGATACCTAATAAAATTATGTCTAATATCAATGTGTTTAGTCTAAGAGTGTTGAATGGGATTCTTTGTTAAACAAATTACACTAGTATTATCATATTTTATAGGGATGTTTTTCAAGTAAAGTCCAGAGTCTTCTAAGGTATTCTTCATCCAAATTACTTGTGCACAACATGCACCTGCTGCTACATATTCAGGTTCAATTGTAGATAGTGTGATAAAAGTTTACTTTTTGGTTGACAAAGAAACAAATGTATGAATTAGGAATTCACAAGTTCTAGAGGTACTTTTTCTATCTATTCTACATCCTGCAAAGTCAACATCAACATAAGCAATCAAATGAAAGTTATTAGATTTAGGATACTATAATCCTAGATATGATGTTCCTTTTAGGTACCTAAAAATTCTTGTTACTACTTTAAAGTGACATTGTTTAGGATTGGATTGAAATCTAGCACAAAGCCCAATACTAAATATTATATCAGATCTAGTTATAGTAAGATATAGTAAGCTACCAATCATGCCTCTATAAGTCTTTTGATCAAAGCATTCTCCTTCATTGCCCATATCTAATTTGATAGAAATGCTCATTAGTGTGTTAATAGCCTTAGCACTATCTATGTAAAATTGTTTTAATAGCTCCAAAGTATACTTCATTTGACTAATAAAAATTTTGTCATTTAGTTGCTTAATTTGTAATCCTAAGCAAAATATCAATTCTCCTATTCAACTCAATTCAAATTCTTAGCTCATACTTTTGGTAAATGATTCACACAATAATTTATTTATAGAACTAAAAATAATATCATCAACACAAATTTGAATACTGAGAAAATTATTTTAAAAGATTTAATAAATAATGTGATATTGATCTTTCTTTCAAAAAATTATTTTGAATAAAAAAGGAACTAAGCATTTCATATTAAGCCCTAGGGGCTTGCTTCAACCCATAGAATGTCTTAGATAATTTATAAACATGGTTTGGAAAAAGAATATTTTCAAATCCAAGTAGTTACTCAACATAAACTTCTTCGAAATAAAACCATTAAGAAAAGTAATTTTGACATCCATTTAAAATAACTTAAAATTTTTAAAGTATGCATAGGCAAGGAGTATCCTTATGACTTCAAGTCTTGCCACAAGAGCGAAGGTTTCTTTATAGTCTATACCTTCTTCTTATTTGAAACATTTAGCCACTAATCTAACCTTGTTTCGAATTATAACTTATTCCTAAAGACCCGTTTAGTGCCAATTATAAGATGATCACTAGATCTAGGAATAATTATCCAAACCTTATTTCTCTTAAATTAATTTAATTTTTCATGTGTTACAAAAACCTGAGTCATTTTTGAGAGTATCATCAATGCATTTAGGTTCAATTTGAAACAAAAAGGCAACATTTGCAAAAAAAATTTAAATGAAGAATGGGTTTGAATACCTTTTGATGTATCTCTAATGATTAGCTCCTTAGGATGTACATCTACATACTTTCATTCCTTGGGTAAGGATTCTTTAGAAGTAGATGCATCCAAGTTGCTTATGAGAAGAGAATTCTCATTTAAATTCAATATATCAAATTCAAAATCATCATCAAAATTATTTTTCTTAAATTTAAAAAACTCATTAAAAATAACATGGATAGATTCCTCAATAACTAAAGTTCTTTTATTATAAACTTGATAAGCTCTAAAAGTAGAGAAATATCCAAGAGCAATGATAAAAGCATCAAACTTTTCTGAGATATCCTTTTCATTTAAAATAAAATATTTATAACTAAAAATTTTAAAATATGAAATATTGGGTCTTTTATTGTTTTACCATTCATAAGGAGTTTTAGATAGTTTTGGACTTATGAGAATCTTATTTATGATATAGCATGTTATGCTAATGACTTCGGCCCAAAAATATTTAAGTAGGCTATGTTCATTAAGCATAATTTTTGTCATCTCTCGTAAACTCTTATTTTTTTTCTCTTAACAACTCTATTTTATTATGAATTTTTTATTATAGAGAAATTATGGTCAAACCTATTTAAATCACAAAATTCTTAAAAATTATGATTTTTAAATTCACCACCATGATCACTACAATTAAAAGAAATCATAAAACATTTTTCATTTCAAACTTATTTATAAAACTTTATAAAACATTTAAAACAATCACTTTTATGTGCCAAGAAGTATGTCCAAGTATATCTATCATAATTATCAATAATTACAAAAGTATATTTACTACCTTCTAGACTTGTGAAATCAATTGGTCCAAATAAATCCATATGAATTAATTTTAATGGCCTAGGGGTACTCACTTGATTTTTAGGTTTAAAGCTATTCTTTATTTGTTTACCTAGTTGATATGCATCAGAAACTTTATCTTTGATAAATTTAATGCTAGGAATTCCTCTTTTAAGTTCCTTAGTTGCAATTTGTGAGATCAATTTCATAGTTACATGACCTAATCTCCTATGCCAAAGCCGAGCATCATCGTTTAAAACAAAAAAATAAGTTTCATTATGAAAATCATTAAGATTAATAGCATGCATATTATTGCTCCTTAAGGCAATCATAGATTTATTTTTACATGGTATCTCTATAATGGAATCATTAGATTCAAATTTAATGTTATATCCCTTATTACATAATTGACTAATTCTTAGTAAGTTATATTTCAAATTATCTATTGACAGAACATCTTCAATCAAGATGTTTGAGTTGTTACCTATATTTCTTTTACCAATAATTTTTCCTTTGTTATTGTCTCCGAATGTGACATATTTTTTATATTTGCTAGTGAGTTTAGAAAAATATGTTGGATCTCCAATCATGTGCCTTGAGCATCCACTATCAAGATACTATCTCTTACTCCTAGCTTTTGATTGTAGATATATCTACCAAAAAAATAAGGGTTTGCTTTAGGTACCTATTTAATTTTTGGTCTCTCATGGTTAGATCTACCTATCTTGGCTTTTGGCATTAAGTCATTTATAGTTCCTTTAGGAATCCAAACTAATTTATGTAAGCTATATCCTTTAAATAAATAAGTATAAGCTTAATGACCACATCTACCACAAAAATTATATTTAACTTTAGGGGGGAAATGTAAGGTAGGTCCTTTAACAAATATAGTTGATTTTTGTTGAGTGTTACTACTCATGAAATTGATTCTTTCCTTTCTATGTACATGACCCTTATTAGCAAGAATCATATTTAATGATTTATTATTAATTTTTAATTTTTAATATTTATTCTAATAATATTTTTTCTTTTTGAATTAAAATAACTCCTTACATTTAGTGCAAGGGGTTAACAATCATTTATCATACTCTTTTTTCAATTTATCAAATTTATTAGATTTTTAAAATCTAATTTGATAAGAGAATTCTAATTTGGGTCTAACTTGAGTTAAGTTGATCTCTCAGACTAGATCGACTCAGCCTATGTGGTTATGTACGACCCAGCCTATATGACTATGTATAGTTAGCCCATGTGACTATACATCACCCAGCTCATATGACTAGAAATGAGCCTGCCCATGTGGTAAGATATGACCTAACCTATGTGGCCAAGCATGGCCCAACCATGTGGCCATGTATAATCCAGTCCATGTGGCCATGTACGTCCCAGCCCATGTGGCAAGGTACAATCCAATTATGTGGCCAAGCATCGACTAACTCATGTGACTAGGTACGATCCAGTCCATATAATTAGACATGACCCTAAATCATGTGTCTAGACATGACCCAACCTGCGAGCCAAGCATGGCCTAGTTTAGTGGTAAGGCTTAGCCTAACTTATGAGTGAGGCTTAGCCTAGTCCATGAAGTTAAGCTTGTCCAGTTATGCGATTGGCGTTAGACATATCGTCGCTCCTCTATTTAGCCCGTTGTACCTCGACTTAACTTATTACTTGGGATAGGCACGTGCAACGCATGTGACCTATCTAAGACTCAGGTGGGTTGGTTCAATTTGGGCTAGCACTATATGATATAGTCTAATTTCCTCTTTCTTTATTAGTTTGAGCTCTTTAATTGACTAGATCAAACATGTTTGATCGATTAAGGTCAGTTTAGGGTGACTCCAGACTAACTTGACTAATTCAAACCTACTTGACCTAATCAAGATCAATCAAAACTAAATTAAACCAGTCTAGGGTGATTCCAGACCAGTTCTACAAGGATTTGATGTTGGTTTTATTAGGTTATAATTAAATTAAAATTAGTTTAAGTTAATTGAGCTATTCTAATTAGAGGTTTGGTTAACTGAGGACTACTGTGATATTAATGTTTTTAAGTCTTTATGATTTGATGAATTAAAAGGTTTTATTTGAAGATGTCATTTAAAAATAATTATTGGTTTTCTACTTTTCTTAAGTTTATAATATTGACACGATTGTTACCATATAGTAGATATAACTAGCCTACAGGCCCATCACAATGTGGAGCCACCAATAAACAATCTAATAGATTATACATAAAGCATGATCTCTTATAATATTTAATCATACTATTTCTTGGATGCATGTGTGAATGAATAAATGAATGTAAATAAATGATCATGGATGTTTATGTATCTTTACCGAGGGTAGATATGGCAATTCTCTTCAGGAATTAGCAGACCATCAAACGTGATGGTTAAACGGTTCCTTCATCCGCTATTAGGAGGAACGTATCCCCACTTGGGCGGCTGAGAGATACCACTCCATCCGTTGTTGGGAGTGTGATATGGATTATCTCCATCTGCTGTTGAAAGGAATCCATTGTTAGGATCAAAAGGCACTAAGAGGGGGGGGGTGAATTAGTGCAGCGGATTAAACTCGTATTCTTGAAACCGATTTCGCAAAGAAACACAAGTTCGTAGGAAGATTTCGATTCGACGAAAGAGAACTTGAAATTAATTGCTTGTGAAAAGGAACTAACTATGAACTTGCAGCCAAGAAATGAAATGATTCAGAAATATAAACACTCACATATTTAAGGACACAATGATGTATAGTGGTTCGGTCAAATGACCTACATCCACTCTTGAAGCCTTTGCGATGAGGCTCCGCTCTTCCACTAGCAAGTCCTTTGAAGGGGAAGGATCAAACACCCCTTTTTACAACCCTTTACAAGATGTTCACACTTGTACAAGATCTCTCAAGAAGAAGAAAGGTGAACACTTAGCAAAGAATACAACACTTTTCAAACTCTTCAAAAGCTCAAGACTCAAACTTTTTCTTGCTCAAAAGGGTTCCTTTCAGCTGAAAAGGAAGAGGTATTTATAAGTTCAAAGTGATTCAAATTTGGAGCCCAAACATGGAGCCAAAAATTTGAATCCTTTGAGTTTTTCAGATCAAGTCTTGGCAGATCGACACACCCAGCGTTTCTATCGCCCAGCTACCGGCTTCTTCTTGGCGGAGCTACCGCCTACCGACCGCTGTGCTGGCGAGCTACCGCCTCAGCCATAAACCGCCCGGCCTATTCTTGGTTCTTTAATTATTCGGCATGGCGATGCTACGCTTCAAAGATGCATGCAACGTGCATGCATGCACACAAGAAGATGCATGCATCTTTGGGCGGTGCAACCGCCAAAGATGCATGCAACGTGCATGCATGCACACAAGCAAGATGCATGCTTCTTTCGGCGGTGCAACCGCCCAAGATGCATGCATACACGTAGCTTGATTGGGTTTGGGCCAAAATTTTGGCCCAAACTCATCCTAATCAAGGCCCAATGGGCCCCCACTTTGGGTTATCTAATCCTAACCCAAAATACGTGCTAACTACGAATTTTAAAGACGTTTCCTAAGCTATTACAAAGTCCACATGACAACTTCTTCCGAGCTTCCGGTCAACTTCCGAGTCTTCCGACGAACCTTCGGAAACCATTCCGCGACTCACGGCAAGCTCTTTCACGATGATCTTGGCGAGTTCCCGAGCTTCTTTGGCAAGCACGATCTTTCTTGGCAAGCTCCGCGAACTTCCGACGAACCTCCCGGCGAACTTCCGAAAACCCTTCGGCAAGCTTCCTACTCGTTCTCGGCCAGTTCCGGCAACGCTCCCAACGAATCTTCGGACTTCCTTTGAACACTCGAACTCCCAACGATTCATCACACTTGTCTTCGGCCCTTTGTTTTGCTTTACGTCTTCATCCCTATCGTAGTCAATCCCCTCGATAGTAGACCTGCATAACTCAAAACGCAGTTAGACCACAAATCACACTCAATTAGTTTCATCATCAAAATCCGAGATTCAACAATCTCCCCTTTTGATGATGACAACTAATTGATGACCGACGAGTTAACCATAACTCCCGGAGTTTAACACAAACTCCCCCTATCAATATGCAATTGATAGAACCCTTGGATTATCCCAAATCCAAGTAACATGTATCATTCATGTAGTGAAATAAGAACAAACCATCATGCAAATATAAAATATTCAATCAATGCATGAAGTCATCAATCTACTTCTCCCCCTATGTCATCAACAAAAAGGAGAAGTATCATTATAGCTAGTTTAAAAGATATGCAGATTTTTACAACAAACTAGCTTGCACTTTGCAAGATATGCAGATTTTTACAACATCATACAACATTTTGCAATACAACATTAAGTTATACCATTCAATCATAGGAAGTTTCAAAGATGGGCAATGATGGTAATTTTCACTTGCTTCTTGAGATGTGCAAGTTTGCACCTTGTTTCTCACGATAGCAATATTTGCATCATTTGATATAACAATTCTTAGCTTCTTATGAAGTTGCAAAGTAGGAATCAAGATGGCAAATTTTTGCAATGTTTGAGCTAAAAACTTTCTCCCCCTTTGTTAGCATCAAAAAGAAAGGGAGGATAAAATACTTCAAATAATCTTGCATAAGATTCAACAATAATTTGTAACAAAAATGCAAGCAATTTTGAAGAAGTGAAATTGAGCAAGATTTTTGCCTCTCTTGAGATAGCAACTCTTTGCTTCTCAATGTTCAAGCTAGCAAAATTTTCTCTTTTGAAGCACAAGCTAGCAATAAATCTTCTCCCCCTTTGTTTTTGTCAAAGAGAAGGGATGAATATTATCTCAATCAAATAATTTTGCATCAATCAATATATCAATCATCACATGATGCATACGAGATGATATTGAAACATGAGAAATCATGTCATGAAGGATATCAATATGTAATTTCAACAAGAATCAAAACCAAAAGATATCATCCATGATTCATAACTTTTCATTTTAGCAAGATCTAGATTCATATTTATCAATTTTTAATTCAAGATAAATGTCATACAACCAAGAATCATGATATATGAAAGCATATCGATATTAAGGATCAAATCATGATTACAAGTGCTAACATATTTTCTTTTCATTCATTTTTAAGCCATGATAAAAGAATAAATCAATGATTCAAATATTAAGCACAATTCTTTTTCATCAAATTTTCAATCGTATAAGGCTTACATGGCAAATATCAATTCATGATAAAGGGTATACTATCTTGAATCATGATGCATAAAACATATCATTCTCATAGATCAAGTCATGATTCATTGATTCATCATAAGGCAAATTTCTTTTCAATTATCTATTTTTCAATTGCCACATAAGACATACAAGCCAAAGAATCTTTGTCATTTCTATATTATGAAATATATGATAATAAGACTCATGATTCATTTAAAAGATATAGCATAAAGAGTAACTTGATTCAAGTATAAGATTTTTCATCAAGATCACATTTCATAAGAATCAAGATATCAAGATCACAAATTCATAAAAATTCAAGGATTGAATTCCGAGAAATCATAAGACAAGTTACATTTCATTTAAAGAATTTTCTTTTGATAAAATGAAAAGAGAATGGTAAAAGATCTTGATTTATAAAGAGTTTCAAGTCATAGTTGTCAAGATCATAATTCCACTAAAGTATTTTCATTAGTAAAGAATCACATGAGCACTTGATTGTTGCATAAATAATTTTATTGCATCATGATTTATAAAATTTTACAACGTGAATCATAGGAGGTAAAATAGCAATAATATCAATCATGATTCATTGGATAGCAAATTGCAAAGAGAACAATTTGTTTCATGCATCTTGATTCACACAAGTCAAGTTATGATTCCAAGAGATTAAGAGATGAATCAAGAATCTTTAACAAGTCTTATTCAAATTCATAAAAGATATCAAGAAGAGCAACATTTCTTGTACATTGATATTCAAACCATGACAAGTGATATATCAAACATTTGCATTTATATTTCAATCATCAAGTCATGTGTATTGAAACATAGGAGAAATGTTCAAATTACACATGTAATGTTTCAACATTCAAAACACATTTTCTCAAGTTGAGTATCAATAAGTCAAGAGAAAATAACTTATGATTCATTTGGATTTTTCTTCAACAACATGGGAGAATCATGGTATGAAGTGAGAGATCTTGAAAGACTCAAGTTATCAAGATCACAATGTAGTTTAAGCTCATTCAAATCAAATTATTAACTTGTAACTCATAATCGAATCATCAAAATCAATTTCGAGATTCACAAAATATCATGAAATCATTAATCTCGATAAGATAGGAAAAATATGTTCTTTTTAAGTTGTTTGTTTCATACAAGTGTGCTCATGTTTCTAAAATGAGTATCAAATTTAAGACCAAAACATGAGTTTGTCATCAAGATATGATATCACAAAGTCATTAAGCATGATCACAAACTTTTAGTATTTTTATTTCAATGATGATTTCATAATATATGTTCAAACATTTATATGGAACCCATCATTGTAGAAATTCAAAACATAAGTTTGTCATTAAATCCATCAAGATCATATGCATCAAACATCATAATAGTATATTTTCTCATCTTTATGAGTTTCAATTTATGTGATTTGATCTTTCATAAGAATGTTCAAATTTTTCATATGAAAATGTCATGCATCATATTCAAAAACGAAAATATCATCAAAATCATTTTAATTCTTTCTTACATTAGTTATAACAAGATGATCGATGCTCAAATTTTTGGTAAAATCATGCATCATTTTATAAATCTGAAAAATAATTTTCGTCATAAAAATCATCAAGTCCAAATGTAATACAAGGCAACATTAAAATCACATTTCTTTTATTTAGAAAATTTATGAGTTAGGTCTTTATAATTGATTTCATGAAGACATGTATCATCTAAAAATTTCATCATAAAAAGGGTCAAGACCCATTAATCCAAGATAGAAGTTTTTAACTCAACATCACTTCAACAACTCATGCATGATATAAAATCATCAAGCATCATGTTTAAAGACAATGTAAACTATCAAGATACTCATGCATGGGTTGATTCTATTAGGTGTCTAAACATTATCACAAATCATACAATCATCAATCATATTTTTATTTTTCAAAAATACTATAAAGAAAAGCATAGTATAATTTCGATTTTTTTTAAAAAAAAATTTCTAAAAACACAAGAAAAACATTAAAAAAAATTCCTACTAACTAAGATAAGCATTCATGGAAATCATCATGTAATTTCAAAATAATTCAAGGAAGTTAAGTTACTTACCTCATTGTCGAAGCCCATGAAAGCGTAGTTTGCTTCTTCTTTCCTTGATTCTTCTTTCCAAGCCTTCTTCTTCTTCTTTGGCCTCTTTCTCCGTTCAAGTTCATTTGTGTTTTTTAATTTTTGTTTAATGAACTTGTTAACATTCATTGTTATGTATTCAATGTCCTCATTGTCCTCATCACTTGAGTCATTACTCAAGTGGCATTTCATAGTTCGGAGTTCAAAAACCTTCTTGTTCTTTAGAAGGTTGTTCATGTGCTCATCATGTTTATCATATTCATCATGTTCCATTTCATAGGTCTTTAAGGACCCAATGAGTTCATCAATAGAGTAATTATTTAGATCCTTTGATTCTTGAATCGCCGTTATTTTAGGATCCCACCATTTTGAAAGGGATCTTAAGATCTTGTTAGTGAGTTCAAAACCCGAAAAACTTTTACCAAGACTTTTCAAGCTATTGACGACATCCGTGAAGCGGGTGTACATGTCGTCGATAGATTCGCTTGGTGTCATTTGGAAGAGCTCAAAATCATGCAACAAGAGGTTTACTTTCAAGTCTTTAACTCTACTAGTTCCCTCATGCGTGATTTCAAGTATTTGCCATATATCAAAAGCCGTTTCGCAAGAAGAAATTCGATTGAACTCATTTTTGTTCAAAGCACAAAATAAGGCATTCATAGCCTTTGCATTCAAAGAAAAAGATTTTCTCTCTAAGTCCGACCATTCGTTCGTCGGTTTAGAGGGAAGTTGAAAGCCGTTTTCAATGATGTTCCACAAATCCAAATCCATTGAAAGCATGAAAACTCTCATTCGAGTTTTCCAATAAGTGTAGTCCGATCCGTTAAAGAACGGTGGACGAAAAACCAAAAGCCCTCTTGAAAACCATTTAGAGCCATTTCTCACGGTGTAAATCCGAAAGAGAAAGAACGTGGCTCTGATACCAATTGTTAGGATCAAAAGGCACTAAGAGGGGGGGGGTGAATTAGTGCAGCGGATTAAACTCGTATTCTTGAAACCGATTTCGCAAAGAAACACAAGTTCGTAGGAAGATTTCGATTCGACGAAAGAGAACTTGAAATTAATTGCTTGTGAAAAGGAACTAACTATGAACTTGCAGCCAAGAAATGAAATGATTCAAAATATAAACACTCACATATTTAAGGACACAATGATGTATAGTGGTTCGGTCAAATGACCTACATCCACTCTTGAAGCCTTTGCGATGAGGCTCCGCTCTTCCACTAGCAAGTCCTTTGAAGGGGAAGGATCAAACACCCCTTTTTACAACCCTTTACAAGATGTTCACACTTGTACAAGATCTCTCAAGAAGAAGAAAGGTGAACACTTAGCAAAGAATACAACACTTTTCAAACTCTTCAAAAGCTCAAGACTCAAACTTTTCTTGCTCAAAAGGGTTCCCTTTCAGCTTTGAAAAGGAAGAGGTATTTATAAGCCTCAAAGTGATTCAAATTTGGAGCCCAAACATGGAGCCAAAAATTTGAATCCTTTGAGTTTTTCTTGATCTCAAGTCTTGGCAGATCGACACACCCAGCGGTTTCTATCGCCTTTCACCAGCTTCTTCTTTGAAGTTACGCTACCGCCCGACCGTGGCTGGGCGAGAGCTTCCGCTACCATCTTGGCGGTGCTACCGCCCACCCGATTCTTTGGTTCTCTTGTTCTCTGCTGGCGATGCTACGCCCAAAGATGCATGCAACGTGCATGCATGCACACAAAGCGAGATGCATGCTGCCGGGCGGTGCAACCGCCAAAGATGCATGCAACGCGTGCATGCATGCACAAAATATGCATGCTTTCGGCGGTGCAACCGCCCAAGATGCATACACGTAGCTTGATTGGGTTTGGGCCAAAATTTTGGCCCAAACTCATCCTAATCAAGGCCCAATGGGCCCCACTTTGGGTTATCTAATCCTAACCCAAAATACGTGCTAACTATGAATTTTAAAGACGTTTCCTAAGCTATTACAAAGTCCACATGACAACTTCTTCCGCGAGCTTCCGGTCAACTTCCGACAGTCTTCCGACGAACCTTCTGAAACCATTCCGCGGACTCACGGCAAGCTCTCGACTTCACGATGATCTTGGCGAGTTCCCCAGCTTCTTTGGCAAGCACGATCTTTCTTGGCAAGCTCACGAACTTCCGACGAACCTCCCGGCAAACTTCCGAAAACCCTTCGGCAAGCTTCCTACTGCTCTCGGCCATTCCGCAACGCGCTCCCAACGAATCTTCTGGACTTCCTTTGAACACTCGAACTCCCAACGATTCATCACACTTGTCTTCGCCCTTTGTTTCGCTTTACGTCTTCATCCCTATCGTAGTCAATCCTGCTCGATAGTAGACCTGCATAACTCAAAACGCAGTTAGACCACAAATCACACTCAATTAGTTTCATCATCAAAATCCGAGATTCAACATCCATCTCATGGAGTATGCCTCTTCATCCGTTATTGGGAGAGTGCATCATCGAGTGTAATGCATGTCTTTGTTACCTAGTTATCTTGTATGTGTTGCATGTTGTTGATGCATGATTTTGCTTATTATGTAATAAATTATCATCATTTTTCTGATGCATAAGTTTTATGATAAATAGATATGTTGTTATTTCTTATTAAATTATTTACATTTGTTTTATGAATATTGATTATTATTTTTATAATTTTTTTTAGGTTTCTACCAGCATGTGTGGTTGTTGATATATTTTTATCTTCTATTTATTTTCAGAGTAATCTATAACTTTATAATAGATTTGAAGCTTAGGTGGAAGAAACTTGTGACCTTGCTAAGAAGATGTGATCCTTTTTCTAGTTAATAGAATATTTATTATTGTAAAGATAAGAAATTGAATTCAATGATGAAAAAAAAGAGAGTATGTTTTTTTATTTAAATAATAAAATAATAAATTATTATATTTTATAAATTTGGGATGTGATAGTTTCGCTTGGCTTCATTCTAAATAATTCATAACTATGCATTAAGAGATTAATCTTAGATTTTTTTATTCTATTTGTACCTTCATGAGTAACTTCAAACGTATGTCAAATATCATGTATAGTTTCATATGTAGAAACACAATTAAACTTATTTTTGTCTAAAGAATAAAATAAAGCATTCAAAGCTTTAATATTTAAAAAATATTTTTTTTCATAAAATCATTCTATTCATTCATTAGTTTAGAGGGTTTTTGAAAATCAAACTCAACAATGTTCAATAGATCAAAATCTATAGAAAGCAAGAAGATCTACATTTGTGTTTTTCAATACGTGTAATCCGTCTCATTGAACATAAGAGGATGAGCGATAGAGTGACCCTTTTGATTGTCAAAAAAAAGTTATTTAATCTCTCTTGGGTGTTAAACCAACTAAGAGATCTAGGCTTTGATACTAAATATTATGATCATAAAGGCACTAAGAGAAGGGGTGAATTAGTGTTTTCAATATAAAGTACTGATTTAAAATTTTCGATCCATGAAACTCATATCGAAAATCTATTTAACTTAGAATGTGAGTAAGAGTAGTGAGTAACTAAATCAATTAGTAAAATCAAGAAAAAGCATAAAGAGAAATACAAACTAGATTTATAGTGGTTCAGTCGTCACGACCTACATCCACTCCCGATTCCTCCTCCCTTGAGGCCACTAGATTTCATTACTGATCTTCTTTCCAATGAGTGAAGATCAACTATCCCTGTTATAACTCTTTCTCCTTTTCACAAGCTTAGGAGAGAACCTTCACACCTCTCTTTTATAAAAAACCACACACTCCCTTAGAGTGAACTCTAAACTTAAGAAGGAAGAGTCTCAATCCTTTACATGAGAGTTTACACACTTTCAGTCACAAGTTTTCCATTTTTTTTGTTCTTGCACCAAACAAGCATAAGTGGGGTATTTATAGACCCTAAATGGTTTTAAAAATAGAGCCAAAAATTCAAATCCTTGGGTTTTCAAGATACTAGCGGTGCTATGTTTGCACTGGGTGGTACTACCACCTGACAAAGCTTGAGACCCAAGGCTCTAGTGGTACCATCACTTGCCTAGGCGATACCATCGCTAGTCTAGGCGATACTACCACCAGTCTATGTGATACTACTACTAGTTTGGGAACCAGTGCTTTGGCCATACCATCGCCTGCCTGAGTGATACCACCACTTGACACAACCTCAGAGATTATATTTTGGCAATACCACCACAATATGGGTGGTAGTACCACCTAATAATTAACAATACTATCGCTGACCCTGGTGGTACTACCATCAGGTTTTTCAAAAAAGTACATTTTATACTTTTCAACTCATAAGTGCTACCACCACTTAGTCTAACTTCAAATCACTGAATTGGCCCTCCAATAAACCCAATTCAATCCTGATTTAGGCCCAATAGGCTCCTAATTAAGTTAGCATGGTTACACCCAAAACCAACTCAATTAGACTCTAAACTACTTCGATCAAGGCTTAACAATTTATAATCATGAACCCTACATTATCTAGCATGTCATTTGTTCATCTAGGACTTTGTCCAAAGCTTCAACACATCATCCTTTCTTTCAGGGTATTGCCTGATCCATCGACATGTTGACCTCTCATAATATCCAACCTTCTTGGTGCAATGCCCGATCCTTCTGACTCGATGCTTGATCTCTTACATGATGCACTCCAACTCAATGTCTGATTTCACTGATTTGCCTTTCCATGAACAAAGTTTCTCCTGCGTCACTTGTTCCAAATGCTCATTAGTCAATAAACTCATCAATTGATTTCATCATCAAAATTTTGGATTCAACAAAAAGTGTTTTGTATGCATCTATATATGATGACGTACAGTGTGGAATTATATATGTTTTCTATGACATGGTATGAGAGTGCACGGATATATTATGATATGCAATATATGTATATACTATGGTGTGCGGTATAAGAGTATACGTGTATATTATGACGTATGGTATGAGAGTGCATGTATATATTATAACGTGTAGTATGGGAGTGCACATATATATTATAACATGCAGTATATGAGTGTATGTATGTATTATGATGATGTGCAATGTGAGGGTACACATATAGATTTTGATATGGAGAGTAGAAGTCCATAAATTTACAAAGTTTCCTATATGTGTATATAAACATTTTGAATTATTTTGACATAGAATTTTACTTTTTTATTTTATATATATACTATGTTATAGGATTATGCTTACGAAAGAAATCATAGGATGAGGTGTTTATCGTTAAATGTCTTATGCCGATGATTTTGACATCTTATATACATGACATAATGCTCAACTAAACAAGGCCTTTAATACTAGTATCTCACCCAAGTGGTTGGACAAAGAAATGACCATGTGCAAGCCCATGTAAGTGCATATGTTTTTTTTTTCTTTGATTAGATGTTATAATTATGTACAAGTGTCAAAAATACTATGTACAGGATAAATCCTATTATTTTATTTAGTAAGTTAACATGTTTTAATTTTAAAATTACCTACTTTCCACTATAGTTTTATCAATAACAAAAATAAAAATTAAATTATGATATCATACTTTAGTTATGCATATAGAGTATATATAAAAATAAAAGTAGGATGTTATAATAAAAATAGTGAAGATATGATAAAACCGGAGATAAATGCAAATTTAGTTTTTCAATAGAGGAATACTTTTTATTAAAAACTGGTTGATGGGCTTTATCGATTAATTACCTCATTTTATTTAATTTTTATAATATTTTATTTATAATTTTATGAATAATTTTATATTTTATTGTAAATAAATATATTATTTGATTTTAAAAATATTATTTATTTTAGATCGGTTCAATTGAATGGGTTAATTTAATTAAACAAGTTTTAAAATGGAGAGACATTAAAAAATCATTTTCAAATATAAGAACTTCTCATAAAACGAATCAGCTTCCTGCATGGTAAAAAGGTAAAAACAAGGCTTTTCTGGACTAATCGCCCAACTTATAATGCAGCCTTCTTTTACTGCTAGAAAATCATAATGGTGCATTTGTTGAAGTAACAACTTTTTCTAGAAAAAATTTCAGGCTAATGCTGAAGATTCGAGAAATCAAGAGACATTTTTCATTATTCACTTATCAGCATCAACATCATTGGATACAGCTCGAAGTACTTAACTTTCATAGTCATGGTAAATGATTTATGATTAGCTATTGGTGGCACTCACTCTTTATCATTTGTTGTTTCTTACTATGGTGGATAGAACAGAGTTGAAGACAATAAAAACGGTGAGAACACCCTTGTTCACTTCTGAGTACAAATATTACCAACTTAAACATCACTAGTTCATAAACATGGAATGTTTTTTTCTTTTTTTTCCCAAGCAGTCTGGTTTCTGCACTGTACAATTTCACGTTACCATCGAGACAAGCAATCTTCTCAGGAAATGCATACATCCTCGTAAGCCAAATCTACAGCATTAACAGTTATCTCTTCCGTCGCTTGGGTTCAGCCTGCAATAAGCAAACAAAGAATCCGGCCAATAAAAGACCCCTAGAGAGATATGGATATCTAATTATGAACAGTGACCTCTTTTAGAAGTAATGTTCCTCGAGACATCTAGAAATTTAACACTCATAAAAAATGTAATTCTAAAGTGCTTTACATCAAGCAGCTTGATACATATTTTTCCATGGTCCTATTGTGGGTAAAAAAGAAAAAGTATTATACCATTACACTATAGAGTTTTTATAGAAATTGTTGATAAAAAAGGCTCCTCTTTCACATGAATTCAGGCATGCTACAATGTATGAATGGATAAAATAGATGGAATACCAGGAACCAAAACTAAAAAATCGAGAATGATTATTAAATATGTTGAAAAGAAGCTTCTGACATGATTAGTCATGCGTCATTTCAGGGCAACATGCAGATACTTAGTCATGCGTCATTTCAGGCTGTTCTTGCCCTGGGTAATCATCACTCAGGCAAGATTGCTAAAGAACATAGCCTCCATCCCACATTGTGCATGGAATTTCCTGTGCAAAACTGACATCAGAAACATCAGCCATCTAAACACCTTGGAACCTCTTAGGTGGCACAAGGCTCCAGGGTAGTGTCCAGGATCATGTTGTCACATGCCTTGCAGCTATATGGTAGACTAGCCATCGACCCTTTATTGCACAAACATTCTGAGTGAGCAGCAATGTCCATTTCTTTATTGCCAATAAAAGTATTTTGTTAAGATATTTTTAGAGTGATCCCGAGTTGCGCTTTGACGAAGTGATGATAACCATTTGCCCCGCATGTTCCCTTTTCACAAACATGTTTTCTTTCTGTATAGATCCTTGTTGGATGTGCAAGGTTCCGAGATGGTTGACCGTTTGAGAACAATTATGGCAAAGGTGAGGTAGTCTGCACACGTGACCGTTTGGGCAAAACGAATGCAGAGACATGAGGAAGTGAATTTAGTTGTTTAGAGAAGTGGCATCCAAATTGGCATCCAAGGTCATAGCCAATCCCTAGTGCAAGAAGCGCCAATCCCTCGTGCGAGAAGTACCACTAGGACAAGCAAGTTTAGAAGAATGTGTATGTGCAAAAAGCTGGGATGGTTGAGTTCAAGCTTGACATTATCAGCCTAGCTTGACGGGGATCTATGCAAGTGGGAGTGCTTAGTAAAAATGGAAGGGCGCAAGTCAAGGAGTGGTTGATTGATGATCGATAGTGTCATCGTCCAAGGACTAGCAAAGGCAAGGGGAATAAATATATCATCTATTGTTTAATGTATACATAAAATCTAATAATTTGTTTAATGTCTAATTTACATATATTGTTTATCATAACTATATCTAATGTATATTGTAACATAATCTTTTATGTTTACATATTGTACATTCTATAACGTATCATTAAACAACTAAACAGTAGCAAGTAGACAAAATTTACAACTATCACTAATTTCACAATGACGCTAATGATGGTAATGATGACTAATCAGGAGCAACAACAATTGCTCCAATCATGCTGGCCAAAAGCTACAATGAGTCTGAGTTGTAACCTAAAGGCACGCGCTCCCATCCTCTCTCCCTAGTCCCTTCCATTGCTCAAATCCACCTTCCCTCCTATCATATGGACTACACTTGCCCCCTCACCCTTCTCTTTTCCCTCTCACTTTTTGATCTATTTTCCATGTTCTAAAAGCTTTTGGTTGGAATCAGCAATTCTCAAGGATCCCACCTATCAGCTAGAAAGCTCCAACCTAAATCGGTTAGGATTGTCTAGAAATTGGCACTCGAAGGATCTCAAACACTCATCTTCCAATCCAAATCCAAATTGATCAATTTTAAAAATTGTGTAATGTATTCATCTAGTGGATGCTAGATAACACTTTCTTTCATCCAGTGTAGAAATATGAGACTCCATCAATTTTTATTCTATGCTAACCAACTCGAGTTTTAGGTTTTTAAAATTTTGGAGTTTTGGCCGAAATAAATTGATTGGAGTTGTAGCTAAGTTATCAATCTCATCCGTCTCTTTCCATTCAGCCTCACCTGAAAGTTCGATTGGTATCTTCTTGTTTTAGTCTTCTTGGATCTTGATAATCTTGTTATACTAGTGATATTTTCCGTCACTCAAGACTCATCATGTAAAATCCAATCAGTAGCGCTTATTGGGCATGCCACATCAACTACCATGCGCCACAATAACAGAGCATCTAAAGGGTGTCCTCTCAGGTGTATTAATCCCAGACTTGCTAAATAAGTACTTACGAGCTTTTGATGCTTACCGTCGCATAATAACTTAACCATGGAGGAATTTTGCCAACCAAACCCTTGACATAGTCTTTTGAGATGGGCAGGATATGGAATATGGACGTTTTTCATTCACTCAAGTACCAAACACTCAAGAAACACTACTCTTTCGAACGCCACTGTCATTGAAAAATTAGCCACGTACGATCAATTTCACTAAAGCTGAATTGATGATCAAATTTGACCATCTCAAATAACAAATTGATATGATAGAGATATAATACCATATTCATAAAATATTCAGCTCTTATTATTAGTCCTTTTAGTTTTGAAGGAAGAAGATGAACAGAAAAGATAGAGCAGAAAATACTCGTTGCACTGAGTGTTGGTTCAAGCTTCCTAGTAGTCTAGAGAGAAGACGTGGCATGGGCTCTCTCCCTTGACCACCAAAGTGGAAGATGTATCCAAGGTTGACGGTCTTCCCAATCGACAAGCTGCCGGTCCACCCTATGGCAAGCATAAAAACAACTTGGGTCAAACCTTAGTAGGGCTGGTGCAGGATGTTTTGGCTCTTTTAACTGGTGTCAAGGCCACTGAAGGATATTCGGGTTGCTAGACTTTTGCATCAAAACATTTTGTAATTCTCATAAGTCATAACAATGACAACCTTGTCGTACATTTTACTTTGAAAACTCCCAACTTCTGAGCCAAATATTCTTTCATTCCAAAGAACATAGTCTAAAACTCTCCCTCATTTCTACCCTCCATCCCTCTCTAGGGGATAGATTGGTTGCTCACTGTAATTTGACTCCACTACTTGAAAGTTGATTAGTGACAACAGTATGCTAAATAACTCATCATGAGCAGGTTACCTACTTGTCTTATAAGTTATACAAAGCACATTGATTAATGTGGCCCATAATGCTTAAGCAAGGTTCTCTTCTCTCCTTCCTTTACTTGGTTGCAAAGGCACATCCTCTGCCTTCGCCACCACCATAACCATCTCCCATACAAGCCGATGCCTTGTGTTGCTGCTGCATCCTACGATGTGTAGTCTCCTCTTCCTCCTCTCCTCATCTCTTCTCTCCCTCTTTCTATTTGGTATGCACCAAACAATATGCATGTGGCAACACTCCATGCACCAAGACTCAGACCAATCTAACAAGGGTCCCATATATTTCTCAAACTAGAATTTGAAGTTTTGATCTTGAAAAACCATGAATATGGCCACTTATAGTAAACAAAAATCATAGTTTCAACTTATTAGGTTCATTTTACCATTTTTACACTAATAGTTCAGCAGCTGAATTAAACATTTCTGATATTTTTGATAAACCAGCTGCAAACAAAAATAAAGTATGCAAATGGACCTTGTCATAATAACTCTTGTTTAATTAGTGTCAATATCCAATTACATTTTGCTAGAAGATTCCTTGCCACAAAGTATTGATAGATGGGCATATGTGTTGGTACAAATCAGCATTTATAGATCCAACTGTCAACCAATTTTATACTGGGGTTTGAGGTTTGGGGTTCTTACCTGGCACCGGTTCATACTGGGGTTAATCACTGGAATGACAATCCCACCGATGTCCTATCCAATTTTTAGGGGTGGAATAGGATGCACCATGCAATAAACATATCACCCAACTCTCTAATCAAGGTTTGCAATACCGCTCAGGACACATGCTATTTACCTGTCCAATAGCTTACTGCTATGCGAATCAGGGTAAACTGGATCATACACCCAACAAAGCGCCTGTTCTAGGCCACCTGGTACAGGGCCTATACCACCCAGGACAGGACCTACACCAGGCAGTAATTCATTTTGTTTTTCAGTCTTTTCAAACTCTTTCTGAAACTTGATATGTATCGGCATGCCCAATGTGCCAACACAATATGACCCAATATCGCTTCGGGCCAGGACCGTTATAGGTTTGAAACCTGAAATTAAAAACCATGATTTTGATAGCTCTTGACAGCTAACTTTTCTTTTTTTTCATTTTCTTTTTTACCTTCTCTCTCCTCACGCGATCTCTCTTTCATGCATCCCTCTCCCCTCTTTCCTTTGCCTCTTTGTCCTCCCCACTATTGATGTCACCACCTCTGCCTTGCAATGTCGTGGTTGCTACCACCACATGCCACATTATTATTGTTGCCTCATAAGGGCCATCATCTCCACTACCCCAATATGCCTCTTTGTCCCCTCCATCACATCCTCTTTTCTTCTTTCTCCTTCACCTCCACCTCTATCTCCTCCATCTCTACTCCATCAATCTCTCTCTCTCTCTCTCTCTCTCTCTCTCTCTCTCTCTCTCTCTCTCTCTCTCTCTCTCTCTATCTCTAGTCCGACCCATACTGAGTGCCAGTATAAAGATCCATGCTGAAGCCATAACACCAACAGATGTTGGCACCAAACCAAGATTTTAAACATTGCTTTCTCACACCCTCATTTTAAAATTCAACATGCACCATACACCCAAATCAACTTCATTTACAATCTTAATTGAAATCCCACAATTATCAAGTCACAACTTCCAAAATTGTGATGCACATTATATGTTCTTTTTCTAATTTTTGTATAAGCATTATGGTGAAAAAGAATAAAAAAGTTGTAATGACAATTTCTCTCATGCTATGGCCATTGTCATGCATACATATTCAATAAGGTAGTCGTTTGATTATCTGAACAGGAAATAAAAAAATACACAGAATATATAGATAATCATTTTTTTTTAAATAGATGATCATCTTACTGCTTGATATTTATTTAATTATTTGGCCAGGGTTATTTTCTGTTTTGATGCCCAAAAAAATGGTCTTCAATGCAGGTTATCCTGATTTTTATAGCAATACTTGATATGATTCTCTATCACACATATGACAGAAATAACAGCATCCCCAATGCTACTGCATTCAGATTATCAAAACCGTTTTTTTCATTATCATGTTTATGATGCACATTGTCACACCTTTTAATAATAACATATAATCAAGAAACTTTTGAAGTTTCTGCAGACCTCAAAATTTCTCAGGTGAAATCAATCCAAAGCAACCCCTGTTTTAGCATTTTAAGGATATGGTTACAGTACTCTCCTTACTATTCAAATAGAGTTCAGCTTCAGTCAGAATAGAACTATGCTAACCAGCTTTGAGCAAAGCCTAATAATTTGAAGGTTGAGAAATTTTCAGAAAAGTAGAGAACCCACAAACAACTTTTAAATATTTAAACTAAAACATTCATATCTGTTAAGTATGGTCAGAAATGCAAAGGTAGAGACAATTAGATGTTTAAGGGAACCACGATTTCAAATTGTTTATTGTACTTGTTCTTCTTGACTTGCATAATTTAATCCAAATTTCATACTTGATAGCAATGTCACATGCATGCTAAGCTCTGATGAGATTCTCTGTTATTACTTCAATTCTCAAATGGATAATGCAAAGAAGTCTCAATTCCATAGATAATACATGGAAATCTCAATTTCATAAGCTTGTCTTTCTGATTCTCGAATGATATGATTCAAACATACAATTTAAAAGCGCAAGTAGAATGTTTTTATTAAATTTCATTATTTCAGTTAACTAGTATTTAATTGTAATAGATTTGACCAGAAACCGACTTGTTTGCTACATACATTCTCTAAAATGCACTTCTAGATTCAGATTGTGCATTTGTTTGCCTTATTTTAACATTCTTAATTTTGATCTGATTGGGCATGTATAAATGGTTACTTCAAGGATGGAGCTATAAAATAAAAATAGCAATCTTGAACAACATTCTCCGATGTTTGCAAAAATTGTACCATGAAAGACAGTTTAAAACATCCAATATGGCTAAAAATTACAGAAATGAAAAATCCAAACATTACGTTAGAACAAAATCTTTGAAGATGATACCAACAAGATGGTACTTAGATTAAATTTCTAACAGCATAAACTGTAACAGAATTATTATGGATATAAAAGTTAAACTTAACTCAGTTAGGGCTAATACAGAAAGTATCATAAGCAGATGTTAGGTGGATGCTTGACTTCAAAACTAGCTAAAAATCAGAAAAAGCAGGAGTTTGCACTTTCCATAACAATCAACTTAGGAAGATCAACAATGGAAAACCTTTCATAATATTCTCTAATAAACAAGGCAAATATCAATCAAGAAATAGGGGCAGATATGTAATATTATCATCACCTTGGGCTCGGAAGATGGTGAAGCTGGAAATCCATTCATAGATCTTTCAGCATCATTTTCAGAGTCACAATCTGAGCAAAGAAAGTGATCCAACTTTTTTGCTTGTTCAATTGTCATGCCCATGCAAGATGGATGGAACCTGTTTGCATAATCATTTTTATCACCTCAGAAAAACAAATATATTTATCTATATTAAAGGAAATGTAATATAAGTAAACCAAAGTTTAATTACAGCAGAGAAGCAAAACCAGAAACAATAACTGCTCATTGGTAAAAGGGCTTCATCCTGAGGATTGATGAAGAAACAGATGCTTCACATGCAACATCATAGCACAGGATGAAACTTAAAATTTCCGCATACATCATATTGCTAGGAGTAGAAAAGTATTAAATATGCCCATATTGTAGTATATGGATGCATTAAAAAGATTATACAATAACTTCTGTGCCAAAGATATTGAACATTTTTTAGCTTTAAAAAAGTACTGTTATGATGATAGGTGTTGGAAATTGAGACTTTCTAGGTTCATACTAGGCATGAAAAGAAAAAGGGTCAACTGGAATCCCTTTGGATCCATGATGAACTCGGGTTCATATTCTACTAACATGTTCAAATTTTAGTTTTGTTTTTTCACCTTTGAAATAATTTTATTATCATAGAGAAATCCTCTGGAATACTTGTAGATTGCCACATGGCAACATCTCTGACATTTCTACCTCTATTTCCCAACTTAATCAAGAAAAAAGAAAAGGAAAATGAACAAAGAAAAAGGAGAGATAGGATTATCTAACCGAAAATGAAAGACTATCAAACATTATTTTCCAAGACAAACACTTATCTTCTCTAATGAACAAAAACATAAATTATTGATTAGACTTGGCATGATTTTTTTTATTCTTATTATTATTTATCCTTTCTTCTTATACTTGGAGCCTATAAAAAGGGGCAAAAAGATTGAAATGAGATCTTGAGTTATTGAACGAATGAAACATCATTTTTTAACTATAAGGGCCATAATTTTCTGCTAGATGTGAGTTTAGAGGACTTGGAACAAATCTAAGATTCATCCACAATTAGCCTACATCCACAATTATCAAATTACCAAAACCCCAAACTATTGAAATCCTAATGTTCTTAGAGCCTCCCAGCACTAGAGACTCATGGATCAACTTCTCACCCAACTCAAGACAGTCAATATGCAGCCAAGGCCTCTCTCCCTCATCGGAATTGGTATGCATTTGATTAACAATGCTTGTTCTCTCATTGTCTAAATTATGATTTCTGTAAATCATTGTGTTCTACAATGTCCTCCATTTGTTTTTTTTTTTTTTTTCCCTTGTTTAACCAACTCTCTTCCTCTAATCTTCTAATCGAGAAGGGCAGTCATCTGTGCTACTTGCTTGAAATTCATGAAAGAAATCTGAAGCAAGCTCACTTCCTAGTTTAAAATACCATGATGTGTGTTAAACTCAAGTTTTTGCAAAATGGATTCAATGACACCCCAAAGTGTATATAAGTGTGACACCATTTGTTGCAATACAGGTAAAACTTCAAGGCCAGAAAAAACTAGATAGGCCGGTCAGTAAAATTGGTTACATCAAGGCAAAATGTTCGCAGTTCGACTGTCATGGTTGACCCACCCTAGTTACCAAAATTTGATAATAAACAATGTTAACAGAAGAGGCTCTGAAACTATTTGCAACCACCAATGGCAGGCATATCATTGTTTGTACATATATTTTGAAAATGGTCCAACAAACTCATTGTGCAAATGCAAATGCAACTAATGTAACCCTTCCAAACCCAAGACTACACAGTATCACCACCTCATGGATAATGAATGTTGAATCGACTCCCATATCAGCAACCTCTCTTGGCATGTTTCTCAACACAAACACATTTGCTTTTAACATGAACACATTAGTCAGTCATCCTCTAATTAATTAGGGGCATCATCTTATGTTTCTTAGTCATTCACCTATGCATCAAAAGCTAAACCAGTAAGCATAACCAGTGGCATCAGACATGTTGGCACATGTACCTTGACTGATCAATAAACTTCAAAATGTTATTTTATATTTTTCTTGAGTAGAATCTTCTTTCTCAAAGCCCACTTACCCCTGATATTAATTTTGTCACCATTTTCTTTCCTATCCTTTGTTCCTTCAGACTTGTTCATAATCAGCTGACTGAAACTGGTAAAGTAAAAAAATAATTCTATCTTATCACTGTCAGCCTTAACTGCAACGAACAGATTCAAGGCACTATAGGCTCAGTCACCCATCATTTAACTTAAGTTACTGAACTCAAGAATTTAATTTGCATTTTAAGATATTTAATTTTGTAATAATCTTTTTTTGTGAACCATGCCATTATAGCTAAACTATTAAGATCGCCTTCTCCACCTAGTTCTAACAAACATGAATTTGCATTTGATTTAACGTCATAGGAGCTATGATTAAAGTTTTGAAACAGCCTAACCACTTAAACTAGCATAAAAAAGAAAGGTTTTTAATTTTAGATACCAGACCCATATCAGTCCTAGCTCAGACTGATAGTACAGGTCCAAGCTATACTGGTCGTGTACAAACCTTGTTGGTAGACCAGTAAGGTTTATAAAAAGCACTTATGTTAGGATCGTAAATGGTACTCAAAGGGGGGGGGGAGGAGGGTGGGGGTGAATTAGTGCTTTCGATAAAAAAAACTGATTTGAAATTTTCGTTTGATGAAACCATAACGGAAAGGTGTTTAAACTTAAGAGTGCAAGAAAGAATAGTGAACAATTAAATCAGTAAGTAATAGCAATGAAAAGCATGAAAGAAAATGCACACTAGAGTTATAGTAGTTCGGTCATCGTGACCTATGTCCATTCCCGATTCCTCTTCACTTGAAGCCACCGACTTCTACTACCGATCTTCTTTCTAATGGGCGAAGATCAATAACTCTTGTTACAACTCTTTTCTCCTTTTCATAGGCTTAGGAGAGAACCTTTACAACTCTCTTTTATAACAAGTTCTCACACCTCCCTTAGAATGAACTCTAGACTTGAAGAAGAAAACACTCAACACCTTTCAAGAGTTTACAACACTTTAAAATCACAAGCTTTTCGTTCACTTTTCTATCTACCTCAAGCAAGAATGAGTGGGGTATTTATAGGCCCCACACGGCTTCAAAAATAGAGCCACAAAATCTCATCCCCGAGTTTTTGGGGTATTAGCGGGACTACCGTCAATGCTGGGCGGTACTACCGCCTAACAGAGCTTGGGAGACCGAGCTCTGGCGGTACCACCGCCTACCTAGGCGGTACCACCACCTGACACAGCCTAGAAGACTATGTCGGGGCGGTACTTCCGCCTGACACTGGGTGATACTTCCACCGGCCCTGGCAGTACCACCACTGGGTTTTTCGGAAAAGTACATTCCGTACTTTCCAGCTCGCGAGCGGTGCCACCGCCTAACCCAACTTTTAGTCACTGAATTGGCCTTCCAATAGGCCAAATTCAGTCCTGATTCAGCTCCACTGGGCTTCTAATTAAGTTGGTATAGTTACACCCAAAACCAACTTAATTAGACACTTAATCTACTTCGATCAAGACACAACGATTACAATCATGAATCCTATGTTGTCCAACATGTCATTAGTTCATCCAGCACTTCGTCTGAACTTCTGGTGCTTCATCCGAACTTCCGACGCATCATCCTTTCCTTTGACGTATTGCCCAATCCATCGATATATTGACTTCCCACAACATCCGATCTTCTTAACGCAATGTCCAATCCTCCTGACCTAATGCTCGGTCTCTGACATAATCCACTCTGGCCCAACGTCTGATTCACCTGCTTCAATCGATTTGCCTTTCCATGATTGAAGTTTATCCTGCATCATTTTTTCTCAAACGCTCATTAGATCATAAACTCATCAATTGATTTCATCATCAAAATTCGGGATTCAACATTAAGCACCTCTACTTTAATTTGACCTCATCTCTTTATCAACCTAATAACCCACGAGCCTTTCTTTTCTTTTTCAACCATTCTCTCAGCTTTTCTCATGAAGGTCAGGAAACCCCAACTCTACAGAAGATTGAGGTAAGAAAAACCTAATTCTTCCCTTGCTATACTTAGGGTTTCAATTTTCAGATTATAGGCAGATCTTTTCGGCTGCTTTTGAGTCACCTAGACTTCAAATTTATCTTTGATTTTTGGATATGTTTTGGATTATTCTCTTGTGGTTCAAGGCCTCTTGTACGACTTTAATCTGAGATTAGTGCATAGAGTTATTGCTGTCCCAATCTGAGACACTCAGAATCCCTTGTTTTCTGAGGAGTTATGTTCGAGCTGAATTAACACCTTTAGGGATATAATTAGGCTTTAGACTTTTGATATGTTTTAAAAGGTTCACTTAGGGTTCGGTGAGATTTAGAATTGAGTGAATACCACCTATGTACACTAAAATATGATGTTTATAAGTTTAGACAGTCCCAACCCAATTTCAGCATAATAGAGTAGGTGTTGGTAGTTGAATTATGAGGATAGTTTAGCCTCCAAATGATTCTGTTTTAAGCTAAATTTGATGTGTATTTAGTTTTATATGTCTCCTAGTTTTCTACAAAATTTTATGATAATTCAAGATTGTTTGGTTAGCTAGAATAATGAAGTAAAATCTTTTTGTAGAATTGTACAATGGTTTGATTCATGCTAACTAGTTCATTTGATTATAGAGTGAATTGTTAGAAAATTTGATAGTAGAATCTAGATAAATTTTTAGGTTCAGTATAGTTTATTTTATTAGCCATTTTATCAAACATTTTTTTATGGATTATTGTGATGAATTATTATAAATCGATGATTCAAGAGGTAGGGTTCTTAATTAATGTATCTCATGACCCTATGCTCCTAATTTGATAGGTATATCGCTTCCTAGCACACTCGATTATTAAGGAACATCATCTTTCCTTGTTGGAGAGATAATCTCGACAACTGGAGCAGTTCTTGGCCCGATGATAGGAGGCGATGCCAGTAGTAGCTCGAGGACATAATGTTGTAGAATCAACAAGTGAGAGGTTTAGAAAGAATGATCTATCGATGTTTGAAAGTGATACAGATCCACTAATAGTTGAGTGGATAAGAAGTACCATGGAAATATTTGATTATGCAATGATTCTAGATGAAAATAAAGTTATTTGTGCAACTTATATGCTACGAAAAGACGTCCATCACTGGTGGGATGCAAGAAAGAGGACTATAGAGTTTCGGTGTAACCTATCGATCAACCAAAATGATAGAATTTGTCAAACTGAAACAAGAAGACTAATCGATGATTGATTAAATCAGAAAGTTCGAAGAGTTATCCCGATTTGCACCCCACATGATTAACACTAATGCCTTAAGGGTGGATCAATTACTACAAGGACTCAGAGTAGAAATTCATCGGGATGTGAAGATGACAATGAATGTCCCAAATATACCCTACTCCCTAGTAGCGAAAAAGGCCTTGGAGGCAGAGGAGGCCGAGCAAAGAATTTTTTATGCTCAACAGATGCACCACAACTATGATATGCCAAGGAAGGGTATTATTTTTTGCAACAGGCCCCCACAATAGATTTTGAGTAGCAAAAGAAAATGGCATCTAGGTCAAGGATAGCAACAGGGGCAACCCAAACACCCTACACAAGGAAAAGTGGGTCAGACGTCCTAGTCTTCTTAGACAACTCAAGCACAAAGGCCCACTTGCCCTGAATGTGAAAAGCATCATATGGGAAAATGTCTTAAAGGTAAAGGGCTATATTTTCAGTGTGAAAAGCCAAGACATTTAGCAAGGAACTGCATAACAATCTCATCAGATAGAGAAGAGTATCGAGCAGATTCTTTGTAATAACCAAGACAAAAGCAAAGGCTAATCTTAAGTGAAATATTTATTTATGGCATTTCGTTAGATGCATTAATTGATTCCAGCACCATGCATTCTTTTGCATCACTAGCTTGTGTGAAGAAACTAGGCAAACCATCTAAAGCATTGGATGTGAAGTATTGCATAGTTGTTCTATCAAGGGACATAGTATATTCAGGTCAGGGTTTGGGATCTTGTCCAATTCAAATTGCTGACAAAGAATTAATTGCAAATCTGAAAATATTGAACATACAAGATTTTGATGTTATACTGGGCATGAACTGGTTGTCTATACATTATTCATTCATTTACTACAATAAGAAAAGGGTCAGCAGAGTTTATATTTGCCGGTTCTGAAGAATAGACATCAATCGCTTTTATCTCGACAATAAAAGCAAGGATACTTTTAAATGGTGGATACATAGCATATCTAGCAAATGTGATTGACGCTAGGGTGGAATCGAAGTTCAATCCAGAGGATGTGCCAACTGTGAGTGAATTCTTTCAGGTGTTTCCAGAGGACCTCCTTGGATTGCCAGCAGATAAGGAGATTTAATTCGTCATAGACTTAATGTCGAGCACTAAACCTATTTCCAAAGCACCTTATAGAATGACTCCAGTAGAACTAAAGGAGTTACAGATGCAGTTGCTGGAGCTCCTTTATAAGGGATTCATTCACCCTAGCTTTTTACCATGGGAAGCACTAGTCCTATTTGTAAAGAAAAAATATGAGACAATGCGATTATGCATAGACTACAAGGAGTTAAATAAGGTGACTATTAAGAACAAAAGATTGCAATTGATGATTTGTTTTATCAATTGCAATGTGCATTAGTGTTCTCCAAAATTGATTTGAGGTATCATCAACTGAAAATCAAGGATATTCCTAAGACTGCCTTTAGGACCAGATATGGGCACTTTAAATTTTTTAAAATACCATTTGGTCTAGCAAATGCACCAGTCGCCTTTATGGACATAATGAACAGGGTATTCAGGGAGTATCTAGACAGATTTATAATAGGTTTTTATTGATAACATTTTGATATACTCACACTCTTGGGAGGAACATGCAGAACATTTAAAAACAACTTTGAGTATTTTGAAGAAAAAGCAAATGTATGCAAAGTTTAAAAAGTGTAAATGGCCAGAGAATATAGCATTCATTGGGCATAATGCATCAAAGGAAGGGATCTCGATGGATCCAGCAAAGATGGAAGTAATTAGTAACTGGCCCATGCCAACTACTATAACGTAGGTAAGCAGTTTTCCGATGGCAGGTTATTATAGACATTTTGTGGATGGATTCTTGAAAATAATATCACCTCTCATCCAATTGACAAAAAAAAATATTAAATTTGAATGAACTGAGGCTTGTGAAAATAGTTTTCAGGAACTAAAAAGAGGCTTGTGAAAAAGAAGAATGTGAAAATAAAGTAGCACAAAGCATGCAAAAATGTTATGCCGATAATACGAGACCTTTGAAATTTAAAATAGGCGATAAGGTATTCTTAAATGTGGCACCAATGAAAGAAGTTATGAGATTTGGGAAGAAAGGCAAGCTAAGTCCTTGATATAGGACCATATAATATTCTTGATAAAATTGGTGATGTAGCATACAAACTATATTTACCTCCTACATTAGCAAAGGTGCATAATGTATTCCATGTATCAATATTCAGGAAGTACGCTTCATATCCTTCTCATATCCTAGGAAAACTAGACGTATGAGGAACAAGCTATATAGATTCTTGACAAAAAGGAAAAAGAACTTTGTAATAAGAAGACGCTTTAGTCAAAGTGCTATGGAGGATTCAAGCATCGGAGGAAGCAACTTAAGAAAGGTATAAAGAGATGCGAGAGAAATATCCAGAGCTATTCAGGTAAGGAATTTCAAAGACGAAATTTTTATTAGGAGGGAAGGATTGTAGTGCCCAAGTCTTACACTTTGAACTACAACTAGCATGCCAATAGAAGCACAAATAATGTATATATGTTATCCTCACTTAGTGATATGAATTGTGATGTCTATGCTTCATAAATATGATAAATGACATACTTATGTATTCGGCTTCTATAGTTAAAGTACATGCTTTCCAAAAATATCATTCTCAGTGTTCTACGAAATGTTGGTTGAGCATGCATAAGCATTCTCAGTATTCTATATTCATGTTAGTTACAAAAGAATGGATGTAGCACTGACACACAAAAGAAAGTGAAGGAAGTCTTTATAAAATGTCTTTTAAGTTTTTATGGCCTAGCATTTTTGCATCAATAATTCATCCATAATTTCCACTTTCATTGATTTCATGAAGAAAAGAGAGTTCCAATGGACATTTGAGGTTATCTCGTTCCACCAACTACTAAAACTGAAGTATTTTGTTGCTCTCATTCTTGCATTGTCATATTTTAATAAAATATTTGAAGTTGATCATGACATCTCACACATAGGCATTGGTGTACTTAGTTAAAAAGGTCATTTATTTGCTTGCTTCGTTGAAAAGCTCAATAATACAAGAAAGGATTATTCATCTTATGATATAGAGTTTTATACTATTGCTTAAACATTTCAAAATTGAAGATTGTACTTAATTCAAAGAGAATTTATCTTAAATTATGATCATGAAGCTCTTAAAACATACAAATTCTTAAGAAGATTTAAATCCACGACATACTAGACGGATGGCATTTTTCAAGAGTACACATTTGTCTTTAAGCATAAAAATGGCAAATGCAATTAAGTAGCGAATGCAATGTCAACGAGTTGCACTTTTGACCACTATGTGTGTTCAGCAAGAATGATTTGATGTTTTTAAACATATTAATTCCAACAATAAATATTTTAGAGAAACTTGGAAGCAATGCAAGGAAGGTCATCGTAATGATTGTTATAAAAGATGGTTTTCTCTTTTGAGGAGTTCAACTTTACATTCCAAGCTGCTCCTTAAGAGTGTACATCATCAAAGAGATACACTACGGTGGATTAGAAGGTCATTTTGGCAGGGATAATGCAGTGCTTCTTATTAAAGAGAAATGCTTTTGGCCTATAATCTATCATGATGCCAGTCATTACATGAAGAGATATCCAACATGCCAAACTTGTAAAGGACAAGCTCAAAATTTTGGTGCATATACATGATTACCCATTCTTAATGCTCCTTGGAAGGGTATTAGATGGACCAATTCGACAATTGAGTGTAACAAGTTGAACGCAATTGAGCTCTGTTCGAACCAGGCCGCATTCATCCTAAGCACGGGCCTAAGCCACCCAATGCCTATGCTCAAGTGCGCGCCTGAGTCACACCCACTTAATGTTGCTCACCCAAACCTTCTTAATGGTGCTTGAGCCTCATCTCACCTCGCCTCACCCGGGTGCTTGGGCAAGCGCCTGAGTGTCTATTGATGATCTTTAGACCACTCAAACTCAAGAAGGTGGGAATGTACTCAAGCAAAGCTTTTAGGAGAACTTTTCAACATTTGAGTAGCTCAAGGATATCTCCACTAGCCAAGTCTGGAAGGGGCATTTATAAACCCCAAAGATCTGCAAGAAAGTAGGGGAAGGATAGTATATTGGTGATACCACAGCCATTACTGTTATTGTTGCACAAATTTGGCATTGCTCAGTGCTCACCACCATGACCTGAATAGTACCACCGCCGGCATTGGGCAATGCCACACCGCTTTGCCTTGGCGATGCCACTACCAAGGCATGTATCAACCTAGTAAGAGCCCAACACAATCCAATCAAAGCCAATATGGGTATATTCAGGTCCATGACTCAACCAAAGCTACGGTGACTTAATCAATGCTATAATGAATCAATGCATGCAACCCTTCGACACATCAACAGAATCTCCACCACTCGTAAGGACACATAAAGGCATATAATTCATGAACAATAATCATCATTGACTCACCTCATCTGGCCACACCATTTATAGATCTTATTTGGGGTATGTTTATATCATCTTAAGAAATTTTTCCACATTATATCATCTATCAAAGACGCCTAATTGTTCATGAATGAATTATTTCTTATTTTATTTTTTCTAATGATCCTACGCATTCACATTAATATTCTCATTTTAGCTACACTAACATTTTATATATGTCTCTAAATTGTTCAACATTCTCATCCATAAAACGTAGCTAGCCTTACAACAGTCTTTTTTTTTTAATTTAATCGCCCAAATAATGATCACATAACAAATGATGTTTGTCTCCACTTTTAACTACCTAGCTTTACTCAATGAACAATGCTTTTAACTATTACTATGGCATAGTAGACTTACATGATATACTTGATAAAATATCCATAGATGTCTAGGTTTTCTATGAAGCTAAGATGATAGTGATGCACTTATCACTCTAACTATGTCAAATTGAAATAAGGAGATATTATGGAGAATTAATGTGGAACTCTAAACAAAGCATTGTCTTTCTCCTAATGCAAGAAGGTAAAAGCTCGAGGCTAATAACAACTACTATCCAAATTCATACAACTATGCTGTGTGAAATATTGTTGCAAATGAGGAAGCAGAACTAATCAGGATATATTAAGAGAGATCATCTTGTAATTCAAGCAGTTTAAATATTCATAGTAGGGATGGCAATGACGTAGGGCGAAGGTGAGTTGTGGGTTTCACTCAACCCACCTCCACCCTATCACTCAAAAATTCCTTAATTCCCCTCAATCCCAATTCGTTTTAAGAACAATATGGTATCACCCCCAACTTGCACATTTTAAGTGACACTGTACCCACCACGACCCAACCCAGCTTTTGAATATTATGGCCCGACCCCACCCTCTTCCTAGGCCAAAATTGGTTAAACCAACCTAGATGAGCAAGATCAGCTGGTGCACCACAGTTCCACTTTAAGGCAATCACAAAAGCAGCACAATGAAAAGAACCAGCTACACAAACTTAAAATAGGGAGAGTCAACTGAAAACAAATGACAAAATCTTGATCACAGTATTTCTGTAGTTCTCCCCTTGCTTGAAGAACAGAATAGTAATGATAAGCATCAACTAACATATCTATAAAATTTCATGAGTAGATAGAAAAGAGTCAAAAGAAAAATTCCAAGCAAGCATGGAACAGTTGAAGAAAAACAAAAAGAGCAGAGTTTGAAAGATTAGCTGAAGTCACTTGCCAATCCTTGCATCCCTCACATTGGACCATGAGATCGTCAGGGTTGTAAGGCATCTCACATTTGCAGTACCTGTAATGCAAAATAGCACTTTAACAGATATACATACAATTAGGAGAAAGCTAAGATCGAGAAAAGGAAGAAAAGAGATCCAAAGCAGGCAGAGCCTACACGGCGATGCGGTCAGGGGTGAACGCCCCGGTGGCCGCTTTGTACTCAAAGCGGCAGAAGTAGTCCTCGGCACCAACATTCTCCAGCTTGGTATAGTTTTTGAAAGAATGGACAATGCACTTGCCCTCGATGGTGTGAGCGCTCTGCACATCATAGTGATCGGAGAGAAAGAGCTCCTTGGCACCATGGAACTGCCGGCGACCACCGATAGACTCCTCAGGGCGGTAGTACCACCGGACACGCACCCTCACATTGTTGCGGTGATCAGCCTCGATCTTCTCCACCCGCGCAACGTACGGTGGCTTCCCCGATTCCGCCGGCCGCATCAGCACACAGTCCCCCACTACAACCCCATCACGAACACAAAAATCGCAGCCAAAACAGAGAAATAGATCCAAGAAGGACGCCATTCACAAACAAATCAACATAATACCTTTGACGACCTTGTTGGTACTTTTGATGGTGTAGGAGTCGAGGTCCTTCTTACCCGGCTTGGTCTTGGCCATCAGCTAAAACTGAGAAAAGATATCGATCGAATCACTTGATCTGCTTTCTTCTCTCAGAGAAAGGACTTATCCTTTTGGTTAGAGCAACGGATAGTTTGGATCTCCAACTCTGATGGTGTTGAGAGTAGAGAGGACGGGAGAGACGGAGTAATGGAAACCCTAGGGAAAGAGAATCTGTGGTTGGGTTCCGACAAGAGAGGCGGTGGCCCTTTTTTCTCTTCTTTTTTTTTTTCCTTTTTAATACTTTCTTGGGTGGCGTTAACTAACGGGTTTGCGTTTGCATTGGGTTTCCGGGACTAGCAGGCCTAAAATATTTTTATTTTTTTTTCCGAGCTGATGTCTTTGGAGATGCATTGGTTACCGATTTCCAACCAGAAAGAGAGGCTGAGATACTAAATTTATATTTTATACTAAATTTTAAATTTTAAGGATAAATTCTTTTTAAAAAAATTTACAAAACAACCCTGTTTTTATTTTTTTTTCACACAGAGTCCTAATTTTCAAAAAAAATAATGGTAATCCTCAACAACTCTTATGTCTTTTTCTCCAATCTCTTTTAATTTTCAAATTTATTACATTAAACTATACCATTGGTTCAAAATAAAAAATATTAATATATATTATTTTAAAAATTATCGATATAAATATTTCATGGTGTCACGAATATGATCGATTGGTTTACTACCGAAGGTGCAAATCCATCCTCGTGTCTCCTCCATGCTAGCGTAAGGTTGCTAATGTGGCAAACTAACATAAGAGGTTTGTGTGGGAGGTCATTTGTCGAGATGCTTTGGCCAGGGAGCGAAAAGGTCAAATAGAGGTATCGGAGTCTTCTTGGCTACGTGGTCCTTTTTCGGTTATCGACTCCCTTCCTTCTTTTGTACAAGCAAGGAATGGTCTTTTCATCCTTCGTCTAACAAGAAGGATTACTAAGGCTACACCATGCCAATATCCATTAATACGAGGCAGATTGAGGTGCGCTCATGATGTGGCATTATCAAGGATCTAATGACTTGAGTCTATTGGGATCTAGAGCGGTAATGAGAGGGGGGGGTGAATTAGTGTAGCGGTTAAGAATGATAAATTTTGACGATTTAAACAAGTTCGTACGTTGAAAACTTCGTATTACAAAATTACGTTTCGATGAAAATCGATTTCAATTAAAGCATATTGAGAACTTATTTAACTTGCAAGGATTTAGAGATAAAGAAATGAAGCAGCAAGTGAAGATGGTTTGTAGTAAAGTAAATTGTAAGAATATAAATGCAAACTGATTTATAATAGTTCGGTCATACGACCTACATCCACTCCTGATTCCTCTTCACTTGAGGCCACAGGCTTTCCACTAGCTATCCTCGTTCCAATGAGCGATGATTGACTTCCTTATAGTGCCTTCTCCTTTTAACGGGCTCGGGAGATAATCCTTACAAGCACTAACATACTCCCCTCTTAAATACAAGTAAAGACTAAAGGAGAGAAAGGATTTTAACATAGTTTTCCTACTTTTTAATTCAGTGTGCTTGTGTATTCAACCCAGGGATGGGAGGGGTTTTTATAAGCTCCAATCTGATTCAAACTTGGAGCTAAAAACCTTCCCATCTCGGGTTTATCGGGTACTAGCGGTATCACTGCTTATCACTGGCGGTACCACTACCAGTTTGACTCTGACACTTAGCAGTACTATTGCCAGTTTGGTGGTACTATCGCTTGACACACTAACATGGTTAGTGTACTGGGCAGTACCACCGTCTAATACAACCTGGGGAGCTCCACTGCCCCAATTTGACGGTGCCACCACCAGACGGGTCCAGTACTTCTGGTTGGGCCTTAAACTCGGCCCAAACCAATCCATTACCGGGCCCAATTGGCCCCTACCAGGGTTATAGAATTAACACAATCCTAACCCCAAAAATGTGCTAACTATGAAATTAAAAATATTTTCTAAGCTAATACAAAGTCTACCACATCAAGTCTTCCTCCGACGAGCTTCCGGCGAACTTTCGGTGGTCTTCCGATGAATCCTCGAACACCATTCTGCAGACTCTCAGCAAGCTCATGGACTTCTCGATTGATCTTGGCAAGTTCCGATGAGCTTCTTCGGCAAGTCCGATCTTTTTCGACAAACTCCGCAAACTTCCGACGAACCTTCCGGTGAACTTCTAAAAACCCTTCGGCAAGCTCCATACTCATTCTCGGCTAGTTCCGGTAGCACTCCCGATGAATCTTTAGACTTCCGTCGAACTCTCGAACTCCCAATGATTCCATCGCACTTGACTCCAGCACTTTGTTTCACTTTATGTCTTCATCGTTATCATAGTTAATCCTGCACACTAAGTAAAACTTAACCCTACTTCGATCTAAATAATTATTACACGAATTAACATCCTGTTGCCCGGCATGTCATTGGTCGACGCTTCATCTAGTTTTTCGGTGCACCATCCTCTCTTGTGGCCTATTGCTCAATTGATGGTTGACCTCCACAACCCCGATCTCCTTGGCGTAACACTACACTTCTTAGCCCGATGCCCAATGTTCGAAGCCTTCTGCCAATTGTCGATCGGACTTCTGGCTCGATGTCCAATATCCTGACGTGATTTCCTCCGGCGCAACACTGATTCATCTTGTGTCAACAGTCTAAACCGGATCGATAGTAGACCTACGTCACTCAAAATGTAGTTAGATAATAAAACACTATCAATTAGTTTCATCATCAAAATTCAAGACTCAACAGTCTCCCCCTTTTTTATGATGAAAACTAATTGATGACGAAGTTAACTTTAACTCCCCAGAGTTTAACCTAACTCCCTAGAGTTTAACCAAACTCCCCTTATCAACATACCATTGATAGGATACTTGGATTATCCTAAATCTAAGCAACATGTATCAAAATCATGTCAACAAAAATATCATGCAAATATGTAAAATATTTAATCATAAATTGCATGAGTTCATCAATCTACTTCTCCCCCTTTGTCATAAAAAAAAGAGAAATTACATTATAGCTAGTATTAAGGATATATAAGTTTTACAATCATATTAGCTATCAAGATATACAATATTCAATCATAGCAAGTTTTTTATTTCAAGCATGATAATTTTTACTTGCTCCTTGAAATGTACGAGTTTATACTTTTTTTTCTAAAGATAAGCAAGATAGTAATTTTTTATTCACTTCTTGAGATGTGATAAGTGGCACTTTCTTTGCTTCCTTTGTGATATGCATGCTATTTGTGTAAAGATTTCATTACTTTAAACATATAAGCTAAATTTGTTAGGGATCGAGTGGCACTAAGAGGGGGTGAATTAGTGCAGCGGTAAAGAACAATAGATTTTCAGTGGTTTAAACAAGTTCGGAAACTTTGTATGATGAAAGCAACATTTTGTTTGAAACCGATTCGATTACATTTTAACTTTAAAGCATACGTAAGAAGATGAAGAGGAAGTTGAGTAAGTAAGGCAACAAATGAAGATGGTTTATAGCAAGTAAGTTACGAGAAAGTAAATGCAAACCGATTTATAGTGGTTTGGTCATGCGATTTATGTCCACTCCCGATTCCTCTTCACTTGAGGCCACCAGCTTCTCCACTAGCTATCCTCCTTCCAACGGGCGAGGATGAACTCCCTTACAGCACCTCTCCTTTTGACGGGCTTAGGAGATAACCCTTACAAAGCCTTTCACCCCTCTCTTGGACTAGAACACTCTTAAAACTTAGAGGGAAGATTTGACACACTTTCAAGAGAGTTTCCCCCTTTTTTTTCTTAGTTCTAGACCCTCTTTAAACTTTGAATAAGTGGGGCATTTATAGGCCTCAAGAGGATTCAAATTTGGAGCCCAAATTTGGGACTCAAATTTGAAGTGTCTCAGTTTTCCCGATTATGGTGGTATTGGGCGGTGGCACCGCCCATCCAGCGGTGCCACCACTGGTGCCCGTGGGTGGTGGGCGGTGCAACCACTAGCTTGGGGCAGTTCCACCGCCCAGCTCTCGGCCTCTGGGCGGTGCCACCACCCAGGTCATTTCAGCACACTGGTTTTGGCCGAAAACTCGACCGAAACCAGTCCAAATAAAGTCCGAATTGGCCCAAATTTGGTTTATAGGATTAACACCTAATCCTAAACCAAATTATGTGCTAACTAAGAATTTTAAAGATATTTTTTAAGCTATTACAAAGTCCACAAGATAAGACTTCTTTCGGTGAGCTTTCAGCGAACTTCCGGCGGTCTTCCGACGAACCCTCGGAAACCATTCTACAGACTCCCGGCAAGCTCCCGGACTTCACGATGATCTTGGCGAGTTCCAACAAGCTTCATTGGCAAGCTCTGATCTTTCTTGGCAAGCTCTGCAAACTTCCGACAAACCTTTTGGCGAACTTTCGAAAACCCTTCGGCAAGCTCCCTACTCGTTCTTGACTGGTTTCGGCAACACTCCCAACGAATCTTCAGACTTCCGTCGAACTCTTGAACTCCCAACGATCCATCCCACTTATCTTCCGGCACTTTGTTTTGCTTTACGTCTTCATCGTCATCGTAGTTAATCCTGCACACATAAACTAAACTCTACTTCGATCTAAACAATTATAACAATGCGAATTGACACTCAGTTGCCCGGCACATCATTGGCTTATCGGTGCTTTGTCCGATTCTTTGGCACGTCGTCCTCTCTAGCGATCCGTTACCCAATTGGCGGTTGACCTCCGTAACCCCAATATCCTTAGCACAACACGCTCTTCTAGGCTCGATGCCCAACGTACGAAGCCTTCCGTCGATTGTCGACAGAACCTCCGGCTTGACATCCAATATCTAGACGTGATCACCCGGTGTAATGTCAATTCCTCCAGTGTCAACTATCTAATCCTGATCGATAGTAGACCTGCATAACTCAAAACACAGTTAAACAATAAACCACAATCAATTAGTTTCATCATCAAAATCCGAGATTCAACAATCTCCCCCTTTTTTATGATGACAACTAATTGATGACTAATGGAGTTAACCTTAACTCTCCAGAGTTTAACCAAACTCTCCCTATTAATATGCCATTGATAGAACACTTGGATTATCCCAAATCCAAGCAACATTCATCACTCATGTTAAGAGAATACATCAAACCATCATGCAAATATATAAAATATTCAATCAATGCATGAAGTCATCAATCTACTTCTCCCCTTATGTCATCGATAAAAAGAAGTAATTATCATAGCTAGTTTAAAAGATATGTAAGTTTTACAATCATACTAGCTAAATTTTTATCAACATTCAATATTCAATCATGGCAAGTTTTTCAAGGATGTCCAAGCATAGCAATCCATCACTTGCTTCTTACAATTCATCATAGCAAGTTTGCACTTTGCTTTTGTAGCATGCTAGCAACATTTAAAATGTTCATGATAGGATGTTCCTTCATTTTAATGATCGAGCTAGGAAATTTTTCATTGAAGTTGCAAGCTAGCAATAAATCTTCTCCCCCTTTATTTTTGTCAAAAAGAATAGGAGGATCAAATATAAAGATTTTCTTTTACATCCTCTTTTCATATCATTTATCAACTTTTATTAATAAAAAATCTTCATCAATATTCAAAGCATGACATATAGGAGAAGAAGTCATATAGGAGAAAAATTTTTGATTCATCACAATTCAAAAGTTCAAGGCAATAGATTTAAAGAATTCATGAAAGATATCAATAAGGATTAATTCGTGAATACCAAAGATATGATTCATGGTTCATTAAAATTTTTCTTAACAAGATCAAGATGAAGATTCATGAGATAAAAAGAGCAATTTCAAACATTCTCATCAAGAACACATTTTAAAATATTTCAAGTATCAAATATTGAAATATCAAAATTTAGATTGTTTTCTTCCTTAAACAACTTTTCACATCATTTAAATTTGTATCAATCAATCATTCAATCATATCATGTAATGAAAGATATCAATATGAAAAATCAACAAGAATTAAAAGATATCATTCATGATTCATAACCATTCATTTTAGCAAGATCAAGATCATGATTTTAAAACAAATTCTAAACATATATTTCCGAGAAATCAAAATCATGATTCAGAAATACTTTCTTTATCGTCAATTTTCAATTCATGATAAAGAGTATATAATCAAGAATCATGATATATATAAAAAAATAGCATTCTCATAGATCAAGTCATGATTCAATGATTTATCATAAAAAAAATTAATTTATATCAAATATTTAATTTGCCACACAAGGCAAAGAAATCATGTCACTTCTAGGATATAATATCAAGGCTCAAGAAGAACATGATTCATTTGAGAATTGATGCACAGAGGGCAATTTGATTTATGCATAGGAATTCTCATTAAGATCACATTTCATGAGAAATTTCAAGTATCAAATATCAATATATTAAGACTTGAATTGTTTTCCTCTTTAGTAAATGAAAAAGGAAGCAATCATAGAGGAAAGTATTTCAATTTGTAAAACAAAATATCTCAAGTCAAGAATTTAAGAGAGAGTTCATGATTCACTTGAAAATATCTCATTCAAAATAATTTAACAACTTGAAACCCATAATCAAATCAAAATCATTTTCGAGATTCAAAATGCTAACAATTTGCATTAATCATGACAAGTGATACACAAAAGTCTACATCAATATTTCAATCATCAAGTCATGAAGCATACAAAGTGGTATTGAAACTTGAAAGAAAATTTCAAATTACACATGTAATGTTTCAACATTCAAAACATATTTTCTCAAGTTGAGAATCAATAAGTTAAGAGAAACTAACTTATGATTCATTTGAATTTCTTTTCAATAACATGGGAGAATCATAGTATAAAGCAAGAGGTCTTAAAAAACTCAAGTTATCAAAATCATGATACAGATAAGACTCATTCTAGTTCAAATCATCAACTCCAAACTCATAAACAAATCATCAAAATCACTTTCATAATTTACAAGATTCATAAGATATTGTAAAACCATTAATCTCAATAATATAGTAAATACAATTTCTTTATGTTTCATCATATAAGTATGTCTTTTGCCTTTATATGCCAAATCAAAATATTCAAAATCGAAAGACAAACTTCATTATAAAAATTGTCAAGACAATAATATAACACATTAAAGATTCAATTTATCATGATAATGTGTTTCATTTTGTTTCAAATAAGTGTGCTCATGTTTCAAAAGATGAGTATCAAATTTAAGACCAAAACATGAGTTTGTCATCAAGATATGATATCACAAAGTCATTAAGCATGATAACAAACTTTTAATATTTTCATTTCAATGATGATTTCATAATGTATGTTCAAACATTTATATGGAACCCATCATTATATAAATTCAAAATACAAGTTTATCATTAAACCCATTAAGATCAAATGCATAAAAATCTTTCATTCAAAAATTTTAATAAGAGTAACATAAATTGATTACATGTGAGCATATATCAACTTTTCAAAGCAAGACGTAAGTTTCATCATAAAGACCGTTAAGACCAAACACATCAAAAATAAAACATCGTGATTAAAATATTTTTAACTTTCATGTTTTATTTTATGTGGTTGATCTTATATATATGCATGTTCAAATTTTCATGTAAAAAGAAATTATCAATATGCTTGCTTTTGTCTTTTAATTATATTTGGTGTGCAAGCATTATCTCGAAATATGCTATTAATTTTTTGTGTCAAAAATCATGCATCTTATTTGAAATCAAAAGCAATGTAAAATTATCAAGATTCATGAATTTATCATGATCATACATATGGAGCATTTTCATTTATCAAGTAAGATTTCACATAAGCATGCCCAAAAACTTTTTGCATGAAAGATATGTATCAAGTTTAAAGCCAAAAAGTGATACGAAAATCATCAAGATTCATGGATTCATTATGAATATATTATTTCAAAATATGAGATTTCAAGTCATCAAGTATGATACCATCATTAAGCATGTTTTTATAATACATCATCAAAATCATTTTAATTCTTTCTTTCATTTGTTATAACAAGATGATCAATACTCAAACTTTTACTAAAATCATACATCATTTTAAAATTTTGAAAAATAATTTTTATCATGAAAATCATCAAGTCCAAATATAATACAAGGCAACATCAAAACCACATTTCTTTTATTTGAAAATTTTATGGGTTGGGTCTTTATAATTGATTTCATGAAGACATGTATCAATAAAAATTTTATCATAAAAAGGGTTAAAACCCATTAAGCCAAGATGAAAGTTTTCAAATTATAATCAAGATACATACATCTATTATCAAAAGATTTTCAAGAAATTCATACATAGATATATATCATGTTTAAGATTGAAAACCGATATGGAAAGTATACATGAAATTTCATCATATCAAAATGTCATCTTAATTTGTCATGAAAATAATTAGACTAAAAATACGTTAATCCACAACATAGAGTCAAATCAACATTACTTCAAAAACTAATACATGTTACAAAATCATCAAGTATCATGTTTAGAAATGAAAAGCAATATAAAACATCAAGATACACATGCATGGATTAATCCTAAGCATTATCACAAATCATGCATCATTCATATTTTTAATTTTCAAAAATTACTAGAAAGGAAAAAGCATAAAAAAAACCTACCAACTATTTCAAGCAACTCATGAAGGGATCATGTAATTTCAAAGTAATTCAAGGGAGTTAAGTTGCTTATCTTGTTGTCGAAAACCGTCAAAGAGTAGTTCGTTTCTTCTTTACTTGATTCTTCTTGGCGATCCTTCTTCTTCTACTTTGGTGGCCTCTTCCTCCATTCAAGTTTATTGTTAATTTTAGATTTTTGTTTCATGAACTTATTAAGATTTAGTGTTGGAAGTTCAAAGTTCTCAATAGTGTCCTCATCACTTGAGTCATCATTCAAGTGACATTTCAAAGTTCGGAGTTCCAAAACCTTCTTATTCTTTAGAAGGTGGTTCAAATGTTCATCATGTTCATTGTGTTCCAAGAATGCCATTTCATAGGTCATTAAAGACCCAATGAGTTCTTCAAGAGCCAAGTCATTTAAATTTTTAGCTTCTTGTATAGCGGTTACTTTAGGATCCCACTTTTTTGGAAGGGATCTTAAGATCTTGTTTACGATTTCAAAATTTAAAAAACTTTTACCAAAACTTTTCAAGCTATTGACGACATCCGTGAAGCGGGAGAACATGTCATCGATAGTCTCACTTGGTGCCATTCGGAAACCTCAAAATCGTGCATCAAAATATTAACTTTCGAGTCTTTGACTCTACTCATTCCTTCGTATGTGATTTCAAGAGTTCGCCAAATGTTAAAAGCCATTTCACATGTAGAAATCTGGTTGAACTCATTTTTGTCTAAACACAAAATAAGGCATTCATAGCCTTTGCATTTAAATAAAATGATCTTTTCTCCAAATCCGACCATTCATTCGTTGGTTTAGAGGAAAGTTGAAATCTATTTTCAACGATGTCCCATAAGTTTAAATCGAGAGAAATCAAGAAAACTCTCATTCGAGTTTTCCAATATGTGTAGTCTGAACCATTAAAGAACGGTGGACGAAAAACTGAAAAGGCCTCTTGAAAGCCATGAAGAGCCATTTCTTACATGTGTAAATCCGAATGAGAAATAACGTGGCTCTAATACTAATTGTTAGGGATCGAGCGGCACTAGGGGGGAGTGAATTAGTGCAGCGATAAAGAACAATAGATTTTTAGCGATTTAAACAAGTTCAAAAACTTTATACAATGAAAGCAACATTTCATTTGAAATCGATTCGATTGTATTTTAACTTTAAAGCATACGTAAGAAGATGAAGAGGAAGTTGAGTAAGGCAGCAAATGAATATGGTTTGCAGCAAAGTAAGTTGCGAGAATGTAAATGCAAACCGATTTATAGTGGTTCGGTCATACGACCTACGTCCACTCCCGATTCCTCTTCACTTGAGGCTATTAGCTTCTCTACTAGCTATCCTCCTTCCAACGGGCAAGGATGAACTCTCTTATAGCACCTCTCCTTTTGAAAGGTTTAGTAGATAACCCTTACACTTTCACCCCTCTCTTGGACTAGAACATTCTTAAAACTTAGAAGAAAGATTTGACACACTTTCAAGAGTGTTTTTCTCTTCTTTTTCTCAATTCTAGACCCCCTCTAAACTTTGAATGAGTGGGATATTTATAGGCCTCAAGAGGATTCAAATTTAGAGCCCAAATTTGGAGCTCAAATTTGAAGTGCCTCGGTTTTCCCGATTCTGGCGGTACTAGGCGGTGCCGCCGCCCATCCAGCGGTGCCACCGCTGGTGCCTACGGGTGTTGGGCGGTGCTACCACCAGCTTGGGGCAGTTCCACCGCCCAACTCTCGGCCTCTGGGTGGTGCCATCGCCCAGGTCATTTTAGCACACTGGTTTTGGCCGAAAACTTAGTTGAAACTAGTCCAAATAAAGTCCAAATTGGCCCAAATTTGGTTTATAGGATTAACACCTAATCCTAAACCAAATTATGTGCTAACTAAGAATTTTAAAGATATTTTTTAAGCTATTACAAAGTCCACAAGATAAGACTTCTTTCGGTGAGCTTTCGGTGAACTTCCGGTGGTCTTTCGATGAACCCTCGGAAACCATTCTGCAGACTCCCAGCAAGCTCCTGGACTTCACGATGATCTTGGCGAGTTCCAATGAACTTCATTGGCAAGCTCCGCGAACTTCCGACAAACCTTTCAGTGAACTTTCGAAAACCCTTCGGCAAGCTCCCTACTCATTCTCGGCCAATTCCGACAACACTCCCAATGAATCTTCGGACTTCCGTCAAACTCTTGAACTCCCAACAATCCATTCCACTTGCCTTCCGGTACTTTGTTTTACTTTACATCTTCATCGTTATCATAGTTAATCTTGCACACATAAACCAAACTCTACTTCAATCTAGATAATTATTACAACGCGAATTGACACTCAATTGCCCGGCATGTTATTGGCTTATCGACGCTTCATCCGATTCTTCGGCACATCGTCCTCTCTAGCGATCCGTTGCCTAATTGGCGGTTGACCTCCGCAACCCCGATATCCTTGGCACAACATGCTCTTCTAGGCCCGATGCCCGACGTACAAAGCCTTCCACCAATTGTCAACCGAACCTCCGGCTCGATATCTAATATCCAAACGTGATCACCCGGTGCAATGTCAATTCCTCCAGTATCAACGGATAGTACACCTGCGTAACTCAAAACACAGTTAAACAATAAACCACAATCAATTAGTTTCATCATCAAAATCTGAGATTCAACAAAATTTTCATTACAGCATACAAGCATAGCAAGTGTAGGATTGTAAATTTTCTAAGTTTTATGATTTTTGCTTCTATTAAGATAGCAAGTTCTTTTAAGCTAGCAAATTTTTTTATTGAACTGTGTAAGCCAGAAAAAACTTTCTCCCCATTTGTTTTTATCAAAAAGAAGTTGAGGAGTATGAATAGTCTTTTACATCACTGTTTTGATCATGACAAAATAATAAATTTGCATCAAGTCATGAATGCAAGGGAGTCATAAATAAATCATGATATGAGAAAAATTGATGATAAGCAAGCAAGCAATAATGATAAGCAAGCTAGCATACTTTGCGATACGCAAGCTAGCTCCCTTTCAATTCTTCTCTTTCGCAACTAAGTTTCACCTTTGTAAGCTATCAACTTTTTGTTTGCAATAAGCTAGTAATTTTTATACAATTTACAATATTTTTAAACAGACAAGCTCATGAGTTTAAAAATAATGCAACTTTGTAATTTCTTTCTTCTCATTTTATGAAGTGCAAGTTTTATCTTTTTGTAAGTTTTAGCTAGCTATGTTTGTCACTTTCTCTTGTGATATACAAGCTAGCAAGCTAGCTCCCTCTTAGTTATTTTCAAAATGAAGTGGAGGATCTAATGATATAGACTTTTACATTAATTATAAATTTGCATCAATAAGAGTTTATAATAATAAATCTTTCAATTAACACATGATGCATTCAAGGTAAAAATACAAAGAAATCATATCATGAAGGATATCAATGAGAAATCAAGACAGATCAATTTGTGAATACCAAAAGTTATAAATCCAAGGAGTCCATGAATCATTTCAATAACTCTCCTTTTCAGTAAGTAACGTGAAGAATTCTTAAAAAATCATGGGCATTAAGTGTAAAGATCATGATTCATTTAGAAGGTTTTCTAGTCAAGCATAAGATATCAAGATCACGAGATAGATAAAAATTCTCTTAAAAAGGTTCTTGATTAAAAAAGAATTCAAGTTGTAATTATCAAGATCATGAATCATAAATATTTTCTTTAGCAAAGAATCACATGAGCACTTGATTATTTCATAAGAAATCTTCATGCATCATGATTTATAAATTTTTTCTCTACAACATGAATCATAGGAGGTATAATAACAATGATATCAATCATTATTCATTTGGCAGCAAATAGCAAAGAGAATAATTTGTTTTATCCATAAAAAATCTCAATAAGATCAGATTTCATAAGAAATTTCAAATATCAAATATCAAGTAATAATCGCGTTTCTTGAAATTTCTCGAGTCAAGAAGTCAAAAGAAAGTTCATGATTTGGTTGAAACAAAATCTCATTCAAGTTAATTTGTCAACTCAAAACTCATAGTCAAATTATCATTTTTGAGATTCATAACATGAATAAAGTTATTACCACATCAACAAAATCTCATTCATAATTCAAGGGATTTACAAAATATCATAAATGAATTTATCACTTGTCTTTTATTTGAAAAATCTGAAACTTTTGAGAAAGAGAGATGTTTAAGAAACATGCATTTCTCTTTTAGTGATTTGTATTGATTTCGTATAAATATGCTTTTATCTTTTTATGTTGAATAAAATCAAGCATGAAAGTTCAAGACTTAAAAAACATCATAAAAATGATTTAGATCAAAAACATATATAACATATTAGTCCAAGACATATGATTCATCATGCATAGCTTTAAAATGTGAATTCATCAAGCATTATACAAGCTTTCATTGTTAAGATACTCGTCATTTTTAGCTCATGTAATTTACAAAACGAATCATCAAAATCATTCATGAGATTAAAAAAAATAAATTCTTTAATCTCGATAAGATAGGAAAAGTTTTTTCTTTTTAAGTAACTTATTTCATCTAAGCATGCATTTGTCTTTATATACCAAATCAAATAAAAGTAACAACATTGAAAACCGAAAGACAAACTTCATCATAAAAATTGTCAAGACAAAAATATAACATATTATTTCAAAATACAAGATTCAATTTATGATAATGTGTTTCATTTTATAATCAAGCCTTTGAATGAGTATTAACATTTAACAGCGAAAAGATAAATTTTGTAAAACAAATCATCAAGCATGATTCCATAACTTTCAAGCATGATAACATCCTTTTAATATCGAGATATTCATCATTTTTATCTTATTCAATTTGACAAATTTGTCAAAACTTTAAAGATAGAGAATTTTCACAAAACATTCCTCTTTTTATGTGTTTCAATTCATGCAATTTGGTCTCACATAAAAATGTTCAAATCTTTCATATGAAAATTTTATTTAGAATAATGTAGATTGATTACATGTAAGCATGCTCAAGTCCTCTTTCTAAAAAAGTTGTGTATCAAATTTAAGACTGAAAAGGTGATTTCATCATCAAAGCCATCAAGACCAAATACATAAAACATAAAAACATCATAATAGCACATTTTCCCATTTTTATGTGTTTAATTTCATGTGATTGATCTTATACGAGTATGTTCAAATATTTCATATAAAATCCATCATCATATAAATTTGAAATACAAGTATCATCAAAACCATCAAGATATCATTCCAAAACATAGGATATCATTACTTCAAATCTTCATGCATAATATCATTAAGCATGAAAACCGAAAAACACAATCATGGATTAATCCTATTAGGTGTACAAACATAATCATGCTAATTGATTTATTATATCAAAACTATGCATCAAGATTAAAACCGAAAACCAATATGGAAAGTATACATGGAATTATGTCATCTCAAAATATCATCTTAATTCATCATGAAAATAATTAGACCAAAAACGCATTAATCCAAAACATAGAGTTTCAAATCAACATTACTTCAAAAACTCATGCATGATATAAAATCATCAAGCATCATGTTTAGAAATGAAAAGCAATATAAAACATCAAGATACACATGCATGGATTAATCCTAAGCATTATCACAAATCATGCAAGTATCATTTTAATTTTTACTTTTCAAAAATACTAGAAAGAAAAGCATAATATAATTTTTTAAAAAATAATTATTTATTTTCTACTAACTAAGTTAAGAAATTCATGAAAAAGATATCAAGTAATTTCATAACAATGTACAAATATTTTGAGTGAGTTTCTTACCTTATTATCGAAGCCCGTCAAAGCGTAATTTGTCTCTTCTTTACTTGATTATTCTTGGTGAGCCTTCTTCTTCTTCTTTGGTGACCTCTTCTTTCGTTCAAGTTCATTTTTAGTTTTAGATTTTTATTTAATGAACTTGTTAAAATTCATTGTTATATGTTTAATGTCCTCATCATTTGATTCATTACTCAAGTGATATTCATTTGTCTGAAATTTTAAATTCTTCTTGTTCTTTAGAATGTGGTTTATGTATTTATCGAGTTCAATATGTTTCAAGAAACTCATTTCATATGTCATTAAAGAGCCAATGAGTTTTTAATAGGTAAATTATTTAAATCTTTAGCCTCTTGTATTGTAGTTACTTTAGGATCCCACCTTTTTGGAAGGGATTTTAAAATCTTGTTTACGAGATCAAAATCCGAAAAAGATTTACCAAGGGCTCTTAGACTATTGACGACATCCATGAAATGAGTATACATATCGCTGATAGTCTCGCTTGGTTCCATTCGAAAAAGCTCAAAATTATGCAATAAGAGGTTTACTTTCGAGTATTTGACTCTACTAGTTCTCTCGTGTGTGATTTCAAGTATATGCCAAATATCAAAAGCTGTTTCGCAAATTGAAATATGATTAAACTCATTTTTATCCAAAGAGCAAAATAAGACATTCATTGCCTTTATATTTAAGGAAAAAAAATTTCTCTCTAAATTTGACCATTCGTTCATCGGTTTAGAGGGAAGTTGAAAGTCGTCTTCAATGACGTTTCATAAATCCAAATTTAAAGAAATTAAGAAAACTCTCATTCGAGTTTTCCAATATGTGTAGTTTGATTCGTTAAATAACGAAGGACGAACGATCGAAAAACCCTCTTGAGTGCTGTGAAGAGTCATTTCTCACGGGTGTGAATCCGAAAGAGAAATAACAAGGCTCTGATACCAATTGTTGGGATCTAGAGTGGCACTAAGAGGAGGAGAGGGGTGAGGGGGGGGAGGGGCATTAATTAGTGTAGCGGTTAAGAATAATAAATTTTGGCGATTTAAACAAGTTCGTCTGTTGAAAACTTCGTATGACAAAATTATGTTTCGATGAAAATTGATTTCGATTAAAGCATATCAGAAATGTATTTAACTTATAAGGATTTGGAGATAAAGAAATAGAGCAGTAAGTGAAGATGGTTTGTAGTAAAATAAATTACAAGAATATAAACGTAAATCGATTTATAGTGGTTAGGTCATACGACCTATGTCCACTCTCGATTCCTCTTCATTTGAGGCCACCGGCTTTCCACTAGCTATCCTCCTTCCAATGGGCGAGGACTGACTCCCTTACAGTGCCTTCTCCTTTTGATGGGCTTAGGAGATAACCCTTATAATCACTAACACACTCCTCTCTTGAATATAAGTGAAGGCTCGAGGAGAGAAAGGATTTTAATAGAGTTTTCCTACTTTTTGGTTCAGTGTGCTTGTGTATTCAACCCAAGGATGGGAGGGGTTTTTATAGGCTATAATCTGATTCAAACTTGGAGTCAAAAACCTTTCCATCCTGGGTTTAACGGGTACTAGCGGTACCACTACCAGTTTAACTCTAACACTAGTGGTACTATCGTCAGTTTGGCGGTACCACCGCTTGACACACTAATATGGTCAATATACTGGGCAGTACCACTACTCAAGTACTCTATTATTGGGCGGTACCACCGCTCAGGTACTCTTTCACTGGGCGGTATCACCGCCCAATACAACCTGGGGAGCTGGACCTAGGCAATGCCATCACCCCAGTTTGGTGGTGCCACCACCAGATAAGGTCCAGCACTTCTAGTTGGGCCTTAAACTCAGCCTAAACCAATCCATTACTAGGCCCAGTTGGCCCCTACCAAGGTTATAGGATTAACACATAATCCTAACCCCAATTATATGCTAACTATAAAATTAAAAATATTTCCTAAGCTAATACAAAGTCTATCACATCATGTCTTCCTCTGGCGAGCTTCCGATGAACTTCTGGTGGTCTTCCGACGAACCCTTGGACACCATTCTATGGACTCCTGACAAGCTCGTGGACTTCTCGATTGATCTTGGCAAGTTCTGACGAGCTTCTTCGGTAAGCTTCGATCTTTCTCGTTGAGCTCTGTAAACTTCCGACGAACCTTCTAGTAAACTTTTAAAAACCCTTCGGTAAGCTTCCTACTCATTCTCGGCTAGTTCCAATAGTACTCCCAACGAATCTTCGGACTTCCGTCAAACTCTTGAACTCCCAATGATTCTATTACACTTGACTCCAGCACTTTGTTTCGCTTTATGTCTTCATTGTTATCGTAGTTAATCCTGCACACTAAGTAAATCTTAACCCTACTTCGATCTAGACAATTATTACACAAATTAACATCCTATTGCCCGGCATGTCATTAGTCGGTGCTTCGTCTAGTTCTTCGGTGCACCGTCCTCTCTTATGACATGTTGCCCAATCGACGGTTGACCTTCGTAACTCCGATCTCCTTGGCGCAACTCCACACTTCTTGGCCCGATGCTCGATGTCTGAAGCCTTCTACCAATTGTCGATCGGACCTCCCGCTCGACGTCCAATATTCTGACGTGATTTCCTCCAGCACAATGCTGATTCATCCTGTGTCAATTGTCTAAGCCTGATTGACAATAGACCTACATTACTCAAAATGTAGTTAGATAATAAAACACTATCAATTAGTTTCATCATCAAAATCTGAGACTCAACAGAGTCCTTCTTAGGTGTTTGCTTCCATGGCAAATCAGCTAAAATGGGATAGGATTCTCCCTATCATTTTGTCCCCCTAAAAGGACATCCTTTGGGGCTTCGAATAGAGTTTCCAAAGGATGCTCTTGTACAACATAGGCACGAGCTTTTCCATTGAGGTGCATAACCAAGATAGACATCTACCTAAGCAGGTCTTCTAGCTGAGGTACACAACTCAAGAGGGTGTTAACTCAGCCGAGGTGCAGCCCTTGGGTCTTCTTGTCGAGGAGCATAGTTCGGCTTAGTTAAGGTGCATGCCTCAAGTCTTCATGACAAAGTGCATGACTCCAAATCATGTTAGCTTGGCCAAGGCAGAGCCCATAGGTCTTCATGCCGAGGTGCATGGCTCGAAAGCATGTTAGCTCGGGAGCGTGTTAGCTTGGCTGAGGTGTAGCCCTTAGATCTTTTTGCTGAGGTGCATGGCTCAGGAGTGTGTAAGTGTTGGGAAACCTTAATAGAGCATCACATGCTAGTTACAGGTGCCCTACAAGCCAATCACATGAGTGATTGCACCTGTAACACGTTGCGTCAATCTCTTATGATTATTGACATTATCTCATATTATCTAGATGTATATTGTGATGTCCTTGGATCTGTGCAATGGGAATTGGATCGTGATGAGATCACGATAATGAGACCGATTCATCTTTAAACACAGACCCTAAATTATCCTGGTCATAGGTTACTCGAGAAGGACATCGAGATAACCGGATAGACTGGTGTGCTGTATACCCGTTCATATGATGGAGGTAGTTGGTCTTATAGCTACTCGTGTGGGGACATTGAGGGTATAGTGCAGATGCTCATTGGAGAATGAGTTCACTGATTGATCCGCCTACGGAATGCTGGATGGTTATTGATACCTCATGTTAGACAGCGATTTCGTAGTCCCAGTAGTGTATCTGGTCCTTAGACTTGAGACACCAAGGATGTCCTATATGAGTACTTCACTCTTTGATACCTGACTTATAGGTTTGGAAAGCTCCATATCTAATACAGCCGGTCATTGGGAGTGGTAGCCAACCTTACTAGGGTTATTGAGTGTCAATAGAGGATCATCCGCTCTCGGTATCATGAGAGGAATATCCCATGTGTTCTTACTTGAACAAATCCTTGGCCAAGGTTATTCGGATTGAGAGAGAAAGAGTTCTCTGGGAGAATCCGACAAGAGCAAGACTCGAAGAGAGACCGTATAGGCCTGACAGCACCATGCCCTGCATAGGGTCTCTGGGATTTTAGATGGATGAGAGATTATAGATACATGGTAACTGAGGATAGATAGGTCCAAAGGATTAGATTCCCCTGTATCGTCTGGGGGCCGCGACGTAGTAGCCTGGTACGTTCGCAATCGATGAGTTGGGTGAATTATTATATAGATAATAATTCACTATGTCAGAAGGAGTTCTGACAAGTATAACTCACGGCCAGCTCGATATTGGGCCTAGAGGGTCACACACATATGGTAGGTGTTGCGATGAGTAGAGGTTCGGATATGAGATATCCACTGAACCCCCTATCTTATTGGATATCCATTAAGCCCCTGAATTATTGGATCTTGATATGAGATCCAATAATTGCTAATAAGAGATTATTGGGTAAAAACCCGCTAATCCAAGAGGCTTGGGTAATTAAATGAAGATCCAATACCCAATAGGGCAAAAGATCCATTAGGGTTTTTCAGGGGGCCTTATAAATAGGAGGGAACTAGAGTTTTATAGGCTGAGGATTTTTGGTAACCACCTCCTATTCGCCTCTCCCCAGAGAGAGAGAGAGGTGCATCGTCGCAATCCCTGTTATGTGGATACCGCTAGAGAGGAGGACACTTGACTTCCTTCATCCTCTCCCACAGATTTGCAGGAATTCAGGGATATACGATCTCCCTAGGTATTTTCTTTAACACATGCAGTTTTGTGGATTTATTTTTGACGCACTGATCTTCGCACGACGATGGAAGATTTCTATGGGAAATCTGGGGTTTTGTTTTCTGTTCTTCCACTACACATGTGATGTCGCTCCCCCTTACGCGGATTTCCCAACAATGGTATCAGAGCCAGGTTGTTCGTGCGAAGATCGGATCTTAAACTGCGTGTGTTATGTTTTTGATCTGCTTTTGACGCCAAAATCATTGGCGCGAAGAGCGAGAAAGGGCAACAACTGTTGCTGCCTACTCGTGCAGCAACCGCAAGGTTGCTTGCAGCCTTATTGCCTACACAAGCAGCAGCCGGCGGCCTACAGGGCAACTCGTTGGGGCGCCGACGGGCTGCCAGCAGGGCAGCGCTTACGGGCGTTGCGCCTGCGGGGCAATGGCACAAGGGGCAGCACCCCAAGGGGCGCCGGCAGGCGCTGCACCCATAAGGGGCAGCACCGCCCACCCGCCCGCGGCTAGCCCACAAGGGGCAGCGCCGCCCGCGGTCAGCCCGCAAGGGGCAGCACCGCTTGCGGGCGATCTGCCTGCATGTGTGGGCGCATCCGCAAGGGGCACCACCGCCAGCGGATAGACCGCTTACGGGCGTTGCGCCCGTGAGTAGGGGCGGCACACCCGGCCGTAGTGGCCACCGCCGGTAGGGTGGCGGCGGTAGCAACTCGGCAGAAGGGAAAGGTATTAGGGTTTTGGGCAAAAGATGGTTTTGCCCTTCGAAATTTTAGAAATTCTATATTCTGTCCCTTTTGACAGAATTACCAAAATACCCTTTTGACCAAATTATCGAAATACCCCTGGGAATTCAAAAAATTCTCTTTATGTCCTTGATTTCAGAAAATTAAATATGTTAATTAAATAGTTTAATCAACTATTATTTTTTATTTAGTAATCCTATAAAATAATATATATATGTGATGTATGATGTGGATAGATGATCATGAACTTATGATGTGATGTGTGTATATGTGATTATTATTATTGGGGTCTGCGAGCCTCTATTTTTCTCGTTTATTATTGGGCCTGTGTGCTTGTAATTATGTTGTAATTATCAAAGGAGGTGTAGCGGTAGCGTGACTCACGAGGCCAAAACGGATGATCCGACACATAAAGATGTGTTGAGATGCCGACGGATCCGACGAAGCGAGATGGACAATCACAGGACATAGAGATGCGCCGAAGTACATATAGATCTTGATGTGAGTGATTGGGCCCACTGGCTCAGGCCTGATCACATTAGAATATGGTCCATGATCATCTGGTGTGATTGCTCATGTGATGTGTGATTAGTTACATACTTACTAGATATGTATATATATATATATTTACATGCGATGTAGATATATATATTAAATACATATGTGTGTGACACATTATGTTAGGAGACCAAACCAAAATCCCTTCTATTAATAATATTAAGTCGGTAAACGTGAGACAATAAGATTGACCCACGTGGCCTTCCATCGTTATAGCTAGGAGCCGATTCCCGGTATAGGTTGAGTTGGTCGAGTCTCTCGAGACTCACCTATATCGCGTCTCGCCATCTTATCTACGACATAGAGATGTCAGAGGTGACCTGAGGACATGGTATGCTTGGTCGAGTCCCTCGAGAGTATATCACCTAATCAGACTAATCTGGTAACGATGTTAATGACTTAACCGAACATCATGGTTGGTCGAGTCCCTCGAGGCCATGGTGGTTCGGAGGCCGAACAAGACAGAAGTCACAAGGAGTTGTGATTAGCAAGAGTTGCCTACATTTATGGGATTAACGTGATTGGTCGAGTCCCTCGAGGTTACGTTAAGACGCCGATTGGATCTTGATCCCCACTAGAGATTCGTCGGGGGCCTCCGATTCATATACCGGAGGGTGTTGTGTGTCTCACAAAAAATTAGTGGCAATACATTAAGATAGAAGTCCTTATCTTAATAGTTTAAATTTCTGCAAAGTCTGCATGTTATTTATTTTTGCTACATCTTTTATTTCAGAAAAATGTCGCTTTCAAATCCTTTACGTGGCATACTTGATGCAAACCGCCTCACTGGTCCAAATTATACGGATTGGTTTCGCAATCTGAGAATTATTCTCACGACGGAGAAAATCATGTATGTCCTTGATACAATGATCCCTACGCCCGACGAAGGGGCAAGCGAGGATGAGATTGCTCGTTATGTGAAGTACTTAGATGATTCCACTCTTGCTCAGTGTTATATGTTGGCCTCTATGACTACTGAGTTACAGAGACAACATCAAAATATGGATGCTAATTCCATACCCCTACATCTCCGCAAACTGTTTAAGGAACATGGAAGAACTCAATGATATGAGATATCAAAGAGTCTTTTCCATACCAGGATGACTAAGGGGACACCAGTTCAGAACTATGTCCTTAAAATGATTAAGTGGATCGAGAAACTCACAGGTTTAGAATGGTCCTAGAGGATAACCTGTGTGTGGATCTTGTACTTCAGTCCCTACCAGATTCCTTTTCTCAGTTCATAATGAATTTTAATATGAATAAACTTGAGGTGACCCTCCCAGAGCTCCTCAATATGATGAGAGAAGCAGAGAGCACCATCAAGAAAGAGAAGCCAGTTCTCTATGCTGGTGAGACCAGAAAGAAAATGAAGACTGAGAAGACCCTTAAGAAGGGCAAGGGTAAGGGCAAAATGGGTAAGGCAAAGGTTGCCAAGATAGACCCAACAAAGGACAAAGACCAGTGCTTCCACTACGACAAAGATGGGCACTGGAAGAGGAACTGCAAGGAGTACCTTGTAGAGAAGTTAAAACAGAAGCTTGCAGAAGCTTCAGGTACATTCATGATCAGTCTCCATTTGTCAGAATTTTATGATAATACATGGGTATTAGATACTGGGAGTGCTTATCATATTTGCAATTCATTACAGGTTCTGGCAGGACCTAGGAGATTGAACAGAGGCGAGATGGACCTTAAGATGGGCAATGGAGCAAAGATTACTACACTGGCTGTTGGCAAGGTCACCTTATATCTGCTTGGTGGAGCTATTATTGCATTAGATGCATGCTATTATGTTTCTTCTATTATCAAAAATATTATTTCCATTTCATATTTGACAGTTATTGGATATAAATTAGTTTTTGAGAACAATAGTTGTTCAATAATATTAGATGATGAGATCATCATGAAAGGAACATTGCATAATGGTTTATTTATGCTAAAGATAGCTCCACATATCATGAGTGTAAGTGAGTCTAAGAGGATAAAAATGAAGTGGAGAATCAGACTGGAAAGAGTATTAAAACCATTCGATCAGATCGAGGAGGTGAGTACTTGAGTATAGAGTTCACCTAGTTCCTCAAAGACTATGTGATATTATCCCAATGGACACCTCCTTATACACCACAACTTAATGGTGTATTAGAAAGGAGGAATCGCACACTGTTAGACATGATGCGTTCCATGATGTGTTTCGCCGACCTACCTATCTCATTCTGGGGATATGCCCTAGAGACCGCAGCTTACCTTCTGAATAGAATTCCAACTAAATCAGTGATGTCTACTCCATATGAGATATGAAATGGGAAGAAATCTAATCTTAAAGTTGTTAAGATTTGGGGCTGCCCTGCCCACGTTAAGAGACACAACCCTGACAAGTTGAAATCTAGGACGGAACGGTGCAAGTTCGTGGGATTCCCCAAAGAAACTTGTGGGTATTATTTCTATCACCCTGAGGACCGAAAGGTCTTTGTAGCCAAGAGAGCTGTGTTCCTTGAGAAGGAACACATTCTTGGTGGAGACAGTGGGAGCATGATAGAGTTGAGCGAGGTTGGAGAACCTAGCTCAAGCACCATTCTAGAATCTGTTCAGATACCTAACACACAAGTTCCAACTTTATGTAGGTCAGATAGAGTATCCCATACTCCTGAGAGATATGTGGGACATATCAGAAGAGAGGATGTTGAGGATATTGATCCTCAGACCTACGAGGAGGCTATTATGAGCATAGACTCCAGGAAATAATAAGAAGTCATGGATTCAGAAATGGATTCCATGTACTCCAACAAGGTTTAGAACCTAGTTAATGCACCTGAGGGTATTGTACCCATTGGTTGCAAGTGGATCTTCAAAAAGAAGATTGGAGTAGATGGAAAGGTAGAGACCTATAAAGCAAGGCTAGTAGCTAAGGGATATCGTCAAAGGCAAGATGTTGACTATGACGAAACTTTCTCGCCTGTAGCCATGCTAAAATCCATTCGAATTCTATTGGCTATTGCAGCACACTATGATTATAAGATCTGGCAGATGAACGTCAAAACCGTATTCCTCAATGGCAACCTCGAGGAGGAGGTGTATATAATACAGCCTGAGGGATTTGTGTCCGGGGATAACCCATATAAGGTGTATAGATTACTTAGGTCTATTTATGGATTAAAGCAAGCTTCCCAAAGTTGGAATATAAGATTTGATGAGGCGATCAGATCTTATGACTTCGTTAAGAATGAAGATGAGCTTTGTGTGTACAGGAAAGTAAGTGGGAGCACTATCACCTTTTTGGTATTATATGTGGATGGCATCATGATCATTGGGAATGATGTAGGAATGCTCTCCATAGTAAAGACTTGGTTATCTAGGCACTTCTCCATGAAGGACTCAGGGGAAGCATCCTACATATTGGGGATATGGATCTATAGAGATAGATCCAAGAGGATGCTTGGCTTATCCCAGTCCAGGTACATAGACACCATTGTCAAAAGGTTTGGCATGGAAAATTCCAAGAGAGGTCTTATACCAATGAGACATGGAATATCACTTTCTAGGAGTATGTCCCCAAAGACTCCTAAAGAAAGGGCACACATGGATATGATGCCATATGCATCAGCGATAGGAACTATCATGTATACTATGCTATGTACCAGGCTTGATATAGCGCATGCTCTGAGTGTCACGAGCAGATATCAGGTAGATCCAGGCTTGGAGCACTGGAAAGCAGCAAAATGTATCCTTAAGTACTTGAGAATGACTAAGGATCTTTTACTGGTATATGGAGGTAGTAGCCTCAAGGTTGAGGGCTACTCGGACTCGAGCTTCCAGGCTGATGTCGATGATAGCAAGTCTAATTCAGGGTATGTGTTTACTCTGAATGGAGGAGCAGTATGCTGGAAGAGTTCCAAGTAAGACACTACTACTGACTCGACCAAAGAGGCGGAATACATTGCTGTGACCGAGGCAGCAAAGGAGGGAGTCTGGATGAAGAGGTTCATCACAGACCTAGGAGTCATGTCAAGCAACGAGGATATGATTCCTTTATATTACGATAAATACAGGACGATTACTCAAATAAGGGAACCCGGGTCTCATCAGAAGTGTTCTGAGGAGGTTCCAACTTATTAGAGAGATCGTGGCTCGAAAAGATGTAGCAATGGAAAGAGTTCCATCCAAAGATAACATTGCAGATCCACTAACAAAGCCACTGACTCAGATTGTTTTTGAGTATCACAAAGGTCTGATAGGGATCAGACATGTTGGTGATTGACTTTAGGTAAAGTGGGAGATTACTAGTTATAGGTGCCCTACAAGCCAATCACATGAGTGATTGCACCTGTAACACGCTGCGTCAATCTCTTTACTTATGATTATTGGCATTTCTCATATTATCTAGATGTATATTGTGATGTCCTTGGATCTATGCAATGGGAATTGGATCGTGATGAGATCACGATAATGAGACTGATTCACCTTTAAACACAGACCCTAAATTATCCTGGTCATAGGTTACTCGAGAAAGACATCGAGATAACCGGATAGACTGGTGTGCTGTATACCCATTCATATGATGGAGGTAGCTAGTCTCATAGCTACTCATGTGGGGACACTAAGGGTACAGTGCAGGTACTCATTGGAGAATGAGTTCACTGATTGAACTGCCTACGGAATGCTGGATGGTGTTAGGACTCTAGCTATGAGAGTCCTAATTTAGTTTCATTGATAAGGGCATTCATGTAAATCCTATCTAGCTGACCCTTATTAAAGAGGTGAAGAGGCCGGCTAGGTTAGGGTTAGGTTACTTCTTAGGAAAAGAGTCCTATTAGAAGTAGGAATCCTATTAGGAAAAGAGTCCTATTAGAAGTAGGAGTCCTACTAGGAAAAGAGTCCTATTAGAAGTAGAAGTCCTATTAGGTAAAAAGTCCTATTATAAGTAGGAGTCCTATTAGGAAAAGAGTCCTATTAGAAGTAGAAGTCCTATTAGGTAAAAAGTCCTATTAGAATTAGGAATCCTACTAAAGAAGGAGTCCTAATTAGAAGTTGGTTAGAAGTAGGAGTCTTGAGTAAGAGTCCTATTAGGAGTTGGGGCTTAGAAGCCCTATAAATAGCCATGTATTCATCCTCTTAAAAATAATGAATAGATCAATCCTTTAGTAGCCTTTGTGCAGCAACTTGGAGGAAGGAACCCCTATAGAGTTCCAAGGAGGCCGATCCCCTATAGAGATCAACCCCAAGCTTAGAATCCGCAGAAGGTTCTGACAGATGGTTATTGATACCTCATGTCAAATAGCGATTCCGTAGGCCCAGTAGTGTATCTGGTCCTTAGACTTGAGACACCAAGGATGTTCTGTATGAGTACTCCACTCTTTGATACCTGACTTATAGGTTTGGAAAGCTCCATATCTAGAACAGCCGGTCATTGGGAGTGGTAGCCAACCTTACGAGGGCTATTGAGTGTCAATAGAGGATCATCCATTCTCGGTATCATGAGAAGAATATCCCATGTGTTCTTGCTCGAATAAATCCTTGGCCAAGGTTATTCGGAGTAAGAGAAAAAGAGTTCTTTGGGAGAATCCGACAAGAGCAAGACTTGAGGAGAGACCGTATGGGTCTGACAGCACCATGCCCTGTATAGGGTCTCTGGGATATTAGATGGATGAGAGATTATAGATACATAGTAACCGAGGAGAGATAGGTCCAAAGGATTGGATTCCCTTGTATCATCTGGGGCCGCGCAGAGTGTGGCCTGCACGTCCTAGCCGATGAGTTAGGTGAATTATTATAGAGATAATAATTCACTAAGTCAGAAGGAGTTCTGACAAGTATGACTCACGGCCAACTCGATATTGGGCCTAGAGGGTCACACACATATTGTAGGTGTTGCAACGAGTAGAGGTTCGGATATGAGATATCCACTGAACCCCCTATCTTATTGGATATCCATTAAGCCCCTGAATTATTGGATCCTGAGATGAGATCCAATAATTGCTAATAAGAGATTATTGGGTAGAAACCCACTAATCCAAGAGGCTTGGGTAATTGGATGAAGATCCAATACACAATAGGGTAAAAGATCCATTAGGGTTTTTCAGGGGGCCTCTATAAATAGGAGGGAACCAGAGTTCTATAGGCTGAGGGTTTTTGGTAGCCACCTCCTATTCGCCTCTCCCCAGAGAGAGAGGTGCATCGTCGTATTCCCTGTTGTGTGGATACCGCTAGAGAGTAGGAGACTTGACTTCCTTCATCCTCGTATACAGATCTGCAGGAATTCAGGGATATACGATCTCCCTAGGTATTTTCTTTAACACATGCAATTTTCGTGGATTTATTTTTGACGCACCGATTTTCGCACGATGATGAAAAATTTCTACAAGAAATCTGAGGTTTTGTTTTCTATTCTTCCGCTGCGCATGTGATGTCGCTCCCCCTTGCGCAGATTTCCCAACATCACATGCATAGCAAAAGACATAAGACAAAATTTATAGATTTTCTAAAGAAAATGTTTCATCGTCGTGCGAAGATTGATACACAAAATCAAAAGTGTAAAATCAAAAATCGTACATGTCAAGGCAAATTTGTTACCTATGAAGATCACATATCTTTGCAAATCCTAGATCTATAAAAGTAGATAAAGGAGGTCAACTGTCCTCCTCTCTAGCAATGATCTACATGGTAGATGCGATGAAGACGCTCCTCAAATTGCTACACGATCTTCCTCTTCACATGCACCATATGATTAAGAAGGGCTCGGCCCTTATTGTCCATAAGCCCCAAGCTAGGGATGTTGGTTGAGAAAGAAAGGGGGTGGGGGGGGGGGTGGGAAGGAGTATAAGAGATGGCTGTTGAATCTCGGATTTTCATGATAAAATCAATTGATGAAATATGATCTAATCCATATGTTGAGAAAAGTGATGCAGGACTAACTACGATCATGAAAAGGCAAAACAATTAAAGTAAAAGAATCAGACGTTAGGCCGGAGTCAAAGATCAAGTAATACATTGAAGGTTCGGATGATGCGCTAGAAGCTCGTCAGGAGTTTGTTAGGAGTTCATCGAAAGTTCACTAGGAGTTTGAAGGAATAACAGACATGCCGGACAATCGAGATTATTTGGATTATAATTGTTTAAGTCTTAATTATCATAGTTAGGATCTAAATTTGAGTTAGTTTTGGGATTAATCTTACTAACTCAATTAGGGGCCAATTGGGCCTAAATCAGAGCTGATTTGGGCTGGCTAGATGGTCCATTCAGTGACCTGGAGCCACACCAAGTGGTGGCATTGCTAAGTTCTAGCGGTGGAACCACTTGAGGCTCGGCCTCCCAGGTAGTGTCTGGGTGGTGGTATTGCCCAGACTAGGTAATGGTACTATCAGTAGTTAATGTTGGAAGACAGTGGTATCACCTAGGCAGGCAATGGTACCGCTAGAGCTCAGTCTTCGAGGCTCTGTTAAATAGTAGTATTGTTCAGACTAGTGATAGTACCGGCAGTACAATGTGTGTCAAGTAATAGTACCGCCCAGTATTGACGGTGGTACTGCTAGTATCTCGAGAACCCAAGATAAGATCTTTTTTGGCTCCATTTTTGAAGCCATTTGGGGCCTATAAATACCCCTCTCATCCCTGCTCAAAATACATATGAATTAGAATAAAAACTTATAAAAATGTTGTTCTAATTCCTTAAGAGTCCCCCTTCTCTTCTCTAAGTGTGATTTCTATTTAAGGGAGAGCTAAAAAACCTATAAAGATTATCTCCTAAACCTAAGAAAAGGATAAAAGAGTTATAGGAAGGTAATTGATCTTGCACATTGAAAGAAGATTAATAGTGGAAGCCGGTGACCTCGACAGAGGAGGAATTGGGAGTGGACGTAGGTCACGATAACCGAACCACTATAAAATTGGTGTGCCTTCTCCTCTTTACTGTTTACTTATATTGCAAATTACTTTACTTGCTCATTACTCTCTTTTGAATATTCTTAAATGCATTTTTGATACAGGCTTAATTGAATGAAATCTTGAATTACCCAAAGTTTTTTAAAAGCACTAATTACCCCCTAGTGTTGATTCAATCCTAACAATTAGTATCAGAGTAAGATTTCTCTTTGTTTGGTTTAACACCCAAGAGAGATTATTTTTATCGACAATCAAAAGGGTTATTCTATCACTCGTCCTCTTATGTTTAATGGGATAGACTACATGTATTGGAAAACTTGAATGAGAATTTTCTTGCTTTCTATAGATTTTGATTTATGGAATATTATTGAAAGCAGTTTTAAAAAATCTTCCAAACCAATGAATGAATGAAATGATTTGGAGAAGAAGACTTTTTCTTTGAATGCTAAAGCGATGAACGCTTTGTTTTGTGCTCTAGATAAAAATGAATTTAATCGAGTTTTTATATGCGAAACTACATATGATATTTGGCTGACATTTGAAGTCACACACGAAAGCATAAGTAGAGTTAACGAATCAAAAATTAATCTTTTCGTACATAGCTATGAGTTGTTTCGAATGAAACTAAGCGAGACCATTAGAGACATGCACATCCATTTTATAGATGTCATCAATAGTTTAAAAGCACTTGGTAAAAGTTTTTCTAATTTTGAACTTGTTAACAAAATACTAAAATCCCTCCCAAAAAGTTGGGATCCTAAAGTAACGACAATATAAAAGGCAAAGGACTTGGACAATTTTCTGCTTAAAGAATTTATCAAGTCTTTAATGACCTATGAAATAACATGTATAGTATATGATGAACTTGAGAACAACCTTCAAAAGAATAGGAATGATATGATACTTAGAACTAAAGAAGACAACTTGAGTGAAAACTCAAGTGATGATGATGATGATGAGGACTTGACACTCCTAACAAGGAAATTTAAAAAATTCATAAGAAGAAACAAAACAAATCTTATAAAATAAGATACCAAGAATAAAAATAAACTAAAAAAAGATAATTATCTGCTACGAATGCAAGAAGCCAGGATATTTCAAAAGTGAATGTCCTTTACTGAAGAAAAAGAATATGCAAAAGAAGAAAAAAGCACTCAAGGTGACTTAGGACGAATCAAGTGCATCCGAAGATGAGGAGCACACTAATGAAGGTGAGGTCATGAATTACGCATTGATGGTTCTCAATAATAAGGTAAGTGACTCAACCGAAATCTCTTTACTTTACAATGAATTACTTAATGCCTTTCATGACTTGTCTGATGAATTTAAATTAATTAATAAAAAATATAAATTATTAAAAAAGGATCATACTTTTCTTTCTAATGAATTTGAAAAATTAAAAAATAAGGAGGACAATTGTATGTTAAACTTTTATACTCAATTCAAAGAACTAGAGTCTTGTTATTATAATGTTAAAAACAAAAATTTACAACAATTTTTAAAAATATTTAAAATTAAAAATAAATCTTTAAATATGATTTTTGCCAATAAGGGTCATGTTTATAGAAAAGAAGAAATTGGCTTTGTGAGTAACACTCATAAAAAACTAACTACCTTCGTTAAAGGACCCACATTGTATGTTTCACCTAGAGATAAATATAATTTTTATAAAAAATATGATCATTTTGCTTATAAATGTCCATTTAAAAAATATGACTCTCACAAATTAATTTGGATTTCTAAAGGAACTATAGATAACTTAATGCTATTAGTCAAAATAGGTAGATCTTTTCATGAGGGACCCAAAGTTAAATGTATACCAAAGGCAAAACCCCATTTTTTGTAGATATGTCTACAATCAAAAGCTAGGTGTAAGAAATGATATCTTGATAGTAGATACTCAAAGTATATGATCAGAGATCTAACATAATTCTCTAAGCTCACTAGCTAAGATAAAGGATATGTCACCCTCAAAGACAACAAAAAGGGAAAAATTATTGGTAAAGGAACTATAGGTAATAAGTTAAACCTCTTGATTGAAGATATATTATTGGTAGATTATTTAAAATATAATCTACTAAGCATTAGTCAATTATGTGATAAAGAATATATCATCAAATTTGAATGCTTGTATATTAAAATACCACACAAAAATAGATCTATGATTGTCTTAAAAAATAATAATGTGTATACTATTGACATTAATGATTTTTGTGATGAAATATATTTTTTGACTTTAAACAATGATGCATGGCTTTGGCATAGATTAGGTCATGTTAACATGAAACTAACTTCTCAAATTTTGATTAGAGAATTTGTAAGAGGAATGCCTAACATCAAGTTTGTCAAAGACAAAATTTATGATGCATGCCAAATAGGAAAATAAATAAAAAGTAATTTTAAATAAAAAAAAATCAAATAAGCACTCTGGAACACTACAATTAATCCATATGGATTTATTTAGATCAATTGATATAACAAGTCTAGGAGTTAGTAAATATGCCTTTATAATTGTTGATGATTGGACATACTTCTTGGCATACAAAAGTGATTGCTTTAAATATTTTTTAAAATTTTATAAATTTGTTCAAAATAAAAAGGGTTTTATAATTTCTTCTATTCGTAGTGATTACGGTGGTGAGTTTTAAAATTATGATTTTTAAAATTTTTATGAGTCAAATGTTAGGGATCGAGCGGCACTAAGAGGGGGGTGAATTAGCGCAGCGGTAAGGAACGAGAAATTTTCAGCGATTAAAACAAGTTCGGAAACTTCATACGAATGAATGCAATGTTTTGTTTGAACCCGGAAAGATTATGTTTTAACTTTAAAGTATACGTAATAAGATGAAGATGAAGTTGAGTAAATAAGGCAGCAAGTGGAAAGGGTTTGTAGCAAAGTAAATAGCAAGAACGTAAATGCAAACCAGATTTTTATAGTGGTTCGGTCATCCGACCTACGTCCACTCCCGATTCCTCTTCACTTGAGGCCACCGGCTTCTCCACTAGCTATCCTCCTTCCAACGGGCGAGGATGAACTCCCTTACAACACTTCTCCTTTTGATGGGCTTAGGAGATAACCCTTACAAGCACTCTTACCCCTCTCTTGGACTAGAACACTCTTAAGACTTAGAGGGAAGATTTGACACACTTTCAAGAGAGTTTCCCCCTTCTTTTTTTCAGTTCTAGACACCTTTCATCCAAGAATATGAGGGGTATTTATAGGCCTCAAAGTGATTCAAATTTGGAGCCCAAACTTGGAGCCAAAAATTTGAATCTTTTGAGTTTTTCGGTGTTGTCGATCCCGGCAGACACCAGCGTGTGCTACCACCTCACATAAGAGTTTGGGCGGTGCTACCGCTTGCTACAATAGCCGGGCGCTTACATGGCAGGCGCGCTACAAGAGCAGCGCTACGATGGCCGAGGCGGTGCTACCGCCTCACCAAGAAGTTCTTTGGCGGTGCCACCGCCCAACATGCATGTATGTAGCATGCATACACGTAGCCGCACGCATGCTGCTGGTTCGGTTTGGGCCAAAATTTTGGCCCAAACTCATCCTAATCAAGGCCCAATGGGCCCCTACTTTGGGTTATCTAATCCTAACCCAAAATACGTGCTAACTACGAATTTTAAAGACGTTTCCTAAGCTATTACAAAGTCCACATGACAACTTCTTCCGACGAGCTTTCGGTCAACTTCTGACGGTCTTCCAACGAACCTTCAGAAATCATTCCGCGGACTCACATCAAGCTCTCGGACTTCACGATGATCTTGGTGAGTTCCCCCGAGCTTCTTTGGCAAGCTCCGATCTTTCTTGGCAAGCTCCGCGAACTTCCGACGAACCTCCCGGCGAACTTCCGAAAATCCTTCGGCAAGCTCCCCACTCATTCTCGGCCGGTTCCGGCAATGCTCCCAACGAATCTTCGGACTTCCGTTGAACACTCGAACTCCCAACGATTCATCACACTTGTCTTCGGCCCTTTGTTTCGCTTTACGTCTTCATCCCTATCGTAGTCACTCCTGCACAAACAAACACCAAAAACTCTACTTCGATCTAGACAGTTATTACAATGCGAATTGACATTCAGTTGCCCGACACATCATTGGTCGGCGCTTCATTCGATCCTTCGGCACATCGCCCTCTCTAGCGGCTTGTTGCCCAATCGACGGTTGACCTCCGCAACCTCGATATCCATGGCGCAACTCCGCACTTCTTGGCCCGATGCCCGACGTACGAAGCCTCCTGCCGATAGTCGATTGAACCTCCGGCTCGACATCCAATATCCTGACGTGATCACCTCCGCGCAACGCCAATTCCTCCAGCATCAATTGTCTAATCCTGATCGATAGTAGACCTGCGTAACTCAACACGCAATTAGACCACAAATCATACTCAATTAGTTTCATCATCAAAATCCGAGATTCAATAATCTCCCCCTTTTTGATGATGACAACTAATTGATGACTAACGGAGTTAACCATAACTCCCCGGAGTTTAACACAAACTCCCCCTATCAATATGCAATTGATAGAACCCTTGGATTATCCCAAATCCAAGTAACATGTATCATTCATGTAGTGAAATAAGAACAAACCATCATGCAAATATAAAATATTCAATCAATGCATAAAGTCATCAATCTACTTCTCCCCCTATGTCATCAACAAAAAGGAGAAGTAATATTATAGCTAGTTTTCAGGGATATGTAAATATTACAAACATACTAGCTATTAATCACTTCATACAACATTTAGGTATCGCATGTTTATCATGATAAGCAAGATAGTACTTGTCGTGATGATGGCAAGTTTTTCAATGTTCCTTTGAGAAGTACAAGCAGATTGTACATTTTCTTGACTTCTTTTGCGATATGCATGCAATTTTATAATTTCTTTCTTCTCTTTTGAGAAGAGCAAGCTTGCAAGTTTTGCTTTCTTTGCATGCTAAGACTTTTGCATTCATTTGTAAAAGCCTTCTCCCCCTTTATCAATATCAAAAAGAAAAGGAGGATTAATACTACAAATAATCTTGCATGAGATTTAACAATAATTTGTAACAAAGATGCAAGCAATTTTGTTGAAAAAAAAAGTGAAGTTGAGCAAGATTTTTGCCTCTCTTGAGATAGCAACTTTTTGCTTCTCAATGTTTAAGCTAGCAAATTTTTCTTTTTTGATGCACAAGTTAACAATTTTTCTCCCCCTTTATCAATATCAAAAAGAAGGGAGGAACCAATGAGAAAATTGCATCAATCAATATATCAATCATCACATGATGCATACGAGATGATATTGAGACATGAGAAATCATGTCATGAAGGATATCAATATGTAAATTCAAAAAAAATCAAAACCAAAAGATATCATCCATGATTCATAATTTTCTTTTTAGCAAGATCAAAATTCATATTTATCAATTTTTTAATTCAAGATAAATATCATACAACCAAGAATCATGATATATAAAAGCATATCAATCTCATAGATCAAGTCATGATTCATAATTTATCATAAAGAAAATTAATTTTCAATCATTGTACAAGGCAAAGAGATCATATCACTTCTAGGATCATGAAATATATGACATCAAGGCTCATGATCCATTTGAAAAGATATAGCATAAAGCGTAACTTGATTCATGTATAAGATTTTTCATCAAGATCACATTTCATAAGAATCAAGATATCAAGATCACAAATTCATAAAAATTCAAGTATTAAATTCCGAGAGATCAAAAGACAAGTTACATTTCATTTAAAGAATTTTCTTTGATAAGACGGAAGGAGCATGGTAAAAGATCTTGATTTATAAAGAGTTTCAAGTCATAGTTGTCAAGATCATGATTTCAATAAAATTTCTTTATAGCAAAATGAAATCTTTTTAAAACTTGATTCAAGCATTAAATATGTCTTAACAAGTCATAATTCCAAAAGATTCAAGAATCGTTAAAAGAAAAATCATTCAAGCTCAATTTATCAACTCAAGACTCATAATCAAATTATTATTTTTGAGATTCATAACATGAATAAAGTCATTACCGTATCATCAAAATCTCATTCGTAGTTCTAATGATTTACAAAATATCATAAACGAATTTATCACTTATTTTTCGAAAACTTTAGAGATGGAAAGATTTCAAGAATCATGCATTAATATTTCATATGAGCATGCCTTTGTCTTTTTTTATATCGAATAAAAAATAAGCATAAATATTCAAGACATAAAGGCTAAATCTCATAACACAAATTATCAAGCATATTCATTTGGAAGGTTCTCCCTTTTAGTAAGTAAAAATAAATTATAGGAGAATAAAATGAATTAAGTGAGATAGGGCATGATTCATATTTAAAATGTATCTTATGTCATAAATACAAATCAAGCATTTTAAATCTAAAATCATCCTCAAAAATCATATTCAATAAATTCATACATGATAAGCATAGATTTATTGAAGAATCGAAAAGATAGAGGATTATATTTCGTTCTTGTAAATTTCTATTCATATGATTTGCTTCTTATAAGCATGCCTTTGCCTTAAAACAAAATGTCAACATTCAAGATGGAAAGATAAATTTCATCATAATGATCATTAAGTCAAATCACATTAAGTATATGGTATTTTCTAAAGGATTTGATTCAAAAAGATTCACATGGATTCATCAAAATCGAAAGCCAAACTTTATCATAAAAATTGTCAAGGCAAAAATACAACATATTATTCCAAGACATGAGATTCAATTTATCATGATAATATGTTTCATGTTTCAAAAGATAAGTATCAAATTTTAAAATCGAAACATGAGTTTGTCATCAAGATATGATATCACAAGGTCATTAAGCATGATAACAAACTTCTAATATTTTCATTTCAATGATGATTTTATAATGTATGTTCAAATATTTATACGGAAGCCATCATTGTATAAATTCAAAATACAAGTTTGTCATTAAACCCATTAAGATCAAATGCATCAAAATCTTTCATTCGAAAATTTTAATAAGAGCAACATAAATTGATTACATGTGAGCATGTATCAAAATTTTATGAAACATGTATCAAAATAAAACACAAGCTTAGTCATAAAATCGTCAAGACCAAATACATAAAAATGATAGCACACTTTCAATTTTTATGTTAAAAGGCCATGTTCAAATTTTTGCCAAAATCATGCATCTATTTATAAATTTAAAAAATATGTTTCATCATCACAATATGACACTTTATTACTTCAAAAGCTCATGCATGATACAAAATCATCAAGCATCATGTTTAGAAACGAAAAGCAATATAAATCATCAAGATACACATGCATAGATCAATCCTAAGCATTATCATAAATCTTGCATTATTCATATTTTTACTTTTCAAAAATACTATAATGAAAAGCATAGTATAATTTTAAAATTTTTTTATTTCTAAAAAACACAAGAAAAGCATAAAAAAATTCCTACTAACTAAGTTAAGCATTCATGGAAATCATCAAGTAATTTCAAAATAATTCAAGGAAGTTAAGTTACTTACCTCATTGTCGAAGCCCATTAAAGCGTAGTTTGCTTCTTCTTTCCTTGATTCTTCTTTGCAAGCCTTCTTCTTCTTCTTTGGTCTCTTTCTCCATTCAAGTTCATTTGTGTTTTTTAATTTTTGTTTAATGAACTTGTTAACATTCATTGTTTTGTGTTCAATGTCTTCATTGTCCTCATCACTTGAGTCATTACTCAAGTGGCATTTCATAGTTCGGAGTTCAAAAACCTTCTTGTTCTTTAGAAGGTGGTTCATGTGTTCATCATGTTCATCATATTCATCATGTTCCATTTCATAGGTCTTTAAAGACCCAATGAGTTCATCAATAGAATAATTATTTAGATCCTTTGATTCTTGAATCGTCGTTATTTTAGGATCCCTCCATTTTGAAAGGGATCTTAAGATCTTGTTAGTGAGTTCAAAATCTGAAAAACTTTTACCAAGACTTTTCAAGCTATTGACGACATCCGTGAAGCGGGTGTACATGTCGTCGATAGATTCGCTTGGTGTCATTTGGAAGAGCTCAAAATCATGCAACAAGAGGTTTATTTTCGAGTCTTTAACTCTACTAGTTCCTTCATGCGTGATTTCAAGAGTTCGCTAAATGTCAAAAGCCGTTTCGCACATAGAAATCCGATTGAACTTGTTCTTGTTCAAAGCATAAAATAAGGCATTCATAGCCTTTGCGTTTAAAGAAAACGACCTTTTCTCCAAAACCGACCATTCGTTCGTCGGTTTAGAGGAAGGTTGAAAATGATTTTCGATGATGTTCCATAAATCTAAATCCATTGAAAGCATGAAAACTCTCATTCGAGTTTTCCAATATGTGTAGTCCGAACCGTTAAAGAACGGTGGACGAAAAACCAAAAAGCCCTCTTGAAAACCATTTAGAGCCATTTCTCACGGGTGTAAATCCGAAAGAGAAAGAACGTGGCTCTGATACCAATTGTTAGGGATCGAGCAGTACTAAGAGGGGGTGAATTAGTGCAGCGGTAAGGAACGAGAAATTTTCAACGATTAAAACAAGTTCGGAAACTTCGTACGAATGAATGTAATGTTTTGTTTGAACTCGGAAAGATTACGTTTTAACTTTAAAGCATACGTAATAAGATGAAGATGAAGTTGAGTAAATAAGGCAGCAAGTGGAAAGGGTTTGTAGCAAAGTAAATAGCAAGAACGTAAATGCAAACTAGATTTTTATAGTGGTTCGGTCATCTGACCTACGTCCACTCCCGATTCCTCTTCACTTGAGGCCACCGGCTTCTCCACTAGCTATCCTCCTTCCAACAGGCAAGGATGAACTCCCTTACAACACTTCTCCTTTTGATGGGCTTAGGAGATAACCCTTACAAGCACTCTTACCCCTCTCTTGGACTAGAACACTCTTAAGACTTAGAGGGAAGATTTGACACACTTTCAAGAGAGTTTCCCCATTCTTTTTTTCAGTTCTAGACACCTTTCATCCAAGAATATGAGGGGTATTTATAGGCCTCAAAGTGATTCAAATTTGGAGCCCAAACTTGGAGCCAAAAATTTGAATCTTTTGAGTTTTTCGGTGTTGTCAGTCCTGGTAGACACCAGCGGTGCTACACACTTTGCACAATAGTCGGCGGTGCTACGCCCAGATCAGGCAAAGGGTGCTACGCCTCATCAAGCGCAGCTACTACCACTTAAGAGTCGGACGCTTTACAAAGATCCCAAGGCGCTTACAGAGTGGCGGGCGGTGCTACCGCCCACCAAAGAAGTTGTCAAGGGCGGTGCCACCGCCCAGCATGCATGTACGTAGCATACATGCACGTAGCAGAACGCATGCTGCTGGTTCGGTTTGGGCCAAAATTTTGGCTCAAACTCATCCTAATCAAGGCCCAATGGGCCCCCACTTTGGGTTATCTAATCCTAACCCAAAATATGTGCTAACTATGAATTTTAAAGACGTTTCCTAAGCTATTACAAAGTCCACATGACAACTTCTTCCGGCGAGCTTCCGGTCAACTTCCGACGGTCTTCCGATGAACCTTCGGAAACCATTCCACGGACTCACAGCAAGCTCTCGGACTTCACGATGATCTTGGCGAGTTCCCCCGAGCTTCTTTGGCAAGCTCCGATCTTTCTTGGCAAGCTCCGCGAACTTCCGATGAACCTCCCGGCGAACTTCCGAAAATCCTTTGGCAAGCTCCCCACTCGTTCTCGGCCGGTTTCGACAACGCTCCCAACGAATCTTCGGACTTCCGTTGAACACTCGAACTCCCAATGATTCATCACACTTGTCTTCGGCCCTTTGTTTCGCTTTACGTCTTCATCCCTATCGTAGTCACTCCTACACAAACAAACACCAAAAACTTTACTTCGATCTAGACAGTTATTACAACGCGAATTGACATTCATTGCGGACATCATTGGTCGGCGCTTCGTCCGATCCTTCGACATCGCCTCTCTAGCGGCTTGTTGCCCAATCGGCGCTGACCTCCGTAACCTCGATATCCATGGCGCAACTCGCACTTCTTGGCTCGATGCCCGACGTCACGAAGCCTCCTCGCCGATAGTCGATCGAACCTCCGGCCGACATCCAATATCCTCGACGTGATCACCTCCGGCACAACGTCAATTCCTCCAGCGTCAACTATCTAATCCTGATCGATAGTAGACCTGCGTAACTCAACACGCAATTAGACCACAAATTATACTCAATTAGTTTCATCATCAAAATCCGAGATTCAACATCAAATGGGAACAATCACAATTTCTTTACTTCAAGAAATTCATAATAAAATATAGTAGTTGAGAGAAAAAATAGGAGCTTACAAGAGATGGAAAGAACCATATTAAAAAAACATAGTCTATCCAAATATTTTTAGGCTGAAGCCGTTAACATGGCATGCTATGTTATGAATACTTTCCAAAACTCTTTATGAATTGTGGAATAATAAAAGACCCAACATTTTATATTTTAAAGTTTATGATTATCAATATTTTATTTTAAATGAAAAAGATGCCTTAGAAAAATTTGATGTAAAATCCGATGAAGGCATATTTCTTGGATATTCCTATATTTCTAAAGCATATCATATTTTTAATAAAAGAACTTTAGTCATTGAAGAATCCATTCATATTGTTTTCAATGAGCTTCCCAAATTCAAGAAAAATAATTTTGATGATTTTGATTTTGATGCTTTAAATTTGAATGAAAACTCTCATCTTCCAAGCAACTTGGATGTATCTTCTTACAAAGATTCCTCATATAAGAAATAAAAGTATATAGATACTCAGAGCTAATAATTGGAGATACATCAAAATATGTTCAAACTTGTTCTTCATTTAAAAATTTTTATGCTAATACTACCTTTTTGTCTCACATTAAACCAAAATACATTGACAAAACCCTAAAAAATGATTCATGGGTTATTGCAATACAATAGGAGTTAAATTAATTTAAGAGAAATAAGGTATGGAAGCTTATTGCTAGACCTAGTGACCATTTAGTAATTGGTAATAAGTGTCTTTAGAAACAAGTAAGATGAACTTAGTATCATGGTTAAAAACAATACTAGATTAGTGGCTAAAATTTTTAACTAAGAAGAATGTATTAATTATGAAGAAACCTTCACTCATATAGCTAGACTTGAATCCATAAAGATTCTCTTTGCCTATGTATGTTGTAATAATTTTAAGTTATTTCAAATGGATGTTAAGAATGCTTTTCTTAATGGTTTTATTTCTGAAGAAGTTTATGTTAAACAACCACCCAGTTTTGAAGACCCTTATTTTTCAAATCATGTTTATAAATTATCTAAGACTTTCTATGGATTAAAGCAAGCCCTTAAGGCTTGATATAAGGGACTTAGTTCATTTCTTATTAAGAATAATTCTTTGAATGGTAAAGTCGATACTACATTATTTATTAAATATTTTAAAAATAATTTTTTTATTATTTAAATTTATGTTGATGATATGATTTTTGGTTCTTCAAATAAATCTTTATGTAAATCTTTTACCAAAAGTATAAGCTAAAAATTTGAAATGAGCCTAATGGGTGAATTAACTTTCTTCTTAGAATTATAAATTAAGTAATTAACTGATGAAACTTTTATTAGTCAAACTAAGTACGCATTAGATCTATTAAAATGATTTAATATGGATAGTGCTAAGACTATTAATATACCAATGAGCACTTCTATAAAGTTAGATAAGGACCATGATAGAGAAATTTTGATCGAAAGACTTATAGCGGTATGATAGGTAGTTTACTATACCTCACTACAACTAGACAGAACATTATGTTTAGTATTGGACTTTGTACTAGATTTCAATCTAATCCCAAACAATCCCATTATAAAATAGTTAAGAGGATTTCTAGATATTTAAGAGGAACCCATAATCTAGGATTATGGTATCTAAGATGGAAAAATTTTGAGTTGATTATTTATGCTGATGCTGACTTTGTTGAATGTAGAATAGATAAAAAAAGCACATCTGGAATATGCTAATTTTTAGGCTATGCACTTGTCTCTTGGTCTTCTAAGAAATAAAATTTGGTTATATTATCTACAATCGAAGTTGAGTATATAGCAGTAAGTGCATGTTGTGCATAAGTTATTTAAATAAAAAATAAGATTATGAAATTTACTTAAAAAAGATCCATATAAAATATGATAATACTAGTGTAATATGTTTAACAAAAAATTATATTCAACACTCTAGAACTGAACATATTGATATTATGCATCATTTTATTAGAGATCACATTAATAACCATGATATATCTTTAGAATTTATTGATACAAAATATCAATTAGCTGATATTTTTATAAAGCCATTGAATGAGGAACAATTTGATTTTATTAGAAGAGAATTAGATATGTTAAATCTTTCGAATGTATGAGTTCCTCTTGTACATTTTTTAGATTTCTCGATTTTCATAACTCGAGTCTTCTTTTTAAATCAAGATCATTTTCTATCATTCCTTTTTCTTCTTGCAATTCACAAAAGAAGAGATTTGATTCATGGACTTTTGGTATGCACAACTTGATCTTTTATGTGATGATCCTTATCTATGAATTGTTTCTCTTTCTATTTACGAAAGTAGAGCTTTGATTCATGGACTTTCAGTACTTATATTTTGATTCTTTTATGTTTGTGATGAATGAATTCCTCCCTTCTTCTTTTTTTTTGACTAAGGGGAGTAAGAAACTTGCTAACAACTCAAGAAAAGCAAAAGTGCTATATTGTACATCTCAAGAGAAGTGAAGCTTGCACTTTCAATAAGCAAAAAGTGATGACTTGAATGTTATTTGCTTGAATGTTAAATGTTAGCGTGAACGTTATTGGCTTGAATGTCATCTTAAATGTTATTGGCTTGAATGTTTTTGGCTTAAATGTTTGCTTAAATGTTATTAGCTTAAACATTGAATAAAATGAGCTGAAAGTAATGCACCAATAGTAGCACCGCCAGAGCACACTATTTATAGGTGGTGGCACTGCCCGAAACCCCACCCTATAAAAACACCTTTTAGGGCTGGTGGTAGAATCTCCCCTAACCCTTCCTACACCTTTCTAAACCCTTCTCCACCTCTCACTCCTTTTACTCTTCCTTTAGAAACCCAAGAAACCTAAGAAAATCCCCTTCTCTTACAAATCTAAGGATCAATCTCAACTCCTTTGGAGATCATAAGAAGATTAACTACAAGGGTAATCCTTAAACTTTTCTCTCATTCTCAATTTACTACTTAATCATACTTCTTATTGGTAATATATGTAGTTCCTATGGTACCTAGAAGATCCTCAAGGGACAAAGCAAAGAGAAGATTAAATAAAACCTTTGATTCTATACTCTTTAACTCCCTTGAATATGCTCTTAAATTCCCAACCTTTAAGTCTAGAAGTGTCCATAAGAGAAAATATGTAGATCTAGAAGAATTGAATGATATAGAACAAATTCAATAGTTCACTAACTTATGTCCTTCAAATTCTTCAAATTAGTGAACTTATTTATCCTAGACTTGTTCGATTGTTTTATAATAACTTACATGTAGTTGAATATGATAGGGCTGTTAGGATTGAGTCCGACACTTAGGGGGGGGGTTGGGGGAATTGTGGGTGTGTGAATTAGTGTAGCGGTAAATCGTTTAACTTTGTTTTAGAAAACTCGATTTGTGTAATGAAAAAATTATTTCAATTGAAAGCGTATCAAAAATGCTTTAAACTTGAGAGTGATTGTAGGAACTTAATGAAGGCAGTGAGCAAGCAAAGTGATTTTGTAATATAAATAAAAACAGAACAGAAATTAACGAACACACCAATTTATAGTGGTTCGGTCATTCGACCTACGTCTACTCTCGATTCCTCCTTTGTCGAGGCCATCGGCTTTCACTAGTAGTCTTTTTTCAAATAGGTGAAGATTGACTACCCTTACAAACTCTTTCTTGTACAAGTCTTCCCTCACACACCTCTCTTAGAAACTAACTATAAGATTTAGGAGGAGGGATTTCTACACTTAGAATCATAGAGTTTTTCCTTTGTTTTCTTTCTCAATTCTTGCTATCCCAAGAAAGAATAGCTGTGGTATTTATAAACCCCAAGTGTCTTTAAATCTTAGAGCCAAAACTCAAACACCCAAAAATTTCGGGGTACTAGTGATACCACCACCAATGTTGGGCAGTACCATCGCCTAGGCTTTCTGACACTTGGCAGTACCACCGTCTAGTTTAGTGGTACCATCGCTTGGCACTGGGTGGTACCACCATCAAGTCTGACAGTACCACTGCCTGACATAGTTTCGGAGACTATGTCTTGAAGACTAAGCCATCGGTGGTTCCACCGCCTATTCTGGCAGTGCCACTACTTGAGGCACTGTTTGGGTCACTATTTAGACCTTTCACTTGGCCTAACATAACCCAAACTTCCAGTTGGCCCTTAATTAAGTTGGTCTAATTTCAAGTTAATTATACCTTAATCCTACTTCAATCTAGATAATTATTACAAAGCTTAATTGATTTGTCCGACATATTATTGGTCCATCAGTGCTTCATCCGATTCTTCAATGCATCGTCCTCTCTTATAGCATATTGCTCAATCGGCAGTTGTCCTTCACAATCCCAATCTCCTTGGTGTAATTCCGCTCTTCTTGGCCCGATGCTCGAACCCATCATCCAAAGCCTTCTATCGATACATTGATCGATCTTTTGGCTCAATGTCCAATCTTCTAACATATTCTCCTCTAGCCCAATTCGATTCTTCCTGCTTTAATTATCTATTCCTGATCGAAGGTAGTCATGCGTCACTCAAAATGTAGTTAGATCACAAACATTATTAATTGGTTTCATCATCAAAATTTGAGATTCAACAAGGGTGTCCACTTATCTCTTAGGCTATCACATACCTATTACTGATAGCATAATTTGTAATCTTATAGGAATTCCTAAAAAAAGAAGAGGTTACTATTTTAGAGGACAATGAGACACTGAAATGGTTAGGGTTATATATTTTGAGGCTTTATATACTATTTTTGAAAATCTTAATTTTACTATAGTTCCAAAAAGTTATGAGCATATGCTACCTTTTAATACAAAATTGCTTTATCATATCATGATAAGTATTTTACTTCCAAAATAATATCATCATGATGAAGTTAGTTAAATAAAATTAGAAACAATATATTAAATTATGGTAGAAAGTAATAATTGCTTTGGATATCTGATTAGACAAAATATGATTGAGTTATCAATGAAAGACATGATGCTTCCATATGATGGCTTAATTACTAGACTAATACATGCACATGACATAGTCATTCCACCAAATGAAGAAACAATAAAACTAGATAGATTCAATGTCATTAATAGAAACTTATTAAGAAGATTAAGATGTATAGTAATAAATGGTGTTTGGACTAGATTACCTAGGAGAATTGATCCTCCCCTACTTGAGCCATAATCGGAAACACCTATATATAGGGGAAATCAATCTTCTTCTACTAGTCCCTTTGAGGCAGCACCTCTGACGGATCCAACACCCTCCTTATTTATCGATTCTAAAGTAACTCGGCTAGATCAAATTGAACTTCATCAAGATCAAATTTTAACTGAGATGCAACACATTCATCGACAACTTGACACTTTTAATTCGTAGTTTCATACTCTGTTTAGGCATTTTGGTTTATCACCATCTAAATAGCTTGTGTATCCTCCATTCTTTTTATTGATGACAAAAGGGAGAAGTCGATAGTTTCTTGATGTGTTATACTCCTTAATGTGTTGTACTCCTTGACTTATATTCTTTGATGTTATGTACTTTTTGATATTATGATGTATGCAATACTTATGATGTTATTATAATGCATACAATACTCATGGTTTTATTATAATGTATGCAATACTCATGGTTTTATTATGATGCATATGGTATATAAATATGAAGTGTGAAAGTCATCTTCATTCAAATTATTTCGACTTGAATTCAAAGGGTATCATTCTTTTTGAATTCAAGTTTGCTTTATTTCAACATGGGAGAGTCAAGATCAACTCCATCATCAATTGGTTATCATCATAAAAAAGGGGGAGATTGTTGAATCTTGAATTTTGATGATGAAATCAATTGATGAATTTACGATCTAATCCATGTGTTGAGAAAAGTGATGCAGGACTAACTACGATCATGAAAAGGTAAAATAATTAAAGTAGAAGAATCAGACATTAAGCCGGAGTCAAAGATTGGGTAATACACTGAAGGTTCGAACGATGCACCGAAAGCTTGCCAGGAGTTCGCTAGGAGTTCGCCGGAAGTTTGTCGGAAGTTCACCGGGAGTTCGAAGGAACAACTGACATGTCGGACAATCGAGATTGCATAGATTATAATTGTTTAAGTCTTAATTATTGTAGTTAGGATCTAAATTTGAGTTGGTTTTGGGAGTAATCCTAATAACTTAATTAAGGGCCAATTGGGCCTAAATCAGGCCTAATTTGGCTAGCTGGATGGTCCATTCAGTGACCTGGTGCCACATCATGCGATAGCATCACCAAGGCTGGTAATGGAACTGCCTAAGGCTCGACCTCAGGCCAGTCTGGAGCCACATAAGGTAGTAGTACCGCCTAGTACTAGCGATTGTACCATCTAGACTAGGCGGTGGTATCATCGTCTGTTAATGATATCAAGCGGTGGTACCACCTAGGCAGGCAGTGGTATCGCTAGAGCCTAGTCTCCGAGGCTTTATCAAGCAATAGTACCACTCAGACTAGTGGTAGTAGTGCACTAACCACTAAGACTGGTAGTAGTATCACTAGTGTAGGGTGTGTTAGGCGGTAGTACCACAAAGTATTGGTAGTGGTACTACTAGTACCCCAAGAACCCAGGATGAGGCCTTTTTCAGCTCTATTTTTGAAGTCATTTGGGATCTATAAATACTCCTCTTATCCCTACTCAAAATACACATGAACTATAACAAAAACTTATGAAAACACTATTGTAATTCCTTGAGAGTCTCCCTCCTCTTCTCTAAGTGTGATTTCTTTTTAAGGAAGAGTTGAGAAAACCGTAATGGTTATCTCCTAAATCCGAGAAAAGGAGAAAAGAGTTGTAAGCGAGTAGTTGATTTTCACATATTGAAAGAAGATCAATAGTGGAAGCCGGTGACCTCAACGGAGGAGAAATCGGTAGTGAACGTAGGTCATGACGATCGAACCACTATAAAATTAGTGTCATTCTCTTGTTTGCTATTTACTTATATTGTAAATTGCTTTACTTGCTTATTACTCTCTTTTGAACATTCTTAAATGTAATTCCGATATGGGCTTAATCGAATAAAATCTTGAATCACCAAAAGGTTTTCAAAAGCACTAATTCACCCCCCGCTCTTAGTGTCAATTCGATCCTAATAGTAGCAGCCAAAAAGGGTCTTACCTTTGCCCTTTTGATTCTCTCCCATTTATAGAGGTCTCTATCAACTTAACCCTAATGGATCCTATCCTATTGGATACTGGATCTCCATCCAACTACCAAAACCTCTTGAATCAGTAGATTTCTACCAAATAATCTCTCATTGGCTCTTATTGGTTTTTATCCACAAGATCCAATAATTTAAGAACTTACTAGATATTGTTAGGATCATAAAGGCACTAAGAGGAGGGTGTTAGAATCGTAAAGGGATTAAGAGTGTTAGGATCAATTGATGAAACTTGTGTTAAAAATATATTTAACCTAGAATGTGAGTAAGAGTAGTGAGCAACTAAATCAGTTAGTAATAGTAATGAAGAGCATAAAAAGAAATGCAAACCAGATTTATAGTTGTTCGATTGTCCTGACCTACATCTACTCCTAATTCCTCTGCCTTCGAGGCCACCGACATTTATTATAGATCTTCTTTCCAATGGGTAAAGATCAACTACCCTTGTTACAATCCTTTCTCTTTTTCTCAAGCCTAGGAGAGAACCTTTACACCCTTTTTTTGTAAAAGACCTCACACCTCCCTTAGAATGACTTTTAAACTCAAGGTGGAAGAGACTGAATACTTTTTAAGAGTTTATAACACTTTTATCCCTAAGAATTCTTGCTCCTTTCTTACTGTATTAAGCAAGCATAAGTGGGATATTTATAGGCCACAAATGGCTTCAAAAATAGAGTATAAAATTCAAATCCCTAGGTTTTTAAGATATTGGTGAGGTACTACTGCTTGCGCTGGGTGGTATTATTGCTTGATAACTTAGGCACTAGTAGTGCTATCACATACCTGGGTGGTACCACCGCTTTGTTGGGAAATCCAGGGGGCGACATCTTATACGCAGTAGAAGAATAGAAAACAAAAATCATAGATTTTCATAAAAGGTTCCATCGTTGTGCGAAGATCAATGTGTCAAAAATAAATCCACGAATCCAAAAAATACATGTGTAAAAAGAAATACCTATGGAGATCTTATATCCTTAAGTTCCTATAGATCCATAGGCGAGGATGAAGGAGGTCAAATGTCCTCCTCTTTAGCAGTATCCATACGGTAGGGGCTACAACGATGCTCCTATTTGGGGAGAGGAGAATAGAAGGTGGCTACCAAGAAGACCCTAGCTTATGGACCTTTAGTTCTGTCCTATTTATAGAAGCCCCTCGTGAACCCTAATGGGTCTTGTCCTATTTGGTATTGGATATTTTTCCAATTACCTAAGCTTCTTAGATTAATAGGTCTCTACTTAATAATCTAGCTCTTATTGGATCTCATCTATAGGATCCAATAATATAGGGGCTTATTAGATATCCAATTAGATAGGAGCTCTAGCGAATATCTCATATCCGAACCTCTACTATCACATCACCTACCATATGTGTGTGACCCTTTAGGCCCAATATCGAGCTGGCCGTGAGTCATACCTATTAGAACTCCTTCTGACTTAGTGAATTATTATCTCTATAATAATTCACTCAACTTAACGACTGCGGACGTACTAGGCCACTACGTTATAGTCCCTAGATAATACAAGGGAATCCAATCCTTTAGATCTATTTGTCCTCAGTTACCATGTACCTATAGTCCCTCATCCATCTAATATCCCCAAGACCATATATCGAGTATGGTGCTATCAGGCCCATATGATTTCCAATCGAGTCTCGCTCTAATCAGATTTTCTTGGAGAATACTTTCTCTCTCAATCCGAATGACCTTGGTAAGGGATTTGCTTAAGTAAGAATACATGAAATATTCCTCTCATGATACCGAGAGTGGATGATCCTCTATCGACACTCAATAGCCCTTGTAAGGTTGGCTGCCACTCCCAATAACCAGCTATACTAGATCTGGAACTTCCAAACCTATAAGTCCGGTATCAAAAAGTGGAGTACTCATACAAGATATCCTTGGTGTCTCAAGTCTAAGGACCAGATACACTATTGGGACTACGGAATCGTTGTCTAACATGAGGTATTGATAACCATCAAGTATTCCATAAGCAGATCAATTAGTGAACTGATTCTCTAATGAGCACCTCCATTATATCCTTAGTATCCCTGCATAAGTAACTATATGATTAGCCACCTCCATCATATGGATGGGTATACAGCACACTAGTATGTCCGGTTATCTCGATATCCCTTTTAAGTAACCTATGATCGGGATTATTTAGGGTCTGTGTTTAAAGGTGAATTGGTCTCATTATCATGATCTTATCATGATCCGATTCCCATTGCACAGATCCAAGGACATCACAATATATATCCAGATAATGTGAGAAAATACCAATAATCCTAAGCAAAAAAATTGACACAACGTATTACAGGTACCATCACTCACGTGATTGGCTTATAGGGCACCTATAACTAGCAATCTCCTACTTGATCTAAAGCCAATTACCTATGAGTCTGATCCCCATCAGACCTCTGTGATGCTCAAAGACAATATGAGTTAATGGCTTTATTAGTAGATCTACAATGTTATCTTCAGATTGAACTTCTTCCATTGCTATATCTCTTCGGGCCACAATCTCTCTAATAAGCTGGAACCTCTTCAAAACACTTCTGATGAGACCCGAGTTCTCTTCTTTGAGTAATCGCCCTATAGTTGCCGTAATATAAGGGAATCAACTCTTTGCTGCTTGGCACGACTCCCAAATCTATGATGAACTGCTTCATCCAGACTCCCATTTTTACTACCTCTACTACAGCAATGTACTCTACCTCTGTAGTCGATTTAGTAGTAGTATCTTACTTGGAACTCTTTCGGCATACTGCTCCTCCATTCAGGGTGATACCTTGAATTAGACTTGCCATCATCGATATCGGACTAGAAGCTCGAGTCCGTATAGCCCTCAACCCTAGGGCTACTTTCACCATATACTAGTAAAAGATCCTTAGTCCTTCTCAAGTACTTAAGGATATACTTTACTGCTTTTCAGTACTCCAAGTATGGATCCGCCTGATACTTACTCGTGACACTCAGAGCATACGTTATATCAGGCCGGGTACATAGCATAGCATACATGATAGACCCTATCACTAAGGCATAGGGTATTATATCCATGTGTGCCCTTTCTTAGAGCCATTGGGGATATACTCCTAGAAAGTGATAGCTTATATCTCATCGGCATGAGACCTCTCTTAAAATTTTCTATATCAAACCTTTTGATAATGGTGTCTATGTACTTGGATTGGGACAAGCCAAGCATCCACTTAGATCTATCTCTATAGATCTAAATCCCCAATAAGTAGGATGCTTCCCCTAAGTCCTCCATGGAGAAGTGTCTAGATAGCCAAACCTTTTATGTGGAGAGCATTCCTACATCATTCTCAATGATTAGGATGTCATCCATATATAGTACCAAACATGTGATAGCACTCCCACTTACCTTCCTGTACATACAAGGCTCATATTCATTCTTAATGAACTCATAAGATCTGATTGCCTCATCAAATCTTATGTTCCAACTTTATAAAGTTTATTTCAGTTCATAGATGGACCTAAGCAACCTGCACACCTTATTTGGACTATCCTTGGACATGAATATCTTAGGTTGTATCATATATACCTTCTCCTAGAGATTGTCGTTGAGGAACATAATTTTTATGTTCATCTGCCAAATCTCATAATCAAGATGTGCTATAATAGCCAATAGAATTTGGATGGATTTTAGCATGGCTATAGGTGAGAAGGTTTCGTCATAGTCAATACCTTGGCTTTGACGAGAACCCCTAGCCACTAGCCTTGCTTTATAGGTTTCTACCTTTCCATTTATTCTGATCTTCTTCTTGAAGATCCACTTGCAGCCAATGGGTATGATACTCTTGGGTGCATCAACTAAGTTCCAAACTTATTTAGAGTACATGGATCCATCCTTGAATTCATGCCTTCTTGCCATTTCTCGGAGTCTATACTCGTAATAGGCTCTTCGCAGGTCTGAGGATCAATATCCTCAACACCCGCTTCTCAGATATATCCCACATACTCTTAGGAGGATGGGATACTCTATCGCACCTACACAAAGTCAGAACTTGTGTGCTAGGTACCTGAACATATTCTAGCAATGGAATGATGCTTGAGCTAGGTTCTCCAACCTCGCTCAACTCTATCATGCTCCTATTGTCTCCACCAAAAATGTGTTCCTTCTTAAGGAACACTACTCTCTTAGCTACAAAGACCTTTTAGTCCTTGGGGTAATAGAAATAATACCTATAAGTTTCCTTGGGATATCCCACGAACTTACACCGTTCCATTCTAGATTCTAACTTGTCAGGCTTGTGTCTTTTAATGTGGGCAGGATAGCCCCAAATCTTAACAACCTTAAGATCGGGCTTCTCTTTTCATATCTCATATGGTGTAGACACTATTGATTTAGTTAGAACTCTGTTTAGAAGATAAGCTGTGGACTCTAAGGCATATCCCCACAATGAGATGGGTAGGTCGACAAAACTCATCATGGACTACACCATGTCTAAACGTGTGTGATTCCTCCTTTCGGATATACATTGAGCTAGGGTGTATAAGTAGGTGTCCATTGGGACAGAATACCCTAGTCCTTGAGGAACTAGGTGAACTCTGCACTCAAGTACTCACCTCCTCGATCTGATCGAAGAGTCTTGATACTCTTTCCAGTTTGAACCTCCACTTCATTCTTATACTCCCTGAATTTCTCGAAGGCTTTAGACTTGTACTTCATCAAGTACACATGTCCATACCTAGAGAAATCATCAATGAAAATAATGAAGTAGGAATAACCACTAATGGCCTGAGTTGATATGGGACCACATGTTGGGTCTCAGATTTTGATGATGAAAATAATTGATTATGGTTTATTGTCTAATTACGTTTTGAGTGATGCAAGTCTACTATCGATCAGGATTAGATAGTTGACACATGATGAATCAATGTTGCATCGGAAGAGATCACATCAAGATATTGGACGTCGAACCAAAGGTCCGATCGACAATCGACATAAGGCTTTGGATATCAGGCATCAGGCTAAGAAGAGTTGTGTTGCACCAAGAATATCAGTGTTGTAGAGGTTAACCACCGATTGGACAACAGGCTGCAAGAGCGGATGGTGTGCCAAAGAATTGGATGAAGCATTGACCAATGACATACCGGGTAATAGAACGTTGATTTGTATAACTTACTAGATCGAAGTAGAATTAAGGCTTATGTGTGTAGGATTAACTACGATAACGATGAAGAAATAAAGCGAAATAAAGTGTCGAAGTTAAGTGCGATAGAATCGTTAGGAGTTTGAGAGTTCGATAGAAGTCCGAAGATTCATTGGGAGTGCTGCCGGAACTGGCCGAGAATGAGTAGGGAGCTTGACGAAGGGTTTTCGAAAGTTCGCTAGAAAGATTCATCAGAAGTTTATGGAGTTCACCAAGTAAGATCAGAGCTTGTCGAAGAAGCTTGTCGAAACTCTTCAAGTCCATCGAGAAGTCCAAGAGCTTGTCGGGCGTCCGTAGAATGATGTCTGAGGGTTCGTCGGAAGACCGTCGGAAGCTCGTCGGAAGAAGTCTTAACTTTCTAGACTTTGTATTAGCTTAGGAAATATCTTAAATTTTATAGTTAGCACATAATTAGTGTTAGGATTAGGTGTTAATCCTTTAACCTTGTTAGGGGCCAACTAGGCCCGGTATTGGATTGGTTTGGGTTGGGTTTAAGGGCTAACCAGGAGTGTTGGACATTGTCTGGCGGTGGCACCGCTAGACTAGGGCGGTGGCACTGCCCATGTCTAGCTCCCCAGGTTGTACAGGGCGGTGGTACTGCCCGGACTAGGTGGTGGTATTACTGGCTGAGCGTTGGTACCGCTTAGTACACTGATCATGTCAGTGTGTCAGGTGGTTGTATTACCAGATTGAGCGATGATATCGCCTAGTGTCAAGGTCAAATTGGCGGTGGTATCGCTAGTGACAAGCGGTGGTACTGCTAGTACTAGGTAAACCCAAGATGGAAAGATTTTTGGCTCCAAATTTGAATCATTTTAGAGCTTATAAAAATCCCTCCCATCCCTAGGTTGAATACACAAGTACACTGAACCAAAAAGTAAGAAAACTCTGTTAAAATCCTCTCTCCTCTAGTCTTCACTTGTATTTAAGAGATGATGTGTTAGTGCTTGTAAGGGTTACCTCCTAAGCCTGTCAAAAGGAGAGAGTACTGTAAAAGGGAGTTGGTCTTTGCCCTTGGAAGGAAGACAATTAGTGGAAAAACCGATGGCCTCAAGAGAAGAGGAATTGGGAGTGGACGTAGGTCGTATGACCGAACCACTATAAAATCAATTTGCATTTACTTTATTGTAATTTACATTTCAGCAAACCTTTACTTGCTTGACTTCCTCATCATCTTCTTTAAACATATTTAAGTTTAATACGTTTCTAATCGGCTTTCATCGAAATATATTTTAATCATACGAAGTTTCCAAAAGCTTTTTTAAATCATCAAAATTTATCGTTCTTTACTACTGCACTAATTCAACCCCCTCTTAGTGCCACTCTAGATCCCAACAATTGGTATCAAAGCCTCGTTATTTCTCTTTCGGATTTACATCCGCGAGAAATGGCTCTTCATGGCTTTCAAGAGGGTTTTTTGATTATTTGTCCCCCTTTCTTTGACGGATTGGACTACACTTATTGGAAAACTCAAATGAGAGCTTTCTTGATTTCTCTAGATTTAAATTTATGGAATATTATTGAAAACGGCTTTCAACTTCCCTCTAAACCGATGAACGAATGGTCGGACTTAGAGAGAAAATCTTTTTCTTTAAATGCAAAGGCTATGAATACCTTATTTTGCGCTCTAGATAAAACTGAGTTCAATCGGATTTCTTTTTACAAAATGACTTTTAATATTTGGTAAATACTTGAAATCACACATGAAGGAATGAGTAGAGTCAAAGACTTGAAAGTTAACATTTTGATGTACGATTTTGAGCTTTTTTGAATGGAATCAAGCGAGATTATCGATGACATGTACTTTCATTTCTTGGATGTTATCAATAGTCTAAAAACACTTGGTAAATGTTTTTTGAATTTTAAACTCGTTAACAAGATTTTACGTTCTCTTCCAAAAAATTAGGACTCTAATGTAACCATTATACTAGAAGCTAAAAATTTAAATGATTTGCCTATTGAAGAACTAATTGGGTCTTTGATGACCTATGAAATGACACTCTTGGAATATGTTGGACATGATCAACATATGAACCACCTTCCAAAGAACAGGAAGGATTTGAAATTTCAAACTAAAGAATACCACTTGAGTGATGACTCAAAATTATGAATGATTCAAAATTATGATTCAAAATTATGAATGATGTATGCAACATTATGGATGATAATTATATGATGTGTGATAATACAATTTCATGCATATGCTTTTTGTATCAATTTTTGATTTTAAACATGATACATATCTATGTATGAATTTCTTGAAGGTCTTTTGATGATAGATGTTTATATCATACTTATGATTTAAAATCCTATATTTTGGAATAATATGTTTTTGGACTTGATGGTTTTCATGACGAAAATTATTTTTTGGATTTATAAAATGATGCATGATTTTAGCAAAAAATTGAGCATTGATCATCTTGTTATAACTAATAAAAGAAAGAATTAAAATGATTCTGATGATGCATTATGAAACCATGCTTACTGATTGTATCATGCTTGATGACTTGAAATCTCATATTTTGAAATAATGTGTATGATGAATCTATGAATCTTAATGGTTTTGATGATGCTTTTGGTTTTAAATATGATGCATGACATTTTGATATAAAAAATTTGAACATTCCTATAAAAGATCACATCACTTAAATTGAAACACATAAAAATAAGAAAATGCACTATCATGATAATTTATGTGTGATGCATTTGATCTTAATGGGTTTGATGACAATACTCATGTTTTGGAACTTGATACTTATCTTTTAAAACATGAGTACACTCATATGAAATCAACAACTTAGAAATAAAACATATTATGCATGATGATTGACTCTTACGTTTTTAAACTAATGTGTGTTTGGTCATAATGATTTCTCTTGAAACTTACTTTTCAAATTTATTTGATGATACATAAATCTAGAATTAAAAGACAAAAGCATGCTTATATGAAATGAATCATAAAAAGGAAATGCATGATTCTTGAATTTTTTAAAAATTTCAAATTTTGATGAATCCATGTGAATCTCTTGAATCGAATCTTTTGTAAAATGCCACATGCTTAATGTGATTCGACTTAATAATCTTTATGATAAAATTTGCCTTTTCGTCTTGAATGTTAACATTTGTTTTTATTAAGGGCAAAAGCATGCTTATAAGAAGTAAATCACCTATAAAAATGAAATGTAAACCTCTACCTCAATCTTATCAATTTTTCTATAGGAAATTCATGAATCCATGCTTATCATGTATGAATTTATTGAATGTGATTTTGACAAATTATTGATTTGATTATGGATTTCGAGTTGACAAATTGATAAGAATGAGATCTTTTGTTTCAAGCGAATCATGATCTCTCTTGATTTCTTGACTTTAGATTTTTTTTATGCAAATCAAAATCTTTTTCCTCTATAACTCCTTTATTCTATCATTTACTAAAGAGGAATACAATCCAAGTCTTAATATCTCAATAATTGATACTTGAACTTTATGAATTTGTGATCTTGATATCTTGTTACTTGCGTTTTTAAATATATTGAGTAATGAGAGTTTGAATGCATGAATCGAAAATTTTTGATTCCTTACTCGAAATTTCTTTTTCATGATTTTGATTTCTCGGAACTATTTATTTAAAATTCTTTCTATGAAATCATGATCGTAATAAAAATTCCTATGTATAAATCAAGATCTTGTGCTTGATCGCCTAAGACTTCCTCTTGGTATTTCCTAAAAAGGAGACTTGTCAAAATGATTTATGAACCTTTTGGTTTATGACTTTTGGATTCATGACTTATGGCCGATGATTGAAACATTATATACTTAAATTGATTCTTTTTATATTTCAATACTTTCTTGAATGCATCATGCGATGATTAAAAAAAATTGATGTATATTTTGATGTAAATTTATAATTGATATGAAAAGTGGATGCAATTGATATTTTTAGCCATTGAGTCATCCACTTCATTTTGACAATGATAAAGGGCAGACAAAATTGCTAGCTTGGCATATCACAAAGAAATCAAAGTGCAAACTTGCTATCTTGCTAGCCTACAAAAGAGGAAAAGAACTTGCTATCTTAAAATATAAAAAATTGCTATCTTGCAATTTCAAGAAAAGCAAAGTGCAAACTTACACAAGAAGCAAGTAAAACTTGTCATTCTTGAACTTAAAATCTTGTTATGATTGAATGTTTTAAAGAGATATATGTTGAACATCTGGATTGATAGCTAGTATGATTATAAAACTTGCATATCTTTTAAACTAGCTATGATGCTACTTCTCCTTTTTGTTAATGACATAGGGGGAGAAGTAGATTGATGACTTCATGCATTGTAATGATAATTTTATATATTTTGCATGATGTTTTTTATAACATGATTTTGATACATGTTGCTTGGATTTGGCATAACCCAAGTGTTCTATTAATGCTATATTGATAGGGGGAGTTTGGTTAAACTCTGAGGAGTTAAGGTTAACTCTGTTAGTCATCAATTAGTTATTATCATAAAAAAGGAGGAGACTGTTGGGTGTTAGATTTTGATGATAAAACTAATTGATTGTAGTTTATTATCTAACTACGTTTTGAGTGATGCAGGTCTACTATCAATCAGGATTAGACAGTTGACACAGGATGAATCAATGTTGGATCGAAAGAGATCACGTCAGGATATTGGATATCGAACTAGAGGTCTGGTCGACAATCGGCAAAAGACTTCGAACATCGGGTATTAGGCCAAGAACAGTGGTGTTGCACCAAGGATATCGGGGTTGCAAAGGTCAACCACCGATTAGATAATAGGTTGCAAGAGAGGATGGTGCGCCAAAGAACTAGATGAAGTACCGACCAATGATGTGTCAGGCAACAGAAGGTTGATTCATGTAACTGACTAGAACGAAGTAGAATTAAAGCTTATGCATTCAGGATTAACTATAATAATGATGAACACATAAAGCAAAACAAAGTGTTAGAGTCAAGTGTGATGGAATTATTGGGAGTTCGAGAGTTCGACGAAAGTCCAAAGATTTATTGGGAGTGCTGCCGGAACTGGCCGAGAACGAGTAGAGAGCTTACCGAAGGGTTTTCAGAAGTTTACTAGAAAGATTCGTTGGAAGTTCGTCGAGCCCACCGAGAAAGATCGGAGCATGTCGAAGAAGCTCATCAGAACTCTTCAAGTCCATCGAGAAGTCCAGGAGCTTGCTGGGAGTTCGCAGAATGGTGTCCGAGGGTTCATTGGAACACCACCGAAAGTTCGCCGGAAGACTGTCGGAAGTTCGCCAGAAGCTCACTGGATGAAGTCTTGATTTTTCAAACTTTGTATTAGCTTAGGAAATATCTTTAATTTCATAGTTAGCATATAATTAGGGTTAGGATTAGGTGTTAATCCTTTAACCTATTAGGAGCCAACTGGGCTCGGTATTGGATTGGTTTGGGCTGGGTTTAAGGCCAAACCAAGAGTGCTAGACACTATCTGGCGGTGGCACCACCCAGGTCCAGCTCCCCAGGTTGTATTGCGCGGTGGTACTGCTCAGTGTCAGAACACTTGGGTAGTGGTACCACTAGCTGAGCGATGGTACCGCCTAGTATACTGATTGTGTCAGTGTGTCAGGCAATAGTATCGCTAGACTAAGCGATGGTACCGCCCAGTGTCAGGGTCAAACTGGCTTAGTGACAAGCGATGGTACCACTAGTACCCGATAAACCCAAGATAGGAAGGTTTTTGGCTCCAAGTTTGAATCATGTTAGAGCCTATAAAAACCCCTACCATTCCTAGGTTGAATACATAAGCACACTGAACAAAAAAGTAAGAAAACTCTATTAAAATCCTTTCTCTCCTCTAGTCTTCACTTGTATTCAAGAGAGGAGTGTGTTAGTGCTCGTAAGGGTTACTTCCTAAGCCCGTCAAAAAGAGAGAGCATTATAAAAGGGAGTTGATCTTCGCCCTTGGAAGGAAGACAACTAGTGGAAAAGCTGGTAGTTTCAAGAGAAGAGGAATTGAGAGTGGACGTAGGTCGTATGACCGAACCATTATAAAATCGGTTTGCATTTACTTTAAGCGAGGATGAGATCGCTTGTTATGTGAGTACTTAGATGATTCCAATCTTGCTCAGTGTTATATGTTGGCCTCTATGATTATTGAGTTATAGAGATAGTATAAAAATATAGATGCTAATTCCATGCTCCTATATCTCTGCAAACTATTTGAGGAACATGAAAGAACTTAGCGATATGAGATATCAAAGAGTCTTTTCCATGCCAGGATGACTGAGGGGACACCGATTCAGAACCATGTCCTTAAGATGATTGAGTGGATCGAGAAACTCACAGGTCTAGGAATGGTCCTAAAGGATAACCTGTGTATGGATCTTGTGCTTCAATCCCTATTAGATTCCTTTTCTCAATTCATAATGAATTTTAATATGAATAAATTTGAGGTGACCCTCCCAGAGCTCCTCAATATGTTGAGAGAAGCAGAGAGCACCATCAAGAAAGAGAAGCTAGTTCTCTATGCTGGTGAGACCAAAAAGAAAAGGAAGGCTGAGAAGACCCTTAAGAAGGGCAAGGGCAAGGGCAAAATGGGTAAGACAAAGGTTTCCAAGAAAGACCCAACAAAGGACAAAGGCCAGTGCTTCCACTGCGGCAAAGATGGGCATTGGAAGAGGAACTATAAAGAGTACCTTGTAGAGAGGGCAAAATAGAAGCTTGCAGAAGCTTCAGGTACATTCATGATCAGTCTCCATTTGTCAGAATCTTTTGATAACACATGGGTATTGGACACCGGGAGTGTTTATCATATTTGTAATTCATTACAGGTTCTAGTAGGACCTAGGAGATTGAACAGAGGTGAGACGGACCTTAAGATAGGCAATGGAGCAAAGGTTGCTACAGTGGCTGTTGGCAAGGTCACCTTACATCTTTCTAGTGGAGCTATTATTGCATTAGATGCATGTTATTATGTTCCTGCTATTATCAAAAATATTATTTTCATTTCGTGATTGACAATTATTGGATATAAATTAGTTTTTGAGAACAATGATTGTTCAATAATATTAGATGATCAGATCATCATGAAAGGAACATTGCATAATGGTTTATTTATGCTAGATACGGCTCCATATATCATGAGTGTAAGTGAGTCTAAGAGGAAACGAGAAGAGGTGAACAATGCATATCTTTGGCATTGTAGGCTAGGTTATATCTATGAGGAAAGGATTCAAAAGTTTCTAAAAGATGGATATCTAGATTCATTTGACTATGAATCATATGCGACATGTGAACCTTGTCTTTAAGGAAAGATGACCAACTCTCCATTTAGTGGAGTTTGAGAGAGAGCCACTGAGTTACTAGAACTCATACATAGTGATGTATGCGGTCCCATGTCAACTCATGCCATAGGTGGTTACTCCTACTTCATTACTTTCACTGATGATTTCTCAAGATACGGACATGTGTACTTGATGAAGTACAAGTCTGAAGTTTTTGAGAAATTCAGGGAATATAAAAATGAAGTGAAGAACCAAACAGGAAAGAGTATTAAAACCCTTCAATCAGATTGAGGAGGTAAGAACTTGAGTACAAAGTTCACCCAATTCCTCAAAGACTATTAGATCTTATCCCAATGGATACCTCCTTATACACCACAGCTTAATGGTGTATCAAAAAGGAGGAATCGCACACTGTTAGACATGGTGCGTTCCATGATGTGTTTCGCCGATCTACCCATCTTATTCTGGGGATATGCCCTAGAGACCACAGCTTACCTTCTGAACAGAATTCCAACCAAGTCAGTGATGTCTACTCCATATGAGATATGGAATGGGAAGATGCCTGATCTTAAGATTGTTAAGATTTGGGGCTGCCCTGTCCACGTTAAGAGATACAACCTTAACAAGTTGGAATCCAGAACGGAACGGTGTAAGTTCGTGGGATACCCCAAGAAAACTTGTGGGTATTATTTCTATCACCTTGAGGACCAAAAGGTCTTTGTAGCCAAGAGAGTAGTGTTCCTTGAGAAGGAACACATTCTTAGTGGAGACAGTGGGAGCATGATAGAATTGAGTGAAGTTGGAGAACCTAGCTCAAGCACCATTCCACAGCCAGAGTCTGTTCAGATACCTAACACACAAGTTTCAACTTTACATAGGTCCGATAGAGTATCACATCCTCCTGAGAGATATGTAGGGCATATCAGAAGAGAGGATGTTAAAGATATTGATCCTTAGACCTACGAGAAGGCTATTATAAGCATAGACTCCGGGAAATGGCAAGAAGCCATGAATTCAGAAATGGATTCCATGTACTCCAACAAGGTTTGGAACCTAGTTAATACATCCGAGGGTATTGTGCCCATTGGCTACAAGTGGATCTTCAAAAAGAAGATTGGAGTAGATGGAAAGATAGAGACCTTTAAAGCAAGGCTAGTGGCTAAGGGGTATCGTCAAAGGCAAGGTGTTGACTATGACGAAACTTTCTCACCTGTAGTCATGCTAAAATCCATTCGAATTCTATTGGCTATTGTAGCACACTATGATTATGAGATCTGGTAGATGGACGTCAAAACTGCATTCCTCAATGGTAACCTCGAGGATGAGGTGTATATGATATAGCCTGAGGGATTCGTGTCCAGGGATAACCCAGATAAGGTGTGCAGGTTGCTTAGGTCCATTTATGGATTGAAGCAAGCTTCCCGAAGTTGGAACATAAGATTTGATGATGCGATCAGATCTTACGACTTCGTTAAAAACGAAGATGAGCCTTGTGTGTACAGGAAAGTAAGTGGGAGCACTATCACCTTTTTGGTATTATATGTGGATGACATCCTGATCATTGGGAATGATATAGGAATGCTCTCCATAGTAAAGACTTGGTTATCTAGGCACTCTCCATGAAGGAGTTAGGGGAAGCATCCTACATATTGGGGATACGGATCTATAGAGATAGATCTAAGAGGATGCTTGGCTTGTCGCAGTTTAGGTACATAGACACCATTGTCAAAAGGTTTGACATGGAAAATTCCAAGAGAGGTCTCATACCAATGAGACATGGAATATCACTTTCTAGGAGTATGTCACCAAAGACTCCTAAAGAAAGGGCACACATGGATATGATACCATATGCATTAGCGATAGGATCTATCATGTATGCTATGCTATTATCAGGCCTGATATAGTACATGCTCTGAGTTTCATGTGCAGATATCAGGCAGATCCAGGCTTAGAGCACTGGAAAGTAGTAAAAAGTATCCTTAAGTACTTGAGAAGGACTAAGGATCTTTTACTGGTATATGAAGGTAGTAGACTCAGGGTTGATGGCTACACGGACTCGATCTTCCAGTTCGATGTCGATGATAGCAAGTCTAATTTAAGGTATGTATTCACCCTGAATGGAGGAGCAGTATGCTGGAAGAGTTCCAAGCAAGACACTACTGCTAACTCGACCATATAGGTGGAATACATTGCTGCGACAGAGGCAACAAAGGAGGGAGTTTGGATGAAGAAGTTCATCATAGATCTAAGAGTCATCCCGAGCAGCGAGGAGCTGATTCCTTTATATTGCGATAAATACGGAACGATTACTCAAATAAGGGAACCCGGGTCTCATCAGAAGTGTTCTGAGGAGGTTCCACTTGATAAGAGAGATCGTTGTTAGAAGAGATATAGCAATGGAAAGTGTTCAATCCAAAGATAACATTGCAGATCCATTGACAAAGCCATTGACTCAGATTGTCTTTGAGCATCTCAGAGGTCTGATGGGGATAAGATATGTTGGTGATTGGCTTTAGGTCAAGTGGGAGATTGCTAGTCATATGTGCCCTACAAGCCAATCACATGAGTGATGGCACTTGTGACTTGATATGCACTTTTTCTCTTTGCTTATTATTAGGCATTTTATCACTTTATCTTGCGTGTTGCATATATTGTGATGTCCTTGGATCTGTGCAATGGGAATCAGATCATGATGAGATCATGATAATGAGACCGATTCAGCTTTAAATATAGACCTTGAATTATCCTGGTCATAGATGACTCGAGAAGGACATCGAGATAACCGGATAGACTGGTGTGTTGTATACCTGTCCATATGATGGAGGTAGCTGGTCTCATAGCTACTCGTGTGGGGACACTAAGGGTACAGTGCAGGTGCTCATTGGGGAATGAGTTCACTGATTGATCCGTCTATGGAATGTTGGATGGTTAATAATACCTCACGTCAGACAGCGATTCCAAAGTCCTAGTAGTGTATCTGGTCCTTAGCCTTGAGACACCAAGGATATCTTGTATGAGTACTCCACTCTTTAATACTAGACTTATAGATTTGGAAAGTTCCAGTTCTAGTACAGCCGGTTATTAGAAGTGGTAGCCAACCTTACTAGGGCTATTGAGTGTCAATAGTGGATCATCCGCTCTTGGTATCATGAGAGGAATATCCCATGTGTTCTTGCTCGAACAAATCCTTAGCCAAGGTTATTTGGATTGAGAGAGAAATAGTTCTCCGGGAGAATCCGACAAGAGCAAGACTCGAGAAGAGACCATATGGGCCTGACAACACCATGCCCGGTATAGGGTCTCTTGGATATTAGATCGATGAGGGACTATAGATACATGGTAACTGAGGATAGATAGGTCCAAAGGATTGGATTCCCTTATATCATTTAGGAGCCGCGGCGAGTGGCCTGGTACGTTTGCAGTCGATGAGTTGGGTAAATTATTATAGAGATAATAATTCACTAAGTCAGAAGGAGTTCTGACAAGTATGACTCATGGCCAACTCGATATTGAGCCTAGAGGGTCACACACATATAGTAGGTGTTACGACGAGTAGAGGTTCGGATATGAGATATCCATTAAGTTCCTGAATTATTAGATCTTGAGATGAGATCCAATAATTACTAATAAGAGATTATTGGGTAGAAACCCACTAATCGAAGAGGCTTGGGTAATTGGATGGAGATCCAATACCTAATAGGGCAAAAGATCCATTAGGGTTTTTAGGGGGCCTCTATAAATAGGAGGGAACCAAAGCTCTATAGGCTGGGGGTTTCTTTTGGTAGCCATCTCCTGTTCTCCTCTCCCAAGAGAGAGGTGCATCGTTGCAATCCCTACCGTGTAGATACCGCTAGAGAGGAGGACGCTTGACCTCCTTCATCCTCTCCCACAGATTTGCAGGAATTCAGGGATATATGATCTCTCTAGGTATCTTCTTTTACATATGCACGGATCTTCACACGATGATGGAAACTTTCTACGGGAAATCTGGGGTTTTGTTTTCTGTTCTTCCGCTGCGCATTTGTTGTCGCTCCCCTAAAGGATTTTCCAACACAAATTAAATGAGTCAAGTACGTTGGAAGTTCGAGAGTCCACCGGAAGTCCGAAAGATCATCGGAAGTGCTATCGGAACCAACTGAGAAAGAATCAAGGACTTACCGAAGGTTTCAGAAGTTCACCAGAAAGATTGTCAGAGGTTCGCGGAGCTCAACAAGAAGGTTAGGAAGCTTGCCAAAGATTCAAAGAACTCACCATAAAGTCCGGGGGCTTATTGGAAGTTCACTAGAAGAAATCCGATGGTGTGTCAGAAGTCCATCGAAAAGCTCATAAGAAGAAGACTCGATGTTTCCAGTCTCAAATTTTCTTAGAATTATTTTTTAATTTCTTAGTTAGTACGTAATTAGGATAAGGATTAGGTGATAATCCTGATTAACCCTAATAGGGGCCAACTAGGCCTTATGTGGATTGAATTGGACCAGATTCAAGGCCCATTCAGTAGTGCTGGACTAGGTCTAGCGATGGCACCGCCAGACTGGGGCAGTGGCACCGCCCCGGGAACTGGTTCCAGGTGGTCTGGGTGGTGGTATCACCCCAAGTCAGCAGTGGTACCATTGATAGTTATTACTTGCCAATGGTGGTAGAGCCTGACAAGCAGTGGTACCGCTTGACAAGCGATGGTACTGTCAGTCCATAGAGCCTGAGGACTTTGTCAGGCGGTGGTACCACCAGACTGGGCGGTGGTACCACCAGACTGGGCATTGGTATCGCCCAGTACACTAACAGAACAAGGTCAACTGACGGTGGTACCGCTAGTACCTGAAAATTTGGGATGTGACTCTTTTTGGTTGCATTTATGAAGCCAATTGAGTCTATAAATACCCCTCTTTTCATAGCTGGAGAAGTACCTTTTGAGAATTGAAAAAAACAGAGTCAAAGCCATAGGAAAATTATGTTTCATAGCTTGAGTGTTCACCTCCCATTTTTTTTTGTCAAAAATCTATAAGAGTGTGAACCACTTATAAAAGTTTATAAGAGGGGTTCTTGGTCCTTCCTCTTTAAGATGATTTGATAGTAGAAGTTGGGAGCCTCATCAGAGGAGACTTCAGAAGTGGACGTAGGTCATTTGACCGAACCACTATACATCGCTGCATGCTACTTTGGATGTGTGAGTTTTAATTTATGCATATTGCTTTTACTTAGCTGCAAATATTTCGATCTCCTTCTCACTACTCTCAATCGCTTTCACTCAAATCACTTTGCTCAACTCTCTTTTGTCGGATCGAAATTTCTAAACAAACAACTCTTTCCAAAATTATTTTTAATTTATCAGTTTTATCCGCTGCACTAATTCACCCCCCCTCCCCCCCCCTTCTTAGTGTCGCTCAGATCATAATAATTGGTATCAGAATATGGTCACTCTCATTTGGTTTAAAATCTAAGAGAGATGGCTTATTCTAGCATGCAAGAGGGTCATTCCATTACACGTCCGCCTATGTTTAGTGGGTTAGATTACACTTATTTGAAGACTCGTATGAAGATTTTTTTGATCTCCATGGATTTCGAACTATGGAATATTATTGAAAATAGATTTCAAAATCTTCTCTTCCGATGAATGAATGGAATGAATCAGAGAAGAAGGTTTTTGTAATTAATGCAAAGGCTATGAATGCCTTGTTTTGTGCACTTGATAAAAATGAGTTTAATCGTGTTTCAATTTGTGAATCGACTTTTGACATTTGGCGTACTCTTGAAATCACTCATGAAGGCACTAGCCGAGTGAAAGAGTCCAAAATCAATCTCTTGGTGTATTCTTATAAATTGTTTCGGATGAAACCAAGTTAGTCCATTAGGGACATGTACACCCATTTCACGGATGTCGTCAATGGGCTTAAAGCACTTGGTAAAGATTTTTCTAATTTCGAACTTATAACTAAAATCTTAAGATCCTTCCAAAGAATTGAGATCCAAAAGTTACGGCCACTCAAGAGGCCAAGGACCTTAAAATATTTCCTCTTGAAGAACTCATTAGGTCTTTAATGACCTACGAAATGACATGCCATGCTCATGATGAGCTAGAGAACCCCCTTCCATAGAACAGGAAGGATATAGCATTGAGAACACAAGAAGACCACTTAAAGGAATCTTCAAGTGATGAGGACCTTGATGATGAACTTATACTCTTAACTCAAAAATTTAAAAAATTTATAAGAAGGAATAAATTTAAAAGCGACACTAAAAATAAACTTGAACCAAAAAAGGACCAAGTCATATGTTACGAATGCAAGAAGTTGGGGCATGTCAAAAGTGAATGCCCCCAAGCCAAGAAGAAGCTACCAAAGAGGAAGAAAGCTCTAAAGGTGATGTGGGATGACTCAAGTGACTCCGAAGACGAAGAAGCAAGCAACAAAGAGGAGGCCAACTTCGCACTAATAGCTTTAGGAGATGAGGTATGTGAGTTATTTAATGAAGATTTATCTTTCGATGATATTTTGATTGCTTTTTATAAATTATTTGATGAGTGTAGAGCTATTAGTAAAAAGTTTAATTTATTAAAAAAAGGAGCATGCTTTGTTACTAGATAAACTTGAATGTCTTGAACTTGATACTCCCTCTCTACCTCCATGCTCTAAGTGTGAACACTTAGAGGTAATAAAAAATGAGAACTTGCTACTTAAAGAGACCCTAAAATAGTTTAAGGTTGGTAGCAAGGGCTTGGACATGATCCTTGCAAACAAGAGTCATGTCGAAAATAGAAGTGGTATTGGATTTGTGAGTAGATCTCACCATACTCTAACCACCTTCATTAAAGGACCCACACTACATATATTATCTCATTCAAAATACAATTTTTGTTACAAACCCGGACATATGGCTTACAAATGTCCATATAAGAAACTTAGCCCACATTGGTTAATATAGGTTCCTAAAGAAACTATAATGAACTCAATGAACAATGACAAGTTTAGTAGATCAATTTTTGAAGCACCTAAGTTCAAATGGGTACCTAAAAACCATCCTCTCTTGTAGACATATTCACCCATGCAAACTAGGAGTAATACAATTTTAGATTATTATCAAGCTCACTAGCTCGAGTAAATAAAAGATCCTTGAGTGTTATCATTATTTAGTTATGCACCATAACTTTCATTAAGTCTCTTGAAAATTGATTTCGGTAAAAACTTTTGTGTCACCTTACAATTTAAAATCCTTTGTTTTGAAACAATGTGATACTAGGTTTTTATATATCTTCCTTGAACATCACTACCATCCCTTCTATACTCCAAATCTACAAATTGACTCATTTGAGAGAATCCTGTATATAATTTTAATGATGGATATAGAGTTGATAAATTCGTCAAAATAATTCATGACTCTTGGAATCATAATTCATAACTTGTTTGAAAACACTGGATTCTCCCAATGCATGAATCACATTCTCGGTTGATGATCGATAATTACGATTGCAATATATTCTCCTTGAAATATCCTTCAAATATAATCTTAGTGATTTATGCTTTGAATCGTGTTTGACGATCCCTTATCTTGAAATAATATATGATGAGTAATGCAATGGATCGATATTTCACAAATTAAAAATTCCTTCAATTGATCTTAACATCTCGAATGTTTAACTTGAGATAATGTGGTGAAGACATCTTTTGATTGAGTTTTACTTCTTTACGATTTTACAAATTGATCGTTGATACGCAAGTCCTTGTAACCTTCACAAATCTTCTTTCATTTGTCCTTTGAAATTTCCTATATTTATGTTATCATCCTCTCTTGATCCACTTGTTAAGAAAATCTTTCAATGTCTCTTGATTACAACATTTTTGATGAGTCATTGTGCTTAATAAATTTTAACATGTGATTGAAAGTAAAACAATGACATCACTCTATCAAATATATGATGATCAAATTAGATATCTATAAGATGAATGGTAAATAAGAAACAACAAAGTAAATTGATAAAAAATAAGGTGTTGCAATCCCCCTCCTAAAAATGTCAAAGTCAAGGTGCCAGCGGTGGCACTACCAGGGCTAGCGGTAGCACCACCTAGGTATTCTGTTCCCTGGTGATGGCATCACTCAATTGGCGGTGGCACCACCCGAGAGCCCCTTTTTATAAAGGGACTTAGGGCCAGCGGTGGAACCACCCCCAACTCATGGAATAGCTCCTAAGAACACTTCCCCTACTCTCTAAACTTCATCTTCCCCCTCAAGAAGACCAAGAGAGGCTTCCTTCCCCTTGAATCTTGGATCAAGACCTTCATTTCTCAAGAAATCTCATCCAAGATAACATTTGACATTCTCTCTTTGATTTATCTATTCATGGTTGTTTCCTTAAAATTTCTTTGTTCTATCCTCATGCTTAGATAAATGGCTCCTAGGTGGGATAAAGGGACGAAGAGGGAAGGAGATTCACATGACCCATCCCTCTTTAGCTCTAATGAAATAGCTCTTAGGTACCTTAGTTTTGAAGCAAGAACTGTGCACAAGGGAAAACATGTTGATTTAGGTAAACTAGGAAACCTAGAGCTCATTAGGTTGTTTACTGATTTAGATGTCTTGTTTATCCTACAAATCAATGAACCAATTTACCCTAGATTAGTTAGGTTGTTTTATGCTAATTTAAGCTTAGATGATGATGATAACATGTCAACCTACCTTTTAGGATACTAAATTTCAATTATGGATAGCACAATATGTGACCTAATTGGAATCTCCAAAATGGATAGGGGTTGCTACTTTAGAGGATAATAGGATATGGATGCAATCAGAGTAACCTACTCTAAGGCCTTAGGGACTATTTTTGGAAATCCTAACCTAGCCAGAGTCCCTAAAAGTTGTGAGCACTTGTTACCATTCAGTTCTAAGATCCTCCATCACATCATCATAAGTATCCTAATTCCTAAACAATATCACCACGATGAAATTAGTCAAATGGAGTTAGGTACCATGTACTGGATAATGACTGGGCAAAATAATTATTTTGGATACCTGATCCGACAAAATATGTTGGAAATAGTTTCTAAAGACTTAATGTTATCATATGGGAGGTTAATCACTAGAATGCTACATGCATATCATATTAGAATACCATCCGACGAAGAGAAAATAAAAGTGGATAGATACAACACTATAAATAAGAATCTACTTAAAAGACTAAGGTGTATATTTAGGAACGAAATATGAACTAGACAGCCTAGAAGGACCGATCCAACTCCCCCTCTAGTAGAAGAACCTGAAACACCAATTCTTAGGGGTACTAAATCTCCTCCTCCTAGTCCCTTCGATGCAGCACCATCAAAACTAGTTCCTGCTTCATCTTCTGAAGAGCTAATCATGACAGAGATAAATCAAATCAAATCGTAGCAAGTTAAAATTTTGAGTGAAGTACGACAGATGAACCAGAAGCTAGATCACTTGTATAGGCACTTTGGAATTCCACCTGAGAAATAGTTATTGTAATGAACCTTTTGACTCTTGTAAACCTTTATACTATGTTGGCACTTCCTTGAAATTTCATATGAGATTGTCCTAATACATGAAGATGTTGTATTTTTCTTTTTCAAAATTTTTCAACTTCAGTTTTTCTTAATCTCAACTTGTTATTATTTTTGAATTTTGAATGACATCTTTATGATATCATATTTTTGAATGGAGCTCTCATTTTTATCCTTCGATCATAATATTTTGATTCTCCTCGTTCTTCGATTGATGAAGATCATGCCTTTTAATGAAGTATTAAAATTAGTTTTATACTCCTTCTACCTCTATTGGAATGATTAAATGGATTTCATGATTTTTGTATCATTTGAAGCTTAATGTCATGAAATTTTTGCACAATGATTAAACTCTCAAGAGTTTATTATACTCTCTTCGGACTTTATTCTTAACTCTTGATCTTTTATGACTTGATTGTTTTTTTCTTTTCCTCCACCTTATGAGAATGCCAAGTTGAACTTTTTCATGAACTTTATCATGATCTTTCTCTCATGAATTTTTTTAATGACATGAGCTCTTATTAGTATATTTGACGAATGACTAAATGTTTGATGTATGGCTTCAATGATCTATATTTCCAATTTACAATTTTATGTTTTAATTTTCAAATTTGTATCTTGAACCTCTTTCATGTATGAATCCTTCGTAACTTGATCATTTTCTAGATTTCATAGATATGAATAAAAATGATCAAATTATTTTTTGGATTTATCCGTCTCGTATGACATATTTTGCATTATGTTCAACTCGATTTCTAAGCAAATATTAGCCTCATGTATAATATGTTTTTGATATGTTTGATAAATGATATGCATCATGATACCTTATGATGACTACTTTTTTTTTAATTCACTTTCTTTTTGCTGATGATAAAGGAGGAGAAGAATGTGGCAAAATTGATGACTTAATAAATATCATGCATGCATCGTATTGAGAAGTATATGGTAAATAAATTGTTAACTTGATAGATGACTTATATGTATCATATCACAATTATGATAAATGTCTTATATGTTTTAAATTACAATATGATTGCTTTTGCCATGCTTTATAATCGAAAATTGGTTGATGTCTTTAAAAGCATCACAATAAAATTTGTATCGTATCGCAATGTATCACATGTATTGCAAATGCTTAACATGTAAACTTTTTTGAAAAATTGTTATCATATCATGTTTAAAATTTAGTATCTTTCATTGATATGATAAGATATCATCTCATTTGATGATGTATTAAAAAAATAATATCATGCCTTGCATTTGTGCTTTTTATATCGATATCATTTAATCTATATTGTATTTCAAATTATAATTGGTATCTCTTGTCGATGTGATAAATGTTTATCATTCGACCTGAAAATAGGTGTCATGCCTTGACATTGTAAAAAAATTATGAAATTTCGGATGAAAATCATGCTTGTTAAGCATGACAATAAGTTCAACGGATGGAACTTATCGATTTTCGCTTGAATTCGAGGAAATTGAATTCAAGTATTTTCCTTCTCATAATATGGCATATAGATAAGGGGAGTTAAGATTAACTCTGTTATCAATTGATTATCATCATTAAAAAGGGAAAGATTGTTGAATCTCAGATTTTGATGATGAAGTCAATTGATAGTTTATTGGACCTAATCTATATTATTGAGATAAGTGTGCATGATTAACTATGATAGCATGAAGACATGAAGCAAATTACCAGAGTTAAGTACATTGGAAGTTCAACAGTCCGTCAGAAGTCAGAAGGATCATTGGAAGTGTTGTCGGAACCAATCGAGAAAGAATCTGGGACTTGTCGAAGGTTTCAGATGTTCATCAAAAAGATTGTCGGAGGTTCGTGGAGCTTACCGAGAAAGTTCAGAAGCTTGCCAAAGATTCGTCGAACTCACTATAAAGTCTGGGAGCCTGTTGGGAGTCCACTGGAAGAAATCCAAGGGTGTGTCGGAAGTCCATTAGAAGTTCATCAAAAAGTTTGCTAGAAGAAGACTCGATGTTGCTGGTCTTAAATTTACTTAGAATTATGTTTCAATTTCATAGTTAGCATGTAATTAGGGTAAGGATTAGGTGATAATCTTGATTAACCTTAGTAGGTGCCAACTAGGTCTTATGTGGACTGAATTAGGTCATATTCAAGGTCCAATTAATAGTGCTGGACTAGGTCTAGCTGTGGCATCGCCAGACTGGGGTGGTGGCACTGCCCCCGGAACTGGTTCCCAAGTGATCTGGGTGGTGGTACTGCTGGTAGTTATTACCTACCAACGGTGGTACTGCTTGACAGGTGATGTTACCACCAGTCCATAGATCCCAAGGACTCTATCAGGTGATGGTACTACCTGATTGAGCGGTGGTACCACCCAATACACTGACAGAATTGGGTCAACTGATAGTGGTACCGCTAGTGCCAAGCGATGGTACTGCTAGTACCCGAAAATCCGAGATGTGACTCTTTTTGCCTCTATTTCTGAAGCCAATTGAGTCTATAAATACCCCATTTTTCTCAGCTGGAGAAGCACCTTTTGAGAAGTGAAAAAATAGAGTCAAAGCTATAGAAAAATTGTATTTGATAGCTTGAGTGTTCACCTCCCACTTTTTCTTTGTAAAAAATCTGTAAGAGTGTGAACCACTTGTAAAAGTATATAAGAAGGGTTCTTGGTCCTTCCACTTTAAGAAGATTTGATATTAGAAGTTGGGAGCCTCATCGGAGGAGGCTTCGAAAGTGGATGTAGGTCATTTGACCGAACCACTATACATCACTGCGTACTACTTTGGATGTGTGAGTTTTAATTTCTACATATTGCTTTTACTTAGCTGTAAATCTTTTGATCTCCTTCTCCCTACTCTCAATCGCTTTCACTTGAATCACTTTGCTCAAGTCTCTTTTGTTGGATCAAAATTTTTAACAAACAACTCTTTCCAAAATTATTTTTAATTTACTGATTTTATCCACGGTACTTATTCACCCCCCCTCCTCTTAGTGCCGCTTAGATCTTAACATATTTATCTTTCGACGAACTTTCAATTGCTTTTTATGAATTATTTGATGAGTATAGAGTTATTAGTAAGAAGTTCAATTTATTAAAGAAGGAGTATGCTCTCTTAGTCAATAAGCTTGATAGTCTTAAAATTGATACTCTCTCTTTACCCGCATGCTCTAAGTGTGAACATTTAGGGCAATAAAAAATGAGAACTTGCTACTTAAAGAGATCCTAAATAAGTTGAAGGTCGGTAGCAAGGGCTTGGACATGATTCTTGTAAACAAGGGTCACGTCGGAAAAAGAAGTAGAATTAGATTTATGAGTGGATCTCACCAAACTCCAACTACCTTCATTCAAGGACCCACACTATATGTATCATCTTAATTGAAATGTAACTTTTGTTGCAAATCCAGACATATTGCTTACAAATGTCCGTATAAGAAACTTAGCCCATATAGGTTAATATGGGTTCCTAAAGGAACCATAAATAATTCAATGCAAAATGACAAAATGAGGAGATCAAATTTTGAGACACCCAAAGTCAAATGGATCCCCAAAAATCCTTCATTGTAGGCATCCTAACCATTATAAGCAAGGAGTGAGTAATAATATAATTCTTGATCATTATCAAACTCACTAGCTCAGATAATAAAAATACACTTGAGTGTTATACATTGTTTGATCGTGCACCATAATTACTAAGGCTAGAACTTACTTGCATCAAGTTTCTTTAAAGACAATTTCAGTAAAAATATTTGTGTCACCTTACAATTTGAAATCCTTGTTTTGAAACGATGTGTTTTAATGGATACTTGGTTTTTATATATTTTCCTTGAACATTACTATGAAAAGTCAAAATCACTATAGTGTTAGGATCTAAGCGGGGCACTAAGAGGGGGGGGGGTGGGAGATGAATTAGTGCAGCAGGTTAAAACGATAAATTTGAAGTTGATTTCAAAAATAGTTGGTTCGAATAGAAACTTCAATTCGACGAAAGATAGTTTAGCTAAAATGGTTTGAGTAAATGCAATTGAGAGTAGGGAGAAGAAGACCAAACAATTTGCAGTCAAGTAAAGGTAAGATGCTGATATTAAAAACTCACAACCAAAGTACGTAGTGATGTATAGTGGTTCAGTCAAATGACCTACGTCCACTTCCGAAGCCTCCTCCGATGAGGCTCCCAACTTCCACTATCAAACTTCTTTGAAGAGGAAGGACCAAACACTCCTCTTACAAACTCTTACAAGTGGTTCACACTCTTAAAGATTTTTATAAGGAAAAAAGGGAGGTAAATACTGAAGCTATTAAAACAAGAGTTTGCTATAGCTTTGACACAGTTTTCAACTTCTCAAAAGTTGCTTTTCCAGCTAAGGAAAGAGGGGTATTTATAGACTCAATTGTCTTTCAAAAATAGAGCCAAAAAGAGTCACATCCCAGATTTTCAGATACTGGCTATACCACAGCCTGGCACTAGCGGTACCATCACTTGTTCACCCTACTTTATTAGTGTACTGGGCGGTACCATCGCCCAGACTAGCGATACTATTGCTTGATAGAGTCCTCGAGCTTTGTGGACTAGCGGTACCATCGCCTGTTAGGCAGTACTACCGTTGGTAGGTAATAACTGCTAGCGGTACCATCGCTGACCTAGGTTGGTACCACTGCCCAGACCATCTGGGAAGTTATTCCTGAGGTAGTGCCACTACCCTAGTCTAGTGGTGCCACCGCTAGACCTAGTCTAGAACTTCTGAATGGGCCCTAAATCCAAACCAATTTAGTTTAGACAAGGCCCAATTGGCTCCTACCAGGGTTAAACAGGATTATTACCTAATCATTACCCTAATTATGTGCTAATTATGAAATTTAGACATAATTCTGAGCAAAGACTAAACCGACAGCTTCAAGTTTTCTTCCGGGGAGTTTCTGGTGAACTTCTAGCGGACTTTCGACGCACCCTCGGATTTCTTCTGGCGGACTCCCAATAGGCTCCCAGACTTGTGGCGAGTTTAATGAATCTTTGGTAGGCTTCCGAACCTTCTCGGTGAACTTTGACAACCTCTGACGATCTTTTTGGTGAACTTTTGATACCTTCGGCAAGTCCTCGATTGTTTCTTGGTTAGTTCCGGCAACACATTCGACGATACTTCAGACTTCTGGTGGACTCTCGAACTCCCAACAACTTGACTCTGGTAATTTGCTTTGTGTTCATGCTATCATAGTTAATCCTGCATATTTATCTCAATAATATGGATTAGATCAAATAACCTATCAATTGACTTCATCATCAAAATCCGAGATTCAACAATCTCCCCCTTTTTGATGATGATAATCAATTGATGATAGAGTTATCCTTAACTCCCCATATCTATATGCCATATATCGAGAAAGAAAACACTTGAATTCAATCTCCTTGAATTCAAGCTACAACCGATAAGTTTCATCTGTTGAACTTATCATCATGCTTAAGAGGCATGATTTTTCATCTATAAATATGATGCTTCATATTTTTCACAATGTCAAGATATAACACCTATTTTCAAGTCGAATGATAGACATTTATCACTTCGACAAGAGATACTAATTATAATTTGAAATACAACATAGATCAAATGATATCGATACAAATGCAAGACATGATATCATTAAGTGATATATCATCAATTGAGATGATGACTTATCATATCAATGAAGGATACCAATTTATTTAACATGATATAATACAATCTCTAAAAGCTTTCATTTGTGAAACGCTTTGCGATGCTTTTAAAGTCATCAACCAATTTTCAATTATAAAGCATGGCAAAAGCAATTAAATTATAATATAAAACATATAAGATATTTTTCATTCCATCATATTCCAATACACAACATATAAGTCATTACGATATGATACATATAAGTCATTTGTTAATTTATTTTTTATATTCTTCTCAATACGATGCATGCAAGACATTTTATCAAGTTATTTGCACATGTCATCAATTTATTTGCATATTTTTCTCCCCCTTTGTCATCAACAAAAAGGAGGTGAAGTAGTCATCATAAGGAATCATATCACATGAAATAAAATGTAAGAGTAGTCATTTATCAAGAATATCAAACACATATGATACATGAGACTAATATTTGCTTAGAAATTATAATGTAAAATATGTCACCCTCGGCCAATAAATCCAAAAAAGTTTTTATCATCATTTTAATTCATATTCATGAAATCCGAAAAATGATCGATCATCATTTATCAAACTATGAAAGATTCACACATGAAAGAGGATGAAAGGCTTAAGATTGCAATTTGAAAATCCAAGAATAAAATTATAAAGTGGAAGGATAGATCATTAAAACCATTCATCAAACATGTCATATCAATTGTAAGGTAAAATCTATAAGAAAGAGATGTCAAAATTCATAAAGCTTTAACTTGGCATTTACGAATTCATGAAGTGAAACATATCAACATCAAAAATTTCATAGAAAGATTCAACTTGGCATTCTTATAAACAACATGAGGTGAAAGATATTAAGTTTTAAAACCTCAAATTAGCACAAGAATAAAAATCTAAAATGAATATTAAGAGCTTAATTTTTAAGCAAATTTCATGACATTAATTTATGCATATGTTAAGGTTAATGTGAAATGCAAGTTATGAAATTTATTTAGTCATGCTTAAAGGAGGTGGAGGGAGTATAAAATCAATTTTGCTATATCATTGAGATCCATCAATGGAAGAAGGAGGATAACAACATCATGATACCAAATCATCCAAAATATTACTACATAATGAAGGCTTCATCAAGATTAAAAATATTATGATGTTCTTTGGAAGGGGGTTCTCAAGCTCTTCATGAGCATGGCATGTCATCTCGTAGGTCATTAGAGACCCAATAAGTTCTTCAAGCGGAAATATTTTAAGATCCTTGGCCTCTTGAATGGCCGTAACCTTTGGATCCCAACTCTTTGGAAGGGATCTTAATATTTTAGTTACCAACTGAAAATTAGAAAAACCCATACCAAGAGCTTTAAGTCCATTGATAACATCCGTAAAGCGGGTGTACATGTCTCCAATGGACTCATTTGGTTTCATACGAAAAAGTTCATAAGAATGCACGAGAATGTTGATTTTGGACTCTTTCACTTAGCTAGTGCCTTCATAAGTGATTTCAAGAGTGCGCCAAATATCAAATGCCGATTCACAAATAGAAACCCGATTAAACTCATTCTTATCAAGCGCATAAAATAAGGCATTCATAGCCTTTGCATTGAGAGCAAAAATCTTCCTTTCTGACTCATTCCATTCACTCATCGGAAGAGATGATTTTGTAAAACCATTTTCAATAATGTTCCAAAGTTTGAAGTCCATAGAAATGAGAAAAATCCTCATACGAGTCTTCCAATACGTATAATCCGACCCATTAAACATAGGCGGACGAGTAATGGAGTGACTCTCTTGCATACTGGAGTAGGCCATCTCTCTTGGGTTTTAACCAATATGAGAGTAAACCTTGCTCTGATACCAATTGTTAGGATCGAAAAGGTACTAAGAGGGGGGGGGAGGGGGGTTAATTAGTGCAGCAGATTAAAAACGTAGTTTTGAAATCGATTTTACAAAAAGATAAGTTCGTAGGAAGATTTCGATTCGATGAAAGAGAACTTGTAAGAAGTTGCTTGAGTAAAGGAAATAGCAAGGAACTAAGCAATTTGCAGCTAAGTAATAAAATGATTCAGAAATATAAACACTCACACATTCATGAACACAATGATGTATAGTGGTTCGGTCAAATGACCTACATCCACTCTTGAAGCCTTCACGATGAGGCTCCACACTTCCACTAGCAAATCCTTTGAAGGGGAAGGACCAAATACCCCTTTTTACAACCCTTTACAAGAGGTTCACACTCTTACAAGATTTCTCAAGAAGAAGAAGGAGGTGAACACTTAGCAAGAGACAAGGCTTTTCAAGACTATTTAAAGATTTAAATTCAAGATTCTAACTCTCAAAAGGGTTCCCTTTCAACTGAGAAAGGGGGGGGGGTATTTATAGGCTCAAAATGGATTCAAATTTGGGCTCCAAATTTAAATTTTTTTGAGTTTCCCGGTGTCAGCCTGTCAAAGGCGGTGGAACCGCTTATCAGAGGCGGTGCCATCGCCTCAGTGTCGGGCTAAGGCAGATCGACACAAAGAGGGCGATGCCACCACCCAGTCGGGCGGTTTTAACCGCCTGCCCATTCAAAGAAAGGCTGAATGGGCCCTGTTTAAGGCCCAATTTGGCCTAGTGGGAGCCCGGTTGGCCCCTACTAAATTCAGATAGGATTATTTCTAAATTCTTGCTCTAATCACGTGCAAACTATGAAATTAAAACATGATTCTAAGTGATTAAACCCGATATTCTTCAAGTCAACTTCCGGCGAGCTTTACGGCGAGATTCCGACGGACTTCCGACACTTCCCTCAGATTTCTTCCAGCGGACTCCCAGCATACTCCTGGATTGTATGGCGAGCTCAACGAGTCTTTGGCTAGCTTCCGAATCTTCCCGGTAAGTTTCACGAACCTTCGATGATCTTTGCGATGAACTTCTGAAAACTTCGGCAAGTCCCTGATTCGATCTTGGATGGTAACGACAACACTTCCGACGATTTCTCGGACTTTCGATAAACTCTTGAATACCTGACGGACTTGACCTCGGTAAATCGCTTTATGTTTTCATCCCATCGTAGTTATTCCTACACACTTATCTCAACAAAATAGATTAGAACAAATATTTCACCAATTGACTTCATCATCAAAATCTGAGATTCAACACTATCAAGGTACCATCTCTTGCTCCTAGCTTGAGTGGGTGTTTTTGTCTATAAGAAAGGATGGTTTTTAGGTACCCATTTTGACTTGGGTGCCTCAAAAACTGATCTACTAAATTTTTCATTATTCAACGAGTTCCTAATTGATCATTTAGGAACCCATACTAATTTATGTGGGCTAAGTTTCCTATATAGACATTTGTAAATAACATGTCCGAATTTGCAACAAAAATTACATTTTAAATGAGAGGATACATGTAATGTTGGCCCTTTAACGAAGATGGTTTGAGTTCGGTGAGATCCACTTACGAATCCAATTTCACATCTATTTTCGACGTGACCCTTGTTTGCAAGGATCATGTCTAAGCTCTTGCTACCGACTTTAAACTTGTTTAGGGTCTCTTTGAGTAGCAAGTTCTCCTTTTTTATTGCTTCTAAGTGATTACACTTAGAGCATGGGAGTAGAGGGAGAGAATCATGCTCAAGACTCTTAAATTTATCTAGCAATAAAGCATGTTCCTTTTTTAAAGAATTGAATCTTTTTGTAATAGTTCTACATTCATCAAATAATTCATGGAAAGTAATTAAAAGCTTATCGAAAGATAAATCTTCATTAAGTAAATCACTTACCTCTTCTCCCAAAGCCATTAGAGCAAAGTTGGCCTCCTCTTTGATGCTTGCTTTTTCATCCTCGGAGTCACTCGAGTCATCCCATGTAGCCTTCAATGCCTTCTTCTTCTTGAGTTGCTTCTTCTTGGCTTGGGGGCATTCATTTTTTAAGTGTCCCGGCTTCTTGCATTCATAACATATGACTTGGTCCTTTTTTGGTTCAAGTTTAGTTTTGAATTCATTTTTAAATTTGCCTTTTTTAATGAATTTTTTAAATTTTCTAGTTAAGAGTGCAATGTCTTCGTCAAAGTCCTCATCACTTGATGTTCCTTTTAAGTGGTCTTCATGAGTTCTTAATGTCATATCCTTCCTGTTCTTTGGAAGGGGGTTCTCTAGCTCATCATGAGCATGGCATGTCATTTCATAGGTCATTAAAGACCATATGAGTTCTTCGATAGGAAAAGTTTTAAGGTCCTTGGCCTCTTGAATAACCATAACTTTTGGATCCCAACTTTTAGGAAGGGATCTTAAAATTTTTGTTACTAGTTCAAAATTCAAAAAATCTTTACCAAGTGCCTTGAGTCCATTGATAACATCCGTAAAGCGGGTGTACATGTCTTCGATGGACTCACTTGGTTTCATTCAGAAAAGTTCATAAGAATGCACAAGAATATTGATTTTGGACTCTTTCACTTGGCTAGTGCCTTCATGAGTGATCTCAAGAGTACGCCAAATATCAAAAGCCGATTTATAAATTGATACGCGATTAAATTCATTTTTGTCTAGTGCACAAAACAAGGCATTCATAGCCTTTTCGTTTAAAGCAAAAACCTTCTTTTCCGACTCATTCCATTCGCTCATCGAAAGAGAAGATTTTTGAAAATCATTTTCAACGATATTCCAAAGCTCAAAATCCATAGAAATAAGAAAGATCCTCATACGAGTCTTCCAATATGTATAATCCAACCCATTAAACATAGGCGGACGAGTAATAGAGTGACCCTCTTGCATGCCGGAATAGGTCATCTCTCTTGAGTTTTAAACCAAATATAAGAGTAAACCTCGCTCTGATACCAATTGTCAAGTTCGGAGTGGCACTAAGAGGGGGGGTGAATTAGTGCAGCGGATTAAAGTTAGAAAGTTTAAAAAATGATTCCGGAAATTCGTATAGGAACTTGATTCAACGAAAGAGACTTTAACTTGAAATGATTCAGTTAAATAAAATAGAAAGTAGGGAGAAGAAATTTGATCAATTTGCAGCTAAGAAATTTGCGATGCAGAAATTTAAACACTCACATAACAAATGAACACAGCGATGTATAGTGGTTCGGTCAAATGACCTATGCTCACTCTTGAAGCCTCCTCCAATGAGGCTCCCAACTTCCACTACAAAGTCTCTTGAAGGGAAAGGACCAAACACCCCTTTATAGCCTTTTACAAGAGGTCTATCTCTTTATAGAATTTTTACAAGAGAAGAAAAGAGGTGAACACTAGAGCAATTGAAAGCAGGAATTTGCTATAGCTTAGACTCGATTCTAGCACTACAAAAGGTGCTCTACCAGCTAGAAGTAAAGGAGTATTTATAGACTCTTTTGGGATTCAAAAATGGCGCTCAAAAGAGTCCCATCCCGAATTTTTGGGGTGCAGGCGATACAATTGTCTAGCAATGGCGGTACTATCACCTGACACAAGTGGTTATAACCACCTGTCAGGTGGTACCATCGCCTGACACTGGCGGTACTACCGCCTGACATAGGTGGTTGCAACCACCTGTCAAGCGGTACCACTGCCTGACACCGGCGGTACTACCACTTGACACAGGTGGTTGCAACCACCTGTCAGGCGGTACCATCGCCTGCCTGGGGCGGTGCCACCACCTGGCCTTTGGCCATCTGGCGGTGCCACCGCCAGACCTTCCCAGATGCTATGTGGGCCTAAATTTTAGCCCAACATAACCCCGTAAAGGCCCAATTGGCCCATTACAGGTTTAGATAGGATTAACACGTAGTCTATATCCTAATCAAGTGCTAACTATGAACTTAAAGCTAAATTAAATCGACATCATCAAGTTATTTTTCGAAGAGCTTTTCGGCGATCTTCCGGCGGACTTTCGATACTCCCTCGGATTTCTTCCAGCGGACTCCCAGCAGGCTCCCGGATTCTATGGCAAGTTCAACGAGTCTTTGGTAGCCTTCCGAACCTTCTCAGTGATCTCCACGAACCTCCGACGATCTTTTCGGTGAACTTTTGAAACCTTCAGCAAGTCCCCGATTTCATCTCGGTTGGCTCCGACAGCACTTCTAATGATCTTTCGAACTTCCGGTAGACTCTTGAACTTTCAATCAACTTGACTCCGATAATTTGCTTTATGTTTATCATAGTTAATCCTGCACACTTATCTCATAAATGGATTAGATCAAATAATCATCAATTGACTTCATCATCAAAATCCGAGATTCAATAATTTTCTCTTTCTTTATTTGTTTGAGCTCTTTAATTGACTAAATCAGATAGGTTTGATCGATTAAAGTCAGTTTAGGGTGATTCTAGACTAATTTGACCAGTTCAATCCTACTTGACCTTATCGAGATCAATGAAATCTAAATTAGACTAGTCAAGGGTGATTCTAGACTGGTTCTATAAGGATTTAAGGTTGGTTATGTTAGGTAACAATTGAATTGAGTATGGTTTAAGTCAATTGAGCTATTCCAATTAGGGTTTTAGTTGATTGAGAACTATTGAGAGATTGATGTTTTAAAAGTTTTATTTGAAAATGTCATTTGAAAATGATTATTGGTTTCTTACTTTTCTTAAGTTTATGATATTGATATGATTATACAATGTAGTAGATATAACTAGGCTAATGGTCTACATTAGAAGTGCAACCTGTGAAAGGAGCTATGGGCCTATCACAGTGCGGAGCCACCAATGTGTTGAATCTCGAATTTTGATGATGAAGTCAATTGATGGGTTATTTGATCTAATCCATATTATTGAGATAAGTGTGTAGGATTAACTATGATAGCTTGAAGATATAAAGCAAATTATTGGAGTCAAGTAGTTGGGAGTTCGAGAGTCCACCGAAAGTCCGAAGGATCGTCGGAGGTGCTGCCGGAACCAACCAAGAAAGAATCAAAAACTTGCTGAAGGTTTTCGAAGTTCAACGGAAAGATCGTCGGAGGTTCGTGGAGCTCACCGAGAAGGTTTGGAGACTTGCCAAAGACTTGTCGAATTCACCACAAAGTCCGGGAGCCTGCTGGGAATCCGTCAGAAGAAATCTGAGGGTGCGTCGGAAGTTCGTCGAAAGTTCATCAAAAAACTCACTGAAAGAAGACTCTATATTGCCGGTTGTTAATTTGCTTAGAATTATATTTCAATTTCATAGTTAGCATATAATTAGGGTAAGGATTAGGTAATAATCCTGTTTAACCATTGTAGGGGCCAACGGAAAGATCGTCGGAGGTTCGTGGAGCTCACCGAGAAGGTTTGGAGACTTGCCAAAGACTTGTCGAATTCACCACAAAGTCCGGGAGCCCGCTGGGAATCCGTCAGAAGAAATCTGAGGGTGCGTCGGAAGTTCATCGAAAAACTCACTAAAAGAAGACTCTATATTGCCGGTTGTTAATTTGCTTAGAATTATGTTTCAGTTTCATAGTTAGCATATAATTAGGGTAAGGATTAGGTAATAATCCTGTTTAACCATTGTAGGGGCCAACTGGGCTTTATTTGGGCTGATTTGGGTCGAAGTCAGGGCCCATTCAGCCTTGCTGGAATAGTCTGGCGGTGGCACTGCCCAGGGACCGAAATCCCAGGTGTTTTGGGCAGTGGCATAGCCCCAGGTCAGTGATGGTACCGCTGACTTTAATGCCTGGCATGTGGTGGTACCGCTAGTGTCAAGAAGTGGTACCGCCTGACCATAGAGCCCGAGGACTCTGTTAGGCGGTAGTACCACCAGTGTCAGGCGGTGGTACCACCAGTAGCTTGAAAAACCGAGAAGATTCAAATTTGGGCTTCAAATTTGAATCCTCCTAGAGCTTATAAAAACCCCTCCCATCCCTGGGTTGTAGCATGCAAGCACATACACTTTGAAAGCTAGAAAACGTTGTTCAAATCTCTCTAGAAATCCCTCATTTAGTTTTCTCTTATATTCGATTCTAAAGAAAGGAGAGAGTGCTTGTAAGGGTTGTCTCCTAAGCCCATCAAAAGGAGAAAGTGTTGTAAAAGGGAATTGGTCTTCGTCCTTGGAAGGAAGACATCTAGTGAAAAGCCGACGACCTTAAGAGAAGAGGAATTGGGAGTGGACGTAGGTCGTATGACCAAACCACTATAAAAATTCTAGTTTGCATTTCAATATTGTTATTTACATTTCTACAAACCTGTTCATTTACTTACTCCGCTTCCTCCTCACTTTCTTACTACTAGTCATATATGCCCTACAAGCCAATCAAATGAGTGATGGCACTTGTGACTTGATATAAACTCTTTCTCTTTGCTTATTATTAGGTATTTTATCACTTTATCTTGCATGTTGCATATATTGTGATATCCTTGGATCTATGCAATGGGAATTGAATTATGATGAGATTACGATAATGAGACCGATTCACCTTTAAACACAGACCCTAAATAATCCTAAGTCATAGGTTACTCGAGAGGGACATCGAGATAACCGGATAGACTAGTGTGCTATATACTCATGCATATAATGGAGGTGGTTAGTCTCATAGCTACTCGTGTGGGGATACTAAGGGTACAGTGCAGGTGCTCATTGGGGAATGAGTTCACTGATTGATCTGCCTACGGAATGCTGGATGGTTATTGATACCTCATGTCAGATAGTGATTCCGTAGTCCTAGTAGTGTATCTGGTCATTAGACTTGAGACACCAAGGATGTCCTATATGAGTACTCCACTCTTTGATATCAGGCTTATACGTTTGAAAAGTTCCAAATCTAGTACAACCGGTTATTAGGAGTGATAGCCAACCTTACAAGGGCTATTGAGTGTCAATAAAGGATCATCCGCTCTCGGTATCATGAGAGGAATATCCCATGTATTCTTGCTTGAATAAATCTTTGGCCAAGGTTATTCGGATTGAGAGAGAAAGAGTTCTCCGGGAGAATTCGACAAGAGCAAGACTCGAGGAGAGACCGTATGAGCATGATAACACTATGCCCGATATAGGGTCTCTGGGATATTAGATGGATGAAGGACTATAGATATATGGTAACTGAGGATAAATAGGTCTAAAGGATTGGATTATCCTATATCATCTGGGGACTATGGCGTAGTGGCCTAGTACATCTGCAGTCAATGAGTCAGGTGAATTATTATAGAGATAATAATTCACTGAGTCAGAAGAAGTTCTGGTAAGTATCACTCATGGTCAGCTCGATATTGGGCCTAGAGGGTCACACACATATGGTAGGTGTTGTGACGAGTAGAGGTTCGGATATGAGATATCCGCTAGAGCCCCTATCTTATTAGATATCCATTAAGTCCCTAAATTATTGGATCCTCAGATGAGATCCAATAATTGCTAATAAAAGATTATTGGGTAGAGATCCACTAATCCAAGAGGCTTGGGTAATTGGATGGAGATCCAATACCCAACAGGGCAAGATCTATTAGGGTTTACAGGGGGCCTGTATAAATAGGAGAGAACCAAAGCTCTATAGGCTAGGGATTCTTTTGGGAGCCACCTTCTGTTCTCCTCTCCCCAAAGAGGTGCATCATCGTGGTCCCTGCTGTGTGGATACCGAGAGAGGAGGACACTTGACATTCTTCATCCTCTCCTACAGATCTTCAAGGATTCAGGGATATACGATCTCCTTAGGTATTTTCTTTTACACATGTAGTTTTCACAGATTTATTTTGACACACCGATCTTCGCACAACGATGGAACCTTTCTACAAGAAATATATGGTTTTATTTTTTTTTGTTCTTCCATTGCGCATGAGATGTCACCCCATAGGATTTCCCAATACTTACGAATCATTTTAAGTTTATATGTAATCAAAATCAGATTTCATCGAAACGTAATTTTATCACACAAAGATTCCAAAGTTGTTTTAAATCGCCGAAAAGTTATCATTATTAACCGCTGCACTATTTCACACCCCCCTCTTAGTGCCACTCGATCCCTAACAATTGGTATCAGAGCTTGGTTACTCTCATATGGTTTAAAACCCAAGAGAGATGACTTATTCCGGTATGCAAGAGGGTCATTCAATTACACGTCCACCCATGTTCAATGGGTCGGATTACACGTATTAGAAGACTCATATGAGGATCTTTCTTATTTCCATAGACTTTGAGCTTTGAAATATCGTTGAAAATGGATTTCAAAAATCCACTCTTCCGATGAGCGAATGGAATGAATCGAAGAAGAAGGTTTTTGCTTTAAATGCAAAGGCTATGAATACCTTATTTTGTGCACTTGATAAAAATGAGTTTAATCATGTTTTGATTTGTAAATCAGCTTTCGATATTTGGTGTACTCTAGAAATCACTCATGAAGGCACTAGCCGAGTGAAAGAGTCCAAAATCAATATTCTCGTGTATTCTTATGAACTTTTTCGGATGAAACCAAGTGAGTCTATTGGAGACATGTACATCCATTTCACGGATGTCATCAATCGACTCAAAGTACTTAGTAAAGTTTTTTCTAATTTTGAACTTGTAACTAAAATTTTAAGATCTCTTCCAAAGAGTTGGGATCCAAAGGTTACGGCTATTCAAGAGGTCAAGGACCTTAAAACTTTTCCTCTTGAAGAACTTATTGAGTCTCTAATGACCTATGAAATGACATGTCATACTTATGAAGAGCTCGAGAACCCCCTTCCAAAGAACAGGAAGGATATTGCATTAAGAACACAAGAAGACCATTTGAAAGGAACATCAAGTGATGAGGACAGTGACGATGACATTGCACTCTTAACTCAAAAATTTTAAAAATTCATAATGAATAAATTTAAAAATGATACTAAAAATAAACTTGAACCAAAAAAGGACTAAGTCATATGTTACGAATGCAAGAAGCTGGGGCACTTCAAAAATAAATGCCCCTAAGCCAAGAAGAAGCAACCGAAGAAGAAGAAAGCTTTAAAGGCGACGTGGGATGACTCAAGTGACTCCGAGAATGAAGAAACAAGCAACAAAGATGAGGCCAACTTCGCGCTAATGGCTTTAGGAGAAGAGGTATATGATTTAATTAATGAAGATTTATCTTTCGATGAACTTTCAAAAGCTTTTCATGAATTATTTGATGAGTGTAAAACTATTAGTAAGAAGTTTAATTTATTAAAAAAGGAGCATGCTTTATTACTAAATAAACTTGATAGTCTTTAAACTCCCTCTTCACTTCCATGCTCTAAGTATAAACACTTAGAAGCAATAAAAAATGAGAACTTGCTACTTAAAGGGAATCTAAACAAGTTTAAGGTCAGTAGCAAGGGCTTGGACATGATCCTTGCAAACAAGGGTCACGTTGCAAATAGAAGTGGAATTGGATTTGTGAGTGGATCTCACCAAAATCCTACCACCTTCATTAAAGGACTCACACTACATGTACCACCTTGTTTGAAATATAATTTTTGTTATAAATCCGGAGATGTTTACAAATGTCCATTTAAGAAAATTAGTCTACGCAAATTGATATGGGTTCCTAAAGGAATCATAAATAATTCAATGCTAAATAGCAAAGTTAGTAGATCAATTTTTGAAGCACCCAAAATCAAATGGGTACCTAAAAACCATCCTCTTTTGTAGACACACTCACGAGCTAGGAGCAAGAGATGGTATCTTGATAGTGGATGCTCAAGACACATGACTGGAGATCCATCTCAATTCTCTATGCTCACTAGCAAAGAAGAAGGGTATGTCACCTTCGGAGACAACAAGGGTAAAATCATTGGCAAGGGAGCCATAGGTAACAAATCAAGTTTTTTAATTGATGATGTGTTACTAGTTGATAGATTAAAACATAATCTTTTGAGTATTAGTCAATTATGCGATAAAGGTTACATTGTTAGATTTGAATCTAATACTTGCATCATTGAAAAACCAAACAACAACATATCCATGATTTCGTTAAAACAAAATAATATCTACACCATTAATATTAAAGAACTTAGTAATAAAATGTGCTTTTTCATTTTAAATGATGATGCTTGGCTTTGGCATAGGAGATTAGGCCATGCAAGCATGAAACTAATATCTAAAATTTCATCTAAAGAACTAGTACAAGGAATTCCTAATATCAAGTTTGTCAAGGACAAAGTATGTAATGCATGTCAACTAGGAAAACAAATAAAAACTAGCTTCAAACCAAAAAATCAAATAAGCACCTCTAGGCCATTACAATTGATTATATGGATTTATTTGGACCAATTAACATAACAAGCCTAGGAGGTAGCAAATATGTATTTGTCATTGTAGATGACTATAGTAGATACACTTGGACCTATTTCTTGGCTCATAAAAGTAATTGTTTTAAATGCTTCACTAAATTTTACAAACTTGCTCAAAACAAAAAGGGTTTCATGATTTCATCGATTCGGAGTGATCATGGTGGAGAATTTCAAAACCATGACTTCCAAACTTTTTGTGAATCTAATGGATATAACCACAACTTCTCTACTCCGAGGAAACCTCAACAAAATAGAGTAGTAGAAAGAAAGAATACAAATTTATAAGAAATGACAAGAACCTTTTTAAATGAACATAGTTTACCCAAATATTTTTGGGCCGAAGCCGTTAATATGGCTTGCTATGTCGTGAATAGGGTTCTAGTAAGACCATCTCTATCCAAAACTCCATATGAATTGTGGAATAACAAAAAAACTAATGTTTCTTACTTTAAAGTTTTTGATTGCAAATGCTTTATCTTAAATGAAAAGGATACCTTAAGAAAATTCGATGCTAAATCCGATGAAGGCATCTTTCTTGGTTATTTTTCCATTTCTAAAGTTTTTCGTATTTTTAACAAAAGAACTTTAATTATAAATGAGTCTATTCATGTAGTTTTTAATAAAGTTTTTGAACTTAAGAAAAATGATTTTGATGATGATCTTAGTTTTGATGGTTTAAATTTGAATGAACCCTCTCCTCAACAAAATAGCAACTTGGATGCATCTTCTTCCAAATTTTTCTTACCTAAGGAATGGAAGTATGTAGATGCCCATCCTAAGGAGCTAATTATAGGAGACATATCAAAAGGGGTTCAAACTCGTTCCTCTTTTAAAAATTTTTGTGCCAATGCCGCTTTGTTTTCTCAAATTGAACCTAAGAGCATTGACGATACCTTGAAAGATGATTCTCGGGTTATCACAATGCAAGAAGAATTGAATCAATTTGAGAGGAATGATGTATGGAAGCTTATTCCTAAACCTAGTGACCATTTAGTTATTGGCACTAAATAGGTCTTTAGAAACAAGCAAGATGAATGTGGTATCATGGTTAGAAACAAGACTAGATTAGTGGCCAAAGGTTTCGACCAAGAAGAAGGTATCGATTACGAAGAGACATTCGCTCCTATGGCAAGATTAGAAGCCATTAGTAATAATTTTAAATTATTTTAAATGGATGTCAAGATTAGAAGCCATTCGCTCCTATGGCAAGATTAGAAGCCATTACGAAGAGACATTCGCTCCTATGCTCATTGCCTATGCTAGTAGTAATAATTTTAAATTATTTTAAATGGATGTCAAAAGTGCTTTCTTAAATGGCTTTATTTTTTAAGAAGTGTATATTGAATAACCACCCAGATTTGAAAACTCTCTTCTTCCCAATCATGTGTTTAAACTAACTAAGACTCTCTATGGATTAAAACAAGCCCCTAGAGCTTAGTATAAGAGGCTTAGTTCCTTTTTTATTTTAAATAATTTTACTAAAGGCAAGGTTGATACTACATTGTTTATTAAATATTTTAAAAATAATTTTCTTATTGTTCAAATTTATGTTGATGATATTATTTTTGGTTCTTTGAATGAATCACTATGTGAATCATTCACCAAGTATATGAGTCATAAATTTGAAATGAGTCTAATGGGGGAACTAACCTTCTTTCTAGGATTGCAAATTAAACAACTTAGCAATGACATATTTCTTAATCAATCTAAATATATATTAGAATTATTAAAATAATTTAACATGGATGGTTCAAAAGCTATAAATGCTCCTATGAGTACCTCCACTAAGTTAGACATGGGTGAAAGTGGAGAAAATTTTGATCAAAAAACATATAGGGGAATGACAGGTAGTTTACTTTACCACACCGCAACTAGATCGGATATCATGTTTAGTGTAGGACTTTATGCAAGATTTCAAGCTAATCCTAAATTGTCTTATCTTAAAGCTATTAAAAGAATCCTTAGATATCTTAAAGGTACTCCTAACTTAGGATTATGGTATTCAAAATCCGATGACTTTGATTTAAAAGCCTATGCGGATGCGGATTTTGGTGGATGTAGAATAGATAGAAAAATCACATCCGAAATATGCTAATTTTTAGGACATGCACTTGTTTCTTGGTCTTCCAAGAAACAAAACTCGGTTGTACTATCTACGATCGAAACCGAATACATAGCCGCTAGTGCATGTTGTGCATAAGTTATTTGGATAAAAAATATATTAGAAGATTATAAAATTTATTTAAAAAATATTTTCATAAAATATGATAACACTAGTATAATTTGTCTAACCAAAAATCCTATTCAACACTCTAGGACTAAGCATATTGACATTAGGCATCATTTTATACGAGATCATATAAATAATAACAATGTTATTCTAGAATTTATTGACACAAAACATCAATTAGCGGATATTTTCATAAAACCCTTAAATGAAGAATAATTTAACTTTATTAGAAGGGAATTAGGCATGTTGAATTGTCCTCATGAATAAATTTACTTTATGCCTTTTTTTTCAAAAAATTTTCATCATCTTTTCGATTTTTATGGATTTGACTTCATCCTTTTTGATTTCATATTATCTTATGACATCTTAAAGAGTGATATAAGACATCATTCTAGCTTAATCAAACACATTAAACTTCTGTGATACAAAGGATATAAAAATAATAAAAAAGGGAGCAAACTGATCAAAAAGGGGAATTATTGCAGCCCTCCTAAAATCATCTAAGGGTGCTAGTGGTGGCACTGCTAGAACTGGCAGTAGCACCGCCTAGGCATTCTATCCTCAGGAGGTGGCACTGCTCAATTGGCAGTGGCACCGCCCGAAAGCCCCCTTATATAATGGGGGGGGTTAGGGCCGGTGGTGGAACCGCCCCCAACCCGTGGAAACACTCCTAAACCCTCTTCCCATCCTCTCTAAACGCTCCCAAACCTTATCTTCTCCCTCTAAAAGACTAAGAGAGGGTTTCATCTTGGATCAAGACCTCTACCTCCCAAGAAATCTCATATAAGGTAAGAATTGAATTTTTTCCTTTCTTCTCAATACATGGCCTATTCTTTAAAATTTTTCTTACTCTATCATCATGATTAGATATGGCTCCTAGGAGATCATCAAGAGATAAAGGGAAAAAGATGGTAGGAGATTCACATGACCCATCCCTATTTATATCTAATGAAGTAGCCCTTAAGTACCCTAGTTTCGAAGTAAGAACGATGCATAAGAGAAAACATATTGATATAGGTGAACTAGGAAACCTAGAACCCATTAGGTGGTTTGTCGATTTGGATGTCTTGGCCATCTTATAAATCTATGAACTAATTTACCCTAGGTTAGTTAGGTTGTTTTATGCAAATTTAAGCTTGGATGATGATAACATGACAACCTATCTTTTAGGAATCCAAATTTAAATTTTTGATAGTACGATATGTGAGCTAATTGGAATATCTGAAAAGGATAGGGTTGGTATTTCAAAAGACAATGGGATATAAATGCAATCGGAGTAATCTACTCCGAGGCTTTAGTGACTATTTTTGCAAATCCTAACCTAGGCATAGTCCCTAAAAGCTGTGAGCATTTGTTACCTTTCAGTTCTAAAATTCTTTATCACATCATCATAAGCATCCTTATTCTTAAACAATATCACCATGATGAAATTAGTCAATTAGAGTTAGGAACCATGTATTGGATAATGACCGGACAAAATATCGGTTTTGGATACCTGATCTGGCAACATATGATGGAAATAACATCTAAAGACTTGATGTTACCATACGAGGGATTAATCACTAGATTGCTATATGCCCATAATATCATAATATCACCCGATGAAGAAGTGATAAAAGTAGACAGATATAACACTATTAATAGAAACCTGCTCAAGAGACTTAGGTGCATTTTTACAAACGGAATATGGACTAGGCAGCCTAGAAGGACCGATCCAGCTCCCCCTCTAGTAGAACAACCTGAAACACCAGTCTTTAGGGGAAGTGAATCTCCTCCTCCTAGTCACTTTGGTGCAGCACCATCAGAACCAGCTCCTGCTCTATCTTCTGAAGATCCAATCATGATAGAAATAAATCAAATCAAATTGCAGCAAGCTAAAATTTTGAGTGAAGTATGACAAATGAATCGGAAGCTAGATCACTTGTATAGGCATTTTGGTGTTCCACCTGAAGAATAGCTATTGTATTGAACCTTTTGACTCTTGTAAACCTCTATGCTACTTTGACATACTTTTGAAATTGTCCTAATATATGATGTTGTATGTTTCTTTCCAAATTTTTTCTTTTTCTCTCAACTTCGAGTATCTTCATGATATTATCTATTCGGATTTTGAATGATATTTTTTGAATGGAGCTCTTTTTTTTATCCAAATGATGCCTTCATGATGTTGTAATATTTGGTGTCTTCTTTGAATGATGGATCTTGATGGTATAGTTGATTTTATACTCCCTTCACCTCCTTTTTGTTGATGACAAAGGGGGAGAAGAATGTAACAAATGAGTTGATGACATGTGCAAATGACTTGATTTGCATACATCGTATTGAGAAGAATATGACAAATAAATTAACAAATAACCTATATGTATCGTATTGTATCGCAATGACTTATATGCTGTGTATTGCAATATGATGGAATGAAAATGCCTTATATGTTTTATATTGCAATTTAATTGCTTTTGCCATGCTTTATAATTGAAAGTTGGTTGATATCTTTAAAAGCATCACAATAAAATGTGTATCATATCGTATCACATGTATCGCAAATGCTTTCTTAAAAAAATTTGCTATCATGTCATGATTAATAATTAGCATTTTTCATTGATATGATAAGTTATCATTTGATGATGTATTGCTTAATGATATCATGCCTTGCATTATGGTTTTTATATCGATATCATTTGATACATATCATATTTCAAACTATAATTGGTATCTCTTGTCGAAATAATGAATGTCTATTATTCGACTTGAAAATATGTATCATGCCATAACATTGAGAAAAATATAAAGTTTTGTATTTATCAATGAAAAAACATGCTTGTTAAGCATGATGATAAGTTCAATGAATGAAACTTATCAGTTTCAATTTGAATTCAAAAAGATTGAATTCAAGCATTTGCTTTCTCATAATATGGCATATAGATAGGGGGAGTTAAGATTAACTCCGTCATCAATTGATTGTCGTCATAAAAAAGAGGGAGATTGTTGAATCTCGGATTTTGATGATAAAGTCAATTGATGGGTTATTTGATCTAATCTATATTATAGAGATAAGTGTGCAGGATTAACTACTATAGCTTGAAGACATAAAGCAAATTATTGGAGTCAAGTAGTTGGGAGTTCGAGAGTCCACCAGAAGTTCGAAGGATCGTCGGAGGTGCTGCCAGAACGAACTAAGAAAAAATCGAAAACTTATCGAAGGTTTCGGAAGTTCACTAGAAAGATCGTCGGAGGTTCACGGAGCTTACTGAGATGGTTTGGAAGCTTGCCAAAGACTCGTCGAACTCACCACAGAGTCTAGGAGCCTGTTGGGAATCCGCCGGAAGAAATCTGAGGGTGCGTCAGAAGTCCATTGAAAGTTCATTGGAAGTCCATCGAAAGTTCATCGGAAAGCTCGCCGAAAGAAGACTCAACATTGTCGATTGTTAATTTGCTTAGAATTATATTTTAATTCTATAGTTAGCACATAATTAGGGTAAGATTTAGGTAATAATCCTGTTTAACCCTTGTAGGGGCCAATTGGGCCTTATTTGGGTTGATTTGGGCCGAAGTCAGAGCCCATTTAGCCTTGCTGGAATAGTCTAGCGGTGGCATCGCTAGACCTAGCCGGTGGCACCGCCCAGGGACCAAAATCCCTGGTGTTTTAGGCAGTGGCACCGCCCTAGGTCAGCGGTGGTACCGTTGACTTTAATACTTGGTAGGCGGTGGTACCGTTAGTGTTAGGTTGTGGTACCGCCAGACCACAAAGCCCAAGGACTCTATCAGGTGGTGGTACCACCAGTGTCAGGTGGTGGTACTACCAGTAGCCTGGAAAATCGAGAAGATTCAAATTTGGGCTCCAAATTTGAATCCTCTTAGGGCCTATAAAAACCCCTCCCATCCCTAGGTTATAGCATGCAAGTACATACACTTTGAAAGCTAGAAAATGCTATTCAAATCTCTCTAGAAATCCCTCCTTTAGTTTTCTCTTGTATTCGATTCTAAAGAAAGGAGAGAGTGCTTGTAAGGGTTGTCTCCTAAGCCCGTCAAAAGGAGAAAGCATTGTAAAAGGGAATTGATCTTCACCCTTAGAAGGAAGACACATAGTGGAAAGCCGGTGGCCTCAAGAGAAGAGGAATCGGGAGTGGACGTAGGTCATTTGACCAAACCACTATAAAAATTTTGGTTTGCATTTCAATATTATTATTTACATTACTATAAAACCTATTCATTTACTTACTCTACTTCCTCCTCACTTTCTTACGAATCATTTTAAGTTTATACGCAATCAAAACCAAATTTCATCGAAATGTAATTTTATTGCATAAAGTTTTTGAAGTTGTTTTAAATCACCGAAAAGTTATCGTTATTAACCGCTGCACTAATTCACCCCCCCCCCCTTTAGTGTCGCTCGATCCCTAACACAATGGATATAGTCTAGTAGATGCATGTATGAATGAATGAAGAAATGATTATACTTGTGAAGATGCATGTATGAATGAATGAATAAATGATCATAAATGTTTATGTATCTCGACCAAAGGCAGGTATGTCGATTCTCTTCGAGATTAGTGGACCATCATACGTGATGGTTAGATGGTTCCTCCATCTGCTGTTGGGAGGAATGTGTCCCCACTTGGGCGGGTGAGGGATACCACTCAATCTACTGTTAGGAGTGCGATATAGATTATCTCCATTCACTATTGAGAGGAATCCATCCCGTAGAGTATGCCTCTCCATCTGCTATTGGGAGAGTGCACCATTGGGTGTGATGTACACCTTTGTTATCTAACTATCTTGTATGTGTTGCATGTGGCTGATGCATGATTTTACTTAAGAAATTATCATTATTTTTCATATGCTTAAGTTTTATGATAAATCAATATATTATTATTTCTTATTAAATTATTGATATTTGTTTCACAAATGTTAGATTATTTTTATGATTTTTCCGAGGTTCCTACCAGCATATGTGGTTACTGATATATTTTTATCCTATATTTATTTTTAGCATAATCGATAATTTTGTAATAGATCTGAAGTTTGGATGGAAGAGACTTGTAACCCTACTAAGAAGATGTGATCTCTTTTTATTAATAAAATATTTATTATTATAAAGGCAAGGATTTGAATTCAAGGATAAAAAAAAGAAAGAAGTATATTCTATAAATTATGATTAATAAAATGATGATTTAATATATTTTATAAATCTAGGATGTGACAATTTCCAACTAAGCTATCAAGTATAAGAGCATCAAATAATAATAAGAAAACTAATGCAACTCAGTTATTAAAACTTATAGGATAGTTGAGTATTGTGTCTCATGCTTTTGCAAATATAGATAGTTTACAAGACTCATGACCTGAGCTCTAATACCATAGCTATAACACCCTACTCCTAGTTCCACTCAAATCCTATTTGCATGGCTATAGTCGAATGCCACATTACAATTTTCATTACTACTATAATAGGAATGCAACAAAAAGTAGACAATCTTAAAATTATAACATGCTAACTTACTAAATAAAATTGATAGAGTCCTCCCTGTATATAATGTTTTTGACACTTGTATATAATTATAACATTTAACTAAAAGAAAATACAAACATAACATATCTAAAATTTATATATACAAAATGCCCATAAGTCATCGTCCATTTCTACTTTAGTTTGGGTTGTACATGCTCACTTCACTACCCAATCACTTGGGTGTGGTGCTAGTATCCTTGAAAATTAAGGTTTATAATAAGTAATCACTCATTAAGTATAAGCCTTTATAGTTTTATTCAAGAGAGCACACATTATGTCATATATATTATATTTCAAATTTATCAACAAAAGATAATTAATAGCAAACACCTTAGCCTATGACGTCTTCAGCAAGCATAACCCTATAACATAATATATGTAAAATAAAGAGAAAATTCTATATCAAAATTATTCAAAATTCTTATATACACATGTAAAAAATATAGCAAATTTATGGACTTCCATACTCTATATCATAACATATACGTGCACTCTTACACCTCATCGTAATATATATGTGCACTCCCATCTCATACGTTATAATATATATATATATATATATATATATATATATATATATATATATATATATATATATATATATACACTTTTACACTACACGTCATAATATATACGTGCACTCTCACACAGCACGTCATAGCATATATGTGCACTTCCACACTACACATCATAATACAGACATGCACTTGATATCGTATGTTATTGCATATACATGCATCACACGTTGTAACATATCCATGCCTTTTTACACCATGTATTATAGAAAATACATGCACTCTCATATCTCATGTCATCATACATGTATGCATATAAAGCATTTCATCACAATTCATATATTTTTATGCTTATAAATATATTTATTCGTATTTAGCTCTTGCCTAACTCATGATAATCAAATCATTCAAAATATATTTCCTAAAATACATTATAAATATCATAATTTATATGACTACTATTTTGTAGTTAATTAAACTTATACTTATGTGGTTGAACTAAAAAATAAAGATGTTAATGAAAGACCATGTTCTTTAATGATTGAGTGTGCTAGGAAGTGATATACCTATTAAACCATTCCACAATTCTACAAAGAAATATTGCTTTACTATTCTAGCTTCCCAAATGATCTTGAATTATCAATAAATTTTGTAGAAGACATATAAAACTAAATACATACTAAATTTTAGCTTAAAACAGAATCATTTGGAAGCTACACTACCCTCCTAATTCAACTAGGTTGAACTATCTAAACTTATAAACCTTATATTTTGGTGTACAAATGTGGTATTCACTCAATTTCAAATCTCGTAGAACCTAAGGAACCTTTTAAAACATATCAAAAGGCCAATGTCTGATTGTATCCCTAAATGGGTCAATTTAGTTCAAATATGACACTAGAGTACCTAATTTGCTATAATATGTTCATATGGACCTTACTGATGCTACGGTATTTTTTTTAGCCCACAATATTACCTCATAACATTCAACTCAACCCACTCAAATATGATTGCTCATGAGCATATTCCTTATACAAAGTTGAAGTTATTTCAATATGCTATTGTTCATGACTAAGGAATGTATTAAAGGAGTTAGTTATTAGTTGTCAAATATTTAATCTCATAATTCCTTACGCATGATGGGGTGTTTCATAAACTAGTATTTATTTTGATGTTCTAGGGTTAGAAAGAGGTTTAGAAACTGAAGATATTGGCAAAAGCCCTCTCTTGGATGTTTTCTTGAGTGATGAGTCTTTTATTTTCAGTTCTATATCCTCGTTTATTATCCTTGAGGTGGTAAATTTTTTGTATCCATTTGTGATTTTAAACTTGGTGGTAAAATATTTTATGATTGTGTTAAAGTATTTTTCTGAGATTGTTCCTTTTCTATCTAAAAAAACCTATTCCAGCAAATACAACCCTACTATTGACTTTCTTTCAAAATCCATTTTGCATCACCCCTATATCAGTTTGGTATCAAAGCTAAAGGTTACAGATCATGGCATGGCAGAATGGAAAAGATATTGGTGAATATAGTGGCCACTAAGATGATGTTGAGTTGTTGAGGCTGCAGTTACAAAAATTGCTACATAGTCTATAAGACAAAAATAAATTTATCAAAGAACTTCAATATAGAAACAACCAGCATGAAAATGATGTCCAAGAGTTTACTTCTAATGATGATACACCTCCTCACTCAAGGGAGTTGAGAAGATTTCGGGCAAGGCATGTAGTCCAAGACGAGTGGCAGAATAAATATAATTCAAGATTAAATATTCTAGAGTTTAAAGATTAAATTAATGTTGATGACCTTATTAATTAGCTTAATACAATGGAAAGAATTTTTAATTTTCATGAACCACTAGAACAAAAGAAGGTAAAACTTGTGGCACTTAAACTCAAACAGAATGCATCTTTTTTGTGAAAAAATCTGAAGAAGCAAAGAGAATGTGAGAGGAAGAGTAAGATTGTGATATGGGAGAAAATGAAAAGGGAGCTGAAGAGAAAATACTTACCTGATAACTATAAGCAAGAAATCTTTCTCAAAATTCATGATTTTAAGCAAAAAGATCTTAGTATGGAGGAGTACACAACAGAATTCGATAATCTCATGTTAAAAGGAGGGCTTGTGGAACCAAAAGAGCAAACTATTGCAAGATACTTAGGAGATTTGAAATATAAAATTACTAAAGTAGTTTAACTACAGCCATATTAGTCTTTAAATGATGTGAGCAAGTTTACTTTAAAAGTTAAAAAGCAATAAAAGTTTAAAAAGAGTTTTCAGTATGGGTCAAAAGAAGGCTATACAAAGGGAGAAAGTTCCAAGTCTATTGTCCAGAGCAAGGTGGTATCAAAGGTGCAAGACAAGGGTGAAGGATCTACTAGCAGCAAATAAACACCTAATTCTTCTATCCTAAGTGGTCGAAAATGCTTCAAATGTCATGGTTTTAGGCATATTACTTTATATTGTCCAACTAGGAGGATTATTACTTTGGTTGAAGATCATAGTGATGAAGAAGAAAATAAAACTGATGACGAACCAAAATATAATGATGATAGGAAGAGGTTACTTATGCTAATCATGGTTTGTCTATTATGCCGCAACATAGCTTACAAGTATCCCATGTGGTTGAGGATGAAAGTTGGGTGAGAAAGAATGTGTTTCACACTAAATACACTTCTCATGACAAAGTATGTTTGGTGATCATTAATAGTGGCAGCTTTGAAAATATAGTATTTTTGGAGATGGTGCATAAGTTAAAGTTGGACACAATCTTTCATCCACATCCTTATCAATTATGCTGGCTATAAAAAATGAATGATATCAAGGTAACTAAAAGATATTTAGTTCTATTTTCTATTAGCAAGTATTATAAAGATGAAATATGATGTGATGTTACTCCTATAGATGCTTGTCATTTGTTGTTAGGTAGACCTTAGCATTATGATAGAAGGGTGTTATATGATGATTACAAACATACTTATTCTTTTAATGTGAATGAAAAGAAGATTATTTTAGCTCGATTACAACATTCTAAAATCAATACACTAAAGAAGGAAATTAGTGCTTTTATGTCTTATGGTGAATGCAAGAGTGAATTAGAAAGAGGTGGTCATGTTTTAGCTTTAGTAGTTGTAGAAGAGAATGAACAACATAAGGAGATACTAGCAATTATGAAATCAAACCTGGAGGAGTTTCAAGATGTTATACCGAAAGAGATTTCACATGGCCTTCCACCTTTAAGAGATACCCAATATCATATTGATCTTCTTCCGGGGGCTATTTTACTTAATAAGGTAGCCTACAGAATGAGTCCCAAGGAGTATGAAGAACTTTAAAGACAAGTGAATGAGTTGGTAGAAAAGGAATTGATTTGGGAGAGCCTAAGTCCTTATGTAATTCCAACTTTGTTAGTGCCAAAGAAGGATGATTCTTGGAGAACGTGTGTGGCCAGTCGCGCCATCAACAAAATCATAATTGACTATCATTTTCCCATTCCAAGGTTAGATGATTTACTTGAACAATTATGTGATGCTTTTATTTTCTCTAAAATTGATTTGAGGAGTGGTTATCACTAAATAAGAATGAGGTCTAGAGATAAATGGAAAACATCATTTAAAACTAGAGATGGCTTAGATAAATAGTTAGTTATTCCATTTGGGCTATCTAATGCTCCTAGTACTTTTATTATATTCATGAATCATATACTTAAGCTATGTATAGGACTTTTGTTATGATTTACTTTGATGACATATTAGTATACAGCAGGAGTAAAGAGGAGCATATAAGTTATTTTAAAAAGATATTTCTTATTTTGAGATAGTAAAACCTTTATGCTAATATAAAGATGTGTGATTTCTTTACAACTAGTGTTGTATTTTTTGGGTATATTGTTTCAAAAGATGAAATCATGATGGATCAAAGTAAGGTAGAGGCTATTCTTAATTGGTTAACACCTGCTTCATTACATGATGTGAGGAGTTTCCATAACTTAATTTTCTTTTACAAAAGATTCATCAAGAGTTTCAGCTCTATTGTTGCTCTAATCATTGAATGCTTGAAAGATGATGAATTCAAGTGGACTAGTGAGGCAAATTATGTCTTTGAATTATTCAAAAGAAAAGTGACTGAAGCTCTTATCTTAGTTTTACCTAATTTTGACAAGGTATTTGAGGTTGAATGTGATGTCTCTAATATGAAAATTAGTGCTGTTTTGAGTCACGACGGAAAAGCCTATTTCCTTTTTTAGTAAGTAGCTAAATGATACAAGAAGGAGATATTCTACCTACGTAAAGAGTTTTATACTATTTATTGAGCTTTATCTCATTAGAGTCAGTATCTTCTTGCCAAGCCATTTGTCTTATATTCTGATTATGAGGCATTAAAGTTTATTAATCACCAGCACAAGCTAAATAAGAGGCATGTAGTTTGGGTAGAGTCCTTGCAATCTTATAATTTTACAATCAAGCATAAATTTGGTGTTTAAAATGCAGTTGCTGATGCATTGAGCAGAAAGCATTCTTTGTCATCAATAATGAAAGTTAAAGTGGTTAGATTTTAGACATTCAAATATCTCTATGAGAATAACATGGATTTCGACTCAATATAGCAGAATTATAAATTAGGTTCTTTTCAATAATTTTCTATCCTTGATGGTTTTCTTTTTTGAGCTAATACCTTATATGCTCCATTTTGTTCATTGAGACAAGTAATTCTAGTTAAAGCTTATGGTGGTGTTTGGGAGGACATTTCGATAGGAATAAGACTCTAGCTCTTGTTCAATCAAATTTCTCTATTGGCCTAAGATGTTCAGAGATATGGAGAGACTTGTAAAGTAATGTCGAGTGTGTCATTTGACAAAAATAAGAAGTCAAAATTTTGGTTTGTGCACTCCATTTCTAATGCCTAATGCTCAATAGAACAAAGTGAGGCTTGATTTTGTTTTAGGAATACTAAGAACTCAAAGAAACAAGGATTCTATCATCATTGTTGTTGATAGATTTTCAAAAATGTCTCAATTTGTCCTCTATAATAAATCAAATGATGCATCTCATATCACTGATTTATATTTGAAGGAGATTGTTAGATTGCATGGTATTCCAAGAGCTATAGTGTCTAATCGAGATTCAAAATTTCTTAGTTATTTTTGAATAACTTTTTGGAGGAAGTTGGGTACTTCTTTGAATTTCAACAACTCACATCATCTACAAACTGATGGGCAAACTAAGGCAATGAACAAAAGCTTGGGAAACTTGCTTAAAGGTTATGTTCATAAGAACATTAAGAAATGGGATCTCATTCTTTCATAAATTAAGTTTGCCTACAATCATTCCATGTATCATAGCATTAGTAAGAGTCCTTTTGAGGTTGTTTATGGTGCTAATCCTACTAGTCCTTTAGACTTGGTTCCTTATTCAACAACCAAACAATTTAATAGAGATGTTGATAAGAAAGCTAAGCAGATAAAGAAGTTGCATGAGCGGTGTTAAAGTAACCATAGAGAAGCAAAATGAGAGGTACAAGCAAGCTGCCAACAAACATAAAAAACATATGGAGTTTAATGCAAGTGATTTGGTTTAGATTCATCTAATAAAGGAGAGGTTTTCACTAAGCAAATTTGAAAAATTGAAACCAAAGGTTGATGGTCCATTTAAGGTACTTAATTGAATTGGTGGGAATGCTTATGAGATTGAGTTACCTGAAGATTGTGAGGTGTCCCCAATATTTAATGTGGCTAATTTAAGTCCTTATCAGAATCATACTAATGAAACAAATAAAGCCTTGAGGATAAGTCATTTTCAACTAGGGGAGAATGACATAGGAGTGCTTAATTTGCTGTAATCTGCTCATATGGACCTTACTAATGCTACGGTATTTTTTTTAGGCCACAATATTGCCTCATAGGCTTCAACTCAACCCACTCAAATATGACAACTGTTTCATGACTTGAGGATAAGTTAAAGCTATTTTAAGGTACTTTTCTTCATGACTAAGGAATACATTAAAGGAGTTAGTTTCTAGTTATAAAATATTTAATCTCATAATTCCCCATATATGAAGGGTTATTTTATGCATTAATATTTATTTTGATATTTTAGTGTTAGAAAGGGGTTTAGAAACTGAAGATATTGGCTGAAGCTCTCTCTTGGAGTTCTCTCAAAAACTTTATATCTCTTGGATGCTTTCTTGAGTGGTGAGTCTTTTATTTTCAGTTTTGTATCTTTGTTTATTATCCCTTGGATGGTGAATTTTCTGTATCCCTTTGTGATTTTAGACTTGGTGGTGATCTATTTTACGATTATGTTAAAGTATTTTCGTGTGATCATTCCTTTTCTGTTCGAAAAAACTTATTCCAGTAAATACAATTGTACTATCAACTTTCTTTCAAAATACATTCTGCATCACTCCCGCACCAAAATAGAATACATTCTTAGAAAATAAGAGATTCTAAGTACCTCAAATTTAGACAATCATAGCTCTATGCACCGATCTTAGATTAAGGTTATACTAGAGGTCTTAGAAGCATAAGAGAATTATACAAAATATAGCCAACAATTAAATATTAATTCAAAGTTTAGGCTACTCAAAAGTAGCTAAAAAAATAGCCTATAATCTATAAAACTAAAATCCTAAGTATAGCAAGAGAAGAATTAGTTTTTTCTTATCTTAATCTTTCGTAGAGCTAGGGTTTCCTAACTTCCATGAGAAAAGCTAAGAGAATGACTAAAGAAAAAAAGAAAGGTTAGCAAAGATGATAAGGCCAAAATAAGATAGAGGTGCTTAAGAGGCTACCTTGAGGTCTAGGGTTCAATTCCAACCCATTAGGCCTTATTTCAAGTTCTTTTTTCTCTTTTCTTTTCTTTTTTTACTAATATAACTTTAATATTACTCTAACTTCAATTAAGTTTAATTTGGTTTAACAAAGATGATATTTTTTAGTTTAAACTTATCTTTTAATCTCACTTATGTATCTCAACATTTAGTACAATCCTCTTGTTTGATTTGCATCTTCATTTAATTTTTCATTACTCCATCCATGCCTAAGTACCTTATAATCCTCTATATATGATTGTAAGCCTCAAATTTTCTTATATTAGTCATGGTCAAACTCATTAAGCCTTGAAATTCACTTAAGATCGATTAAAATTCAATCGTCACTTCTAGTCACTATATGCATGCTTATTACAATAATATAATCTCATATTTAAGTCCATTAATATACTTTGGCTTATTGTACTGTACTTAAAGTAAACATTATTGCTTATTTATGCTGAACCAACATTTTATAGAATACTGAGATCGAAATTTTCGAAAAGCATGTATTTCCATCATAAAAGTCGAAGACATGAGACTATCATTTATCATATTTATGAAATACAGTTATCACAAATCATGTCACTACACCCTCTCACATATACTTTGAAAATTTTATGTCATTTCTCTCTAGAAACCCTAGAGAGCAACGTCCTCTCTAGACACCCTCAAGAGAAACCCACAAGCGCCAAAATATTCCTCACATCTTACTCTTTTTACCAAAACATAAAGATACATGAGATATTTATAGGAGAATTAAATTTTAATTTGAATAGTTTCCTTACTTTATGAGAACTCCTTATTGTACTAGGATTCCTTGTCATCTTTGTTGAATCTCAAATTTTGATAATAAAATGAATTGATAAATTATTGATATAATCTATATGTCGAGAAAAGTGTGTCGGATTAACTATGATAGCGAACAAGGCATAAAGCAAATATACTACCAGAGTTAAAGATCGAATGATTCGTTTAGAGTCTGAGAGTTCGTTGAGAGTCTGAGAGTTCATCGAGAGTCTAAAAGTTCATCGGAAGTGTTGCTGGAATTTGTCGAGAGTTCATCGGGAGCTTGCCAAAATGTACATCGGAAGTTCGTCGAAAGTTTGCCGGAGCTCACTAAGAAGATCAAAGCTTGCCAAAGAAGCTCGTCGGAACTCGCTAAGAAGATCGTCGAGAGTTCGAAAGCTTGCTAGGAGTCTGCTAGAAGATTTTCGAGAGTTCGTCGAAAGTCCACGGAAGATTGCCAAAAGCTCGCTAGAAGAAATTTTAACCAACTGGACTTACTTAATTAAGTATATGCCTTAAATGTCATAATTAGGGTATAATTAGAGTTAGGTTTAGAAGGTAATCCTATTGACTCTGTTAGGAGCCAACTAGGCCTGTATTCGAACTGGTTTGGACCAGACTCATGGCCCAAATAGTATTGCTGAACCTTGTCTGATGGTGGCACCACCATAACTGGGCGGTGGTGTTGGGAAATCCAAGTGGGCGATATCTCATGCGCAACAGAAGAACAGAAAACAAAACACCCTAAATTTGCGTAAAAAGGTTCCGTCATCGTGCGAAGATCGTTGCGTCAAAACAAATTCACGAATCCGAAAACTACATGTGTAAGGAACTATAGTACATAGGGAGATCGTATATCCCTGAGATTCCTGTAGATCCATAGCGGAGGATGAAGGAGGTCAAGCATCCTCCTCTCTAGCAGTATCCACACAATAAAGACTGCAACGATGCTCCTCTATGGGGAGAGGAGAATAGAAGGTGGCTACCAAGAAAACCCTAGCCCATGGGCCTTTGGTTCCCTCCTATTTATAGAGGCCCCCTGTCAACCCTAATGGATCTAGCCCTATTGCATATTGGATCTTTATCCTATTACCCAAGCCTCTTAGATCAATCGGTCTCTACCTAATAATCTAGCTCCTATTGGATCTCATCCATGGGATCCAATAATGTAGGGCTTATTTGATATCTAATAAGATAGGGGCTCCAACGGATATCTCATATCTGAACATCTACTTGTCGCAACACCTACCATATGTGTGTGACCCTCTAGGCTCAATATCGAGCTGGCCGTAAGTCATACATATCAGAACTCCTTCTGACTCAATGAATTATTATCTCTATAATAATTCGATCAACTCATCGACTGCGGATGCACTGGCCATTACGCCACAGTCCCCAGACAATATAGGAGAATCTAATCATTTGGACCTATTTACCCTCAGTTACTATGTACCTATAGTCCCTCATCCATCTAATATCCTAGAGACCGTATATCGGGTGTGGTGCTATCAAGCCCATACGGTATCCACTCGAGTCTCGCTCTAATCAGATTCACCTGAAGAACTCATTCTCTCTCAATCTGAATGACCCTGGCCAGAGATTTGCCTAAGCAAAAATATATGGGATATTCCTCTCATGATACCAAGAGTGGATGATCCTCTATTAATACTCAATAGCCCTCGTAAGGTTGGCTACCACTCCCAATAATCGGTTGTACTAGATCTGAAACTTTCAAACCTATAAGTCCAGTATTCAAGAGTGGAGTACTCATGCAGGACTTCCATGGTGTCTCAAGTCTAAGGACCAGATACACTACTGGGACTATGAATTCACCATCTAACGTGAGGTATCAATAACCATCCAACATTCCGTAAGCAGATCAATTAGTGAACTCATTCTCTAATGAGCACTTGCACTGTACCCTTAGTGTCCCCACACGAGTAGCTATGAGACCAGTCACCTCTATCTTATGGACAGGTATACAGCACACCAGTCTGTCCAGTTATCTCGATGTCCCTCTCGAGTAACTTATAATTGGGATTATTTAGAGTCTGTGTTTAAAGGTGAATCAATCCCATTATCATGATCTCATCACGATCCGATTCCCATTTCATAGATCCATGGACATCATAATATACATCTAGATAATGTGAGAAAATGCCAATAATCATAAGCAAAGAGATCGATGCAGCGTGTTACAGGTGCCATCACTCACGTGATTGGCTTGTAGGGCACCTATAACTAGCAATCTCCCACTTGACCTAAAGTCATTCACCTATGTGTTTAATCCCCATCAGATCTCTATGATGCTCAAAGATAATCTGAGTCAATAGCTTTATCAGTGGATCTACAATGTTATCTTCGGATAGAACTCTTTCCACTACTATATCTCTTTGGGCCATGATCTCTCTAACAAGTTAGAACCTCCTCAGAACACTTCTGATGAAACCTGGGTTCCCTTATTTGAGTAATCACTCCATAGTTGTCACAATATAAGGGAATTAGCTCCTCGCTGCTTGGCACGACTCCCAAATCTGTGATGAACTACTTTATCCAAACTCCCTCCTTTATTGCATCTACTGTAGCAATGTACTATGCCTCTATGTGGTCGAGTCAGTAGTAGTGTCTTACTTAAAATACTTCCAGCATATTGCTCCTCCATTCAGAATTAATACATACTTTGAATTAGACTTGCCATCATCGACATTGGACTGGAAGCTCGAGTCCATGTAGCCCTCAATCTTGATGCTACTTTCTCCATATACCAGTAAAAGATCCTTAGTCCTTCTCAAGTACTTAAGGATACACTTTATTACTTTCTAGTACTCCAAGCTTGGATCTGCCTGATACCTGCTCGTGATACTCAGAGCATGCGCACTATATTAGGCCTAGTATATAGCATAGCATACATGATAGATCCTATTGCTGAGGCATATGGTATCCTATCCATGTGTGTCCTTTTTTTAGGAGTCTTTGTTCGGATTTGAGCAGCACTAAGAAGGGGGGGGGGTGAATTAGTGTAGCGGATTTAAACTTGTAAACTCAAAACCGATTTCGGAGATAGTTGATTCATATGAAAATTTTGATCCGACGAAAAAATGATTTAGTTAAAATAGTTCAAGTGAATGCAATTGAGAGTAGGGAGAAGAAAATAGAGCGATTTGCAACTAAGTAAATATAAGATGTAGAATATTTAAAAACTCACAATCAAAGTAAGCAGCGATGTATACTGGTTCGGTCGAAAGACCTACGTCCACTTCCAAAGCCTCCTCCGATGAGCCTCCCAACTTCCACTATCAAATCTCTTGAAGAGAAAGGACCAAATACCCCTCTTACAAACTTTTACAAGTGGTTCACTCTCTTATAGATTTTTCACAAAGAAAGAGGGAGGTGAACACTCAAGCTATTGAAATAAGACATTGTTATAGTTTTGACTTGGTTTTGAACTTCTCAAAAAGGTGCTTTTTCAGCTAAGAAAAGAGGGATATTTATAGACTTAATTGGCTTTAAAAAATGAAGCCAAAAAGAGTTCCATCCTGGGTTTGCTGGGTACTGGCGATACTATCGCCTGATAGAGTCCTCGGGCTCTATGGTCTGGCGGTACCACCTCCTGCTAGGCGGTACCACCGTTGGTAGGTAATAACTGTCAGTGGTACTACCGCTGACCTGGGACGATATCACAGTCGGCTAAGTATTAAAGTCAGCGGTACCACCGCTGACCTAGGGCAGTACCACCACCTAGAACATCTGGGAGTTTGTTCCTGAGGCGGTGCCACCACCAGACTGTTCCAACAAGGCAGAATAGACCCTAACTTTGGCCCAAATCAGCCCAAATAAGGCCCAGTTGGCCCCTACTAGGGTTAAACAGGATTATTACCTAATCTTTACCCTAATTATGTGCTAACTACGAAATTGAAATATAATTCTAAGCAATTTTCAATCAGCAACATCAAGTCTTCTTCCGGTGAGCTTTCCGGCGAACTTCTGATGGACTTCCGACACTCCCTCGGATTTCTTTCGGCGGACTCCAATAGGCTCTTGGACTCTATAGCGAGTTCGATGAGTCTTTGGCAAGCTTCCAAACCTTCTTGGTGAGCTCTGCAAACCTCTGACGATCTTTTCGACGAACTTTCAAAACCTTCGGCAAGTCCCCGATTCTTTCTCGGTTGGTTCCGGCAGCACTTCCAATGATCCTTCGAACTTCCGGTGGACTCTCGAGCTCCCAACAACTTAACTTCGGTAATTTACTTTATGTCTTCGTGCTATCGTAGTTATTCTTGCGCACTTATCTCAATAATATGGATTAGATCAAATAACCTATCAATTGACTTCATCATCAAAATCCGAGATCAACAATCTCCCCCGTTTTGATGATAACAATCAATTGATGACAGAGTGAATCTTAACTCCCCCTATCTATATGCCATATTATGAGAAAGAAAATACTTGAATTTAATTTCCTTGAATTCAAGCCAAAATCGATAAGTTTCATCCGTTGAACTTATCATCATGCTTAACAAGCATGTTCTTTCATCTATAAATATGAAACTTCGTATTTTTCACAATGTCATAACACCTATTTTCAAGTCGAATGATAGATATTCATCATTTCGACAAGAGATACCAATTATAAATTGAAATATAACAAGGATCAAATGATATCAATAAAGTGCACAAAATCAAGGCATGATATCAAATGAAATAATAGCTTATCATATCAATAAAAAAAACCTAATTATTAAACATGATATGATAGCAATTTTTTTTTAAAGAAGCATTTGCGATACATGTGATACATTATAATACGATACAAATTTTATTGCGATGCTTTTAAAGATATCAACCAATTTTCAATTATAAAGCATGACAAAAGCAATTAAATTACAAAATAAAAAATATAAGACATTTTCATTCCATCGTATTGTAACACACAACATATAAGTTATTTATTAATTTATTTGTCATATTCTTCTGAATACGATACATGCAAGATATTTTATATATGACGCATGCAAGATGTTTTATCAAGTCATTTGCACATGTCATCAGTTTATTTGCACATTCTTCTCCCCCTTTGTCATTAACAAAAAGGAGATAAATTCGATAAAAATGATCATCATAAGGTATCATCATGCATATCATTTATCAAACATATCATATCAAACACACATGATATGTCATCCTTGGTGGATAAATCTGAAAAATGTTTTGATCATTTTTGTTCATGTTTATGAAATCCAGAAAAAGATAAATCATCAAAGATTCATTCATAAAAGAGAATGTAAGGTGTAAGATGTGATTTTGAAAATTCAAGAATAAAATAGCAAAGTGGAAGCATAGATCATTCATCAAACATCTTATATCAATTTTAAGATAAAATCCGTGAGAAAGAGATGTCAAAATTCATAAAGCTTCAACATGGCATTTATGAATCAACATCAAAAATTTCATAGAAAGATTCAACATGACATTCTTATAATGATTCATGAGGGGGAAGACATTAAGTTTTAAAGCTTTGATTTGTAAAAATCTAAAATGAACATTCAAGAGCTTGATTTTTTGTTAAAGCAAAATTCATGACATTAAATATCTTTAGTCATGCTTAAAGGTGGTGGAGGGAGCATAAAATCAATTTTACTACATCATTAAGAACTATCATTCAAAGAAGGAGGTAAGCAACATCATGATACCAAATCATCCAAAACTTTTACAACAACATGAAGGCTTTAAAAATATTATGATAAAAAATGATAGCTTCATTAAAATATTACAATCGAATGATATAAATGAGAGTGTAAGTATATCATCCAAAATAATATCAAGGTTCAGATTTATCAAAACTGATTTTACCATCTCATCAAAAGGTATGACATAACTCAAAAATTCATCAATCAAAGAGGAGAATCAAAATATTACAATCGAAGGACAAAAATGAGAACTTTGCTCAAAAGATGATATTGTAAAGATGTCATCCGAAACAAGAAGATAATATCAAGATAAGACAATGAAAGCTGAAGTTGAGAAATTTCAAAAAAGAAACATACAACATCATGTATTAGAACAATTTAACATGCCTAATTCTCTTCTAATGAAGTCAAATTATTCTTCATTTAGAGGTTTTATGAAAATGTCCGCTAATTGGTGTTTTGTATCAATAAATTCTAGAGTGACATCATTATTATTGACACGATCTTATATAAAATGATGCCTAATATCAATGTGTTTAGTTCTAGAGTGTTGAATGGGATTCTTGGTTAAACAAATAGCATTTGTGTTATCACATTTTATGGGAATATTCTTTAAATGAATTCCATAGTCTTCTAAAGTGTTTTTCATCCAAACAACTTGTGCACAATATATACTAGTGGCTATGTATTCAGCTTCCGCCATGGATAGTGCAACTGAATTATGTTTCTTGGAAGTCCAAGAAACAAGTACATGTCCTAAAAATTGGTATATTCCGGATATGCTTTTTCTATCTTTTCTACATCTGCCAAAATCAACATCCACATAAGCTTTTAAATTAAAGTCAACGGATTTTGGATACCATAATCCTAGGTTAGGAGTTCCTTTAAAATATCTAAGGATTCTTTTAATGACTTTAAGGTGAGATAGTTTAGGATTAGCTTAGAATCTTACACAAAGACCTACACTAAACATAATATCTGGTCTAGTTGCGGTAAGGTAAAGTAAGCTACCTATCATTCCCCTATATATTTTTTGATCAAAATTTTCTCCACTTTCATCCAAATCTAACTTAGTGGAAGTGTTCATAGGAGTGCATATAGCTTTTGAACCATCCATATTAAATCATTTTAACAATTCTAATGTATACTTTGTTCGATTAACAAATATACCATCACTAAGTTATTTAATTTGCAATCTAAAAAGGAAGGTTAATTCACCCATTAGACTCATTTCAAATTCATGACTCATACACTTGGCAAATGATTCACATAGTGATTCATTCGAAGAACCAAAAATAATGTCATCAACATAGATTTGAATAATCAAAAAATTATTTTTAAAATATTTAAAAAATAATATAGTATCAACCTTGCCTTTAGTAAAATTATTTAAAATAAGAAAGGAACTAAGCCTCTCGTACCAAGCTCTAGGGGCTTGTTTTAATCTATAGAGAGCCTTAGTTAATTTAAATACATGATTAGGAAGAAAGTTTTCAAATCTAGGTGGTTGTTCAACATACACTTCTTCGGAAATAAAGCCATTTAAGAAAGCATTTTTGGCATCCATTTGAAAAAGCTTAAAGTTGTTACTACTAGCATAGGCAAGGAGTATCCTAATGGGTTCTAGTCTTGCTATAGGAGCGAAGGTTTCTTCATAATCGATACTTTCTTCTTAATTAAAACCTTTGGCCACTAATCTAGATTTGTTTTTAACCACGATACCACATTCATCTTGCTTGTTTCTAAAGACTCATTTAGTACTAATAACTAAATGGTCCCTAGGTCTAGGAATAAGCTTCCACACCTCATTCCTCTCAAATTGGTTCAATTCCTCTTGCATTGCAATAACCCAAGAATCATCTTTTAAGGCTTCGTCAATGCACTTAGGTTCAATTTGAGAAAGGAAAGCAGTGTTGGCACAAAAATTCTTAAAAGAGGAACGAGTTTGAACCCCTTTTGATGTGCCTCCTATAATTAGCTTCTTAGGATGGGCATCTACATACTTCCATTCCTTAGGTAAGGAAAATTCGAAAGAACATACATCCAAGTTGCTATTTTGAGGAGAGGGTTCATTTAAATTTAAACCATCAAAACTAAGATCATCATCAAAATCATTTTTCTTAAATTCAGAAATTTCATTAAAAACTACATGAATAGACTCTTCTATAACTAACGTTCTTTTGTTAAAAACATGAAAAACTTTAGAAACTAAAGAATAACCAAGAAAGATGCCTTCATTAGATTTGGCATCGAATTTTCCTAAGCCATCCTTTTCATTCAAGATAAAGCATTTACAACCAAAAACTTTAAAGTAAGAAACATTATGTTTTTTATTATTCCACAATTCATATGGAGTCTTGGATAGAGATGGTCTTACTAGAACCATATTCATGACATAGCAAGCCGTATTAACGACTTCAGCCCAAAAGTATTTGGGTAAACTATGTTCATTTAACATGGTTCTTGTCATTTCTTGTAAATTTCTATTTTTTCTTTCTACTACTCCATTTTGTTGAGGATTCCTCGGAGTAGAGAAGTTGTGGTTCTATCCATTAGTTTCATAAAAATTTTGGAAGTCATGGTTTCAGAATTCACCACCATGATCACTCCGAATTGATGAAATCATGAAACCCTTTTCGATTTGAGTAAGTTTACAAAATTTAGAGAAGCATTTGAAATAATCACTTTTGTGAGCCAAGAAATAGGTCCAAGTATATCTACTATAGTCATCTACAATTACAAATGCATATTTGCTACCTCCTAGGCTCGTTGTGTCAATTGGTCCAAATTAAGTCCATATGGATTAATTGTAATGGTCTAGAGGTATCAATTTGAATTTTTGGTTTGAAACTATTTTTTATTTGTTTTCCTAGTTGACAAGAATCACACACTTTGTCCTAGATAAACTTGATATTAGGAATTCCTCGTACTAGTTCTCTAGATGAAATTTTAGATATTAGTCTTATGATTGCATGGCCTAATCTCCTATGCCAAAGCCAAGCATCATCATTTAAAATGGAAAAGTATATTTCATTACTAAGTTCATCAATGTTAATAGTGTAGACATTATTCTATTTTAACGTAATCATGGATATGTTATTGTTTGGTTTTTCAATGATGCAAGCATTAGATTCAAATCTAACGATGTAACCTTTATCGCATATTTGACTAATGCTAAAAAGATTATATTTTAATCTACCAACTAGTAACACATCATCAATTGAAAAACTTGATTTGTTACCTATGGTTCCCTTGCCAATGATTTTACCCTTGTTATTGTCTTCGAATGTGACATACTCTTCTTCTTTGCTAGTGAGCATAGAGAATTGAGATAGATCTCCAGTCATGTGCCTTGAGCATCCACTATCAAGATACCATCTCTTACTCCTAGCTTATGATAGTGAGTGTGTCTCATCTCCTAAAGCCATTAGCGTGAAGTTGGCCTCCTCTTTGTTGCTTGCTTCTTCATTCTCGGAGTCACTTGAGTCATCCCATGTTGCCTTGAAAGCTTTCTTCTTCTTCGGATGCTTCTTCTTGGCTTGGGGGCATTCATTTTGAAGTGCCCCAGCTTCTTGCATTTGTAACATATGACTTGGTCCTTTTTTAGTTCAAGTTTGTTTTTAGTATCATTTTTAAATTTATTCTTTCTTATGAATTTTTTAAATTTTTGAGTCAAGAGTGCAATGTCATCGTTACTGTCCTCATCACTTGATGTTCCTTTCAAGTGGTCTTCTTGTTTTCTTAATACCATATCCTTCCTATTCTTTGGAAGAGGGTTCTCGAGCTCTTCATGAGCATGGCATGTCATTTTGTAGATCATTAGAAACCCAATGAGTTCTTCGAGAGGAAAAGTTTTAAGGTCCTTGGCCTCTTGAATGGTTGTAACTTTTGGATCCCAACTCTTTGGAAGGGATCTTAAAATTTTAGTTACAAGTTCAAAATTAGAAAATTTTTTACCAAGTGCTTTGAGTCCATTGATGACATCTGTGAAGTGGGTGTACATGTCTCCAATGGACTCACTTGGTTTCATTCGAAAAAGTTTGTAAGAATGCGCAAGAATGTTGATTTTGGACTCTTTCACTCAACTAGTGCCTTCATGAGTGATCTCAAGAGTACGCCAAATATCAAAAGCCGATTCACAAATTGAAATATGATTAAACTCATTTTTATCAAATGCATAAAATAAGGCATTCATAGCCTTTGCATTTAAAGCAAAAGCCTTCTTCTCCGATTCATTCCATTTGCTCATCGGAAGAGAAGATTTTTGAAATCCATTTTTAATGATATTCTATAGTTTGAAGTCCATGGAAATAAGAAAGATTCTCATACGAGTCTTCTAATACGTGTAATTCGACCCATTGAATATGGGTGGACGTATAATTAAATGACCTCTTGCATGTCGGAATAAGACATCTCTCTTGGGTTTTAAACCAGATGAGAGTAACCTTGCTCTGATACCAATTGTTAGGATCTTAGTGGCACTAAGAGGGCGTGGGGGAGTGAATTAGTATAGTGGATTTAAACTCGTAAACTCAAAATCGATTTTGGAGATAGTTGATTTGTATGGAAATTTTGATCTGACGAAAAAAGGATTTAGCTAAAATAGTTCGAGTGAATGCAATTGAGAGTAGGGAGAAGAAAACGGAGCGATTTACAGTTATGTAAAGATATGATGTAGAATATTTAAAAACTCATAACCAAAGTATACAGCGATGTATAGTGGTTCGGTTGAAAAACCTACGTCTACTTCCGAAGCCTCCTCTGATGAGGCTCCCAACTTCCACTATCAAATCTCTTGAAGGGGAAGGACCAAATACCTATCTTACAAACTTTTACAAGTGGTTCACTCACTTACAGATTTTTCACAAAGAAAAAGAAAGGTGAACACTCAAGCTATTGAAACAAGATTTTGCTATAGCTTTGACTTAGTTTTTAACTTCTCAAAAAGGTGCTTTTTCAACTGAGAAAAGAGGGGTATTGATAGACTCAATAGGCTTTCAAAAATGGAGCCAAAAAGAGTCCCATCCCGAGTTTACCAGGTATTGGCATTACCACCGTCTGGCACTAGCGGTACCATCGCCTGATAGAGTCCTCGGGCTCTATGGTCTGGTAGTACCACTGCCTGCCAATCGGTACCACTGATAGCAAGTAATAACTGCCAGTGGTACTACCATTGACCTGGGGCGATACCACCGCCTGCTAGGTATTAAAGTCGGTGGTACCACCACTAACTTGGGGTAGTACCATCGCCCAGAACTTTTGGAAGTTTGTTCCTGAGGTAGTGCCACCGCCAGACTATTCCAACAAGGCTGAATGGGCCCTAACTTCAGCCTAAATCAGCCCAAATAAAGCCTAATTAGCTCCTACTAGGGTTAAACAAGATTACTACCTAATCCTTACCCTAATTATGTGCTAACTATGAAATTGAACATAATTCTAAGTAATTTTAAATCGGCAACATCAAGTCTTCTTTTAGTGAGCTTTCCGACGAACTTCCTACGGACTTCCGACACTCCCTCGGATTTCTTCCGGTGGACTCCCAACAGGCTCAGACTTTGTGGCGAGTTCGACAAGTTTTTGGCAAGCTTCCGAACCTTCTTGGTGAGCTCTACGAACCTCCGACGATCTTTCCAGTGAACTTTCGAAACCTTCGGCAAGTCCCCGATTCTTTCTCGGTTGGTTCCGGCAGCACTTACGACGATCCTTCGGACTTTCGGTGGACTCTCGAACTCCCAATAACATAACTCTGGTACTTTGTTTTATGTCTTCATGCTATCATAGTTAATCCTGCATACTTATCTAAATAATATGGATTAGATCAAATAACCTATCAATTGACTTCATTATCAAAATCCGAGATTCAATAGTCTTTGGGGACATATTCCTAGAAAGTGATATTCCATGTCCCATCGGTATGAGACCTCTCTTGGAATTTTTCATATCAAACCTTTTGATAATGGTGTCTATGTACCTAGATTAGGATAAACTAAGTATCTACTTGGATCTATCTCTATAGATCTGAATCACCAATAAGTAAGATGCTTCCCCCAAGTCCTTCATGGAGAAGTGTCTAGATAGCTAAGCTGTTAGCGTGGAGAGCATTCCTATATCATTCTCAATGATTAGGATGTCATCCACATACAACACCAAAAAGGTAATAGTGCTCCCACTTACCTTCCTGTACACACAAGGCTCATCTTCGTTCTTAACAAAGTCATAAGATTTGATCACCTCATCAAATCTTATATTCTAACTTCAGGAAGCTTGCTTCAGTCCATAGATAGACCTAAGCAACCTGCACACCTTATCTGAACTATCCTTGGACATGAATCCCTCAGGTTGTATCATATACACCTCCTCCTTGATGTTTCTATTAAGGAATACGGTTATCATATCCATCTACCAGATCTTATAATTATATTGTACTGCAATAGCCAATAGAATTCGGATGGATTTTAGTATGGCTACGGGTAAGAAGGTTTCATCATAATCAACACATTGGCTTTGACGATATCCCTTAGCCATTAGCATTGCTTTATAGGTCTCTACCTTTCCATATACTCCGATCTTCTTTTTAATGATCCACTTGCAGCCAATGGGTACGATACTCTTAGGTGCATTAACTAGGTTCCAAACCTTATTGGAGTATATGGAATCCATCTTTGAATTCATGGCTTCTTGCCATTTCCCGGAGTCTATGCTCATAATAGCCTCCTCGTAAGTCTAAGGATCAATATCCTCAACATCCTCTCTTCTGATATGTCCCACATATCTCTCAGGAGGAATGGATACTCTATCGCACCTATGTAAAGTTAGAACTTGTGTGCTAGGTACCTGAAAAGATTCTGACTGTAGAATGGTGCTTGAGCTAGGTTCTCTAACCTTGCTCAACTCTATCATGTTCTCACTGTCTCCACCAAGAATATATTCCTTCTCAAGGAACACTACTCTCTTAGCTACAAAGATGGAGTGATAGAAATAATACTCATAAGTTTTCTTGGGGTATCCCATGAACTTGCACCAATCTGTCCTGGATTCTAACTTATCGGGTATATGTCTCTTAACGTGGGCAAGGCAGCCCCAAATCTCAATAACCTTAAGATCGTACTTCCCTTTCCATATCTCATATTATGTAGATACTACTGACTTAGTTGGAACTCTGTTCAGAAGGTAAGCTGCGGACTCTAGGGCATATACCCAGAATAAGATGGGTAGGTCGACAAAACTCATCATGGACTACACCATATCTAACAGTGTGCGATTCCTCCTTTTGAATACACCATTGAGCTAGAGTGTATAAGGAGGTGTCCATTGGGATAGAATCCCCTAGTCCTTGAGGAACTGGGTGAACTCTATACTCAAGTACTTACCTCCTCGATCTGATCAAAGAGTTTTGATACTCTTTCCAGTCTGAACCTCTACTTCATTCTCATACTCCCTGAATTTCTCGAAGGCTTCGAACTTGAAATCATTAGAGAAAATAATGAAGTAGAAATAACCACTGATGGCTTGAGTTGACATGGGACCACATACATCACTATGTGTAAGTACCAACAACTCAGTGGTTCTCTCTCCAATTCCACTAAATGGAGAGTTGGTCATTTTTCTATGAAAGCAAGGTTCGCAAGTCGCATATAACTCATAGTCAAATGGATCTACGTGTCCATCTAATAGTAACTTTTGAATCCTTCTCTCACAGATATGACCTAGCCTACAATGTCATAGGTTTGCACTATTCACCTCATCTCGTTTCCTCTTGGACTTACATACATTCATGATATGTGGAGTAGTATCTAGCATAATCAAACTATTATGTAATGTTCCTCTCGTGATGATCTCATCATCCTTAAGATTTGAACAACTATTGTTCTCAAAAACTACTTTGTAACCATTTAATATCAAACATGAAATATAAATAACATTTTTGATAATAGAGGGAATTAAATAATATGCATCTAATGCAATAGTAGCTCCACCCGACAAGTGTATGGTAACCTCGCTAATAGCAATAGCAATAACTCTTGCTTTATTACCCATCTTAAGGTCTATCTTACCTCTCATCAATCTCCTAGGTTCTGCCAGAACTTACAACGAATTATAGATATGATAAATACTATCGGTATCCAATACCTATGTATTATCATATGAGTTTGATAAATAGAGATTAATCATGAATGTCTATCTAAAGCTTCTCTAAGCTTCTGTTTCATCTTTTCTGCAATATACTCTTTGTAGTTCCTCTTCCAATGCCCGTCTTTGCCATAGTGGAAGCACTGGCTTTTGTCTTCTTCTGGGTCTTCTCAACAACCTTTTCTTTACCTGATCAGCCCTTGCCCTTTACCCTTCTCAAGGGACTTCTCTGTCTTCCTTTTCTTTCTGGTCTTACCAGCATAGAGAACTATGAAAAGGAATCGAGTAGGGATTGAAGCACAAGATCCACACACAGATTATCCTCTAGGACCATTCCTAGACCTATGAGTGTCTCTATCCACTTAATCATCTTAAGGACATGGTTCTGAACTAGTGTCCTCTCAATCATCCTGGCATAAAAGAGACTCTTCGATATCTCATGTCGTTAAGTTCTTCCCTATTCCTCAAACAATTTACGAAGATGTAGAAGTATGGATCTGCCATCTATCCTTTTATGTTGTCTCTATAACTCGGGAGTCATGGAGCCTAACATGTAACACTAAGCATGAGTAGAGTCATCTACGTACTTTACATAGAGAGCGATCTCATCCTCGCTTGCCCCTTTCTTGGGCATAGGCATCACTATTTCAAGGGTATATATGATTTTCTCCATTATGAGAACTATTCTCAAGTTATGGAGTTAGTTTGCATAGTTTTAACCAGTGAGGAGGTTGACATCAATATGCCACATAGAGAGTCTAATAGTGATATTTTCAAAAAATAAAGATGCAGCAACAAATAAATAACATGCAGATTTTGTAAAAATATAAATAATCAAGATATGGACTTCTATCTCGATGCACTCCCATTATTTTTCTAGCGAGTCGCGCGACACCCTCGGCATATGAAATGGAAGTCTTTGGCAGACTTCTGGTGGGGATCGAGATCCAATCAGCATCTTAGTGTAACCTCGAGGGACTCGACCAATCACACTAAACCCAAAAGGTAGGCAACTCTTGCCAATCACAACTCCTTGTGATTCTCATCTTGTTAGGCCTCCGAACGATCATGGCCTCAAAGGACTCGACCAACTATGATGTTCAGTTAAGCCATCACCATCATTACAAGATGAGTCTGATTTGATGATATGCCCTTGAGGGACTCAACCAAGCATACCATGTCCTTAGGTCACCGGTGATATCTCTATGTCGTAGATAAGATAGCGAATCGCGATATAGGTGAGTCTCGAGGGACTCAACTAACTCAACTTACATCGAGAATCGATTCCTACCTATAATGATGGAAGGCCATGTGGGTCAATCTAATTACCTCACGTTTACTAACTTAATATTATCAAAAAAGAGAATTTTTGATTTGGTCTCCTAATATAATGTGTCACACGCATACATATTTAATATATATCTATATCACATGCAAATATATATCTAGTAAGTATATAAACAATCACACATCACATGAGCAATCACACCAGATGATCATGGACCACATCTTAATATGATCAAGCCCAAGCCAGTGGGCCTAATCACTCACATCAAGATCTATGCATGCTTCAGCGTATCTCCATGCCCCGTGATTATCCATCTCCCTTCATCGGTTCCATCAGTATCTCAATGCATCTCCATGCGTCGGATCATCCGTCTCGACCTTGTGGGTCCTACTATCGCTTTCACGCTCCCGCTATGCCTTCTCGTATAATTATAAGTATGCAAGCCCAACAATAAACGAGAAAAATAGAGGCTATAGGCCCGAATAATAATAATCATATATATACACACATCACATCGCATGGTCCATGATCAATTGTCCACATAATACATTACATATATATGTTATTATATAGGACTACTAGATAAATAATAATAGTTAATTAATATTTTAATTAATTAATATTTTTTAAAATTAGTGATATGTAGAAAATTTTTTGAATTCTGAAGGGTATTTTGGTCATTCGGCCAGAAAAGACAAAACTAAAATTTTTGAAATTCCCAAGGGAAAAACTACCTTTGTCTAGAAAGCCCAAATTCCTCCCTTGCTGCATGCGCTCTGGCCACCGCCACCCTACCGGCGGCAGCACTAGGCGGCGCTGCCATTGTGGGCGCCGGCTACCCTTGCAGGTAGGCCGCCAGCAGCACCCACCCCTTGCACCCACAGGCCGTCGGCCATCGGCTATCGCCTGTCGCCTTGGAGTCAGGCCGCAAGCAACCTGTAAGCGCTGCTTGCTTGCGACCCGCAACCTAACAGCCGGCTGACATTGCAAGCAACAAAGGCAGCAACAAATGCTGCCCTTCCTCAACACTTTTTGTAAATAATTTTGATGACAAAAGCTATTCTAAATCACAATACACATAGTTTAAGATCTGATCTTTGCACGAATAACCTAGCTCTGATACTACTGTTGGGAAATCTAAGGGGGGCGACATCTCAAACGCAGCGGAAGAACAGAAAACAAAACACCCTAGATTTGTGCAAAAAGGTTCCATCGTCGTGCGAAGATCAGTGCGTCAAAATAAATTCATGAATTTGAAAACTACGTGTGTAAGAAAGGAACAATAATACCTAGGGAGATCGTATATCCCTAAGATTCCTATAAATCCATGGTGGAGGATGAAGGAGATCAAGCATCCTCCTCTCTAACGGTATCCACATGGTAGAGACTACAATGATGCTCCTCTATGGGGAGAGGAAAATAGAAGGTGACTACCAAGAAAACCATAGCCCATGGGCCTTTGGTTCCCTCCTATTTATAGAAGCCCCTTGTTAACCCTAATGGATTTAGCCCTATTGGGTATTGGATCTCTATTATATTACCCAAACCTCTTAGATTAATGGGTCTCTACCCAATAATCTAGCTCTTATTGGATCTCATCCATGGGATCCAATAATACAGTGGCTTATTGGATATCCAATAAGATAGGGGCTCCGATGGATATCTTATATCTGAACCTCTACTTATCACAATACCTATCATATATGTGTGACCCTCTAGTCCCAATATCGAGTTGGCCATGAGTCATACATGTCAGAACTCCTTCTGACTTATGAATTATTATCTCTATAATAATTCACTCGACTCATCGACTACGAACGTACTAGGCCACTACGCCGCAATCCCTAGATGATACAGGAGAATCCAATCCTTTGGACCTATTTGCCCTCAGTTACCATGTACCTATAATCCCTCATCTATCTAATATCCCATAGACCGTATATCATGTATGATGCTATCAGGCCCATATGATTTCCACTCGAGTCTCGCTCTAATCGGATTCTCCCAAAGAACTCTTTCTCTCTCAATCCGAATGACCCTAGCTAGGGATTTGCCTAAGCAAGAACACATGGGATATTTCTCTCATGATACCGAGAGTGGATGATCCTTTATTGAAACTCAATAGCCCTCGTAAGATTGGCTATCACTTCTAATAACCGATTGTACTAGATCTAGAACTTCTAAACCTATAAGTCCAGTATCAAAAAGTGAAGTACTCATATAGGACTTCCTTGGTGTCTCAAGTCTAAGGACCAGATATATTACTGGGACTATAGAATCGCCATCTAATGTGAGGTATCAATAATCATCCAACATTCCGTAAGCGGATCAATCAGTGAACTCATTCTCCAATGAGCACCTGCATTGTACCCTTAGTGTTCCCATACAAGTAGCTATGAGACCAGCCACCTCCATCATATGGATGGGTATACAGTACACCAGTTTGTCTGGTTATCTCAATGTCCCTCTCGAGTAACCTATGATCAGGATTATTTAGGGTTTGTGTTTAAAAGTGAATCGATCTCATTATCATGATCTCATCACGATCCGATTCCCATTGCACAGATCCATGGACATCACAATATACATCTAGATAATATGAGAAAATACGAATAATCATAAGCAAAGAGATTAACACAGCATGTTATAGGTGCCATCACTCATGTGATTGGCATATAGGGCACTTATAACTAGTAGGTGGAACCGCTCAGGGCTCAGTCTCCCAAGTGTCTAGCTGGTGGTACTGCCCAAATTTGGTGGTGGTACCACTGATAGTTATTAACTACCAAGCAGTGGTACCACTAGACTAGGGAGTGGTACCACCCAGTTCCAGTACTCGAGATTCTATCTGGCGGTAGTATCACCAGACTAGGCAGTAGATTGCCCAGTGTCAAAATCCACTAGCGGTGGTGCTGTTAGTACTTTGAAAATCTAGGATGAGACCTTTTTTGTTCATTTTTGAATCCAGTTGAGGCCTATAAATAACCCTTACTTCTCAGCTTGTTAAACACAGAGAAGTGAATAAAAAAACTGAAACTATAGTAAAATTGCTTGTAAACTTTGAGAGTTCATCTCCACTGATTTCAAGTGTTAGAAACTTGTATAAGGAGAGTAAGCAACCTGTAAAGAGTTTTGTAAAGGGGTGATTGATCTTTGCCCTTGACGAAAGATCAATAGTGGAAGCCGATGGCCTCATTGATGGAGGTATCGGGAGTAGACATAGGTCGGATGGTCGAACCACTATAAATTGATGTGTTCTCTTCTTGTTGTATAATTTTTTTTACTACTTATCTTCTTTACTAAACTATAACTGCCCTACATCTTCTCATGCCACTTACGAATGTATTCAAAGTTAAATTTCTTTGCTAAAACCTGTTTTCATCAAACGAAACATTTTCACCGAAACGATTTTCTGAAATCGACACTTTTAACGTCTGCACTAATTCACCCAAACTCAACAACCACCAAAACCACCCCCCCTCCCACCACCCCACACCCCCTCCTAATCTTAGTACCGATCTTGATCCTAACAATTGATATCATAGCAAGGTCACTCTCATTTTGGTTTGAAACCCAAGAGAGATGACATTTACTGGCAATCAAGAGGGTCATTCAATCACATGTCCACCCATGTTCAATGGAACAGATTACATATACTGAAAAACTAAGATGAAGATTTTTCTAATTTCTATGGATTCTGAGTTATGGAACATTGTTAGAAATGATTTTCAAAAGTCTTCTCTTCCAATGAACGATTGGAATGAGTTGGAAAAGAAGACTTTCTCTTTAATACTAAGGCTCTGAATGTCTTGTTTTGTACTTTAGATAAGAATGAATTCAATCGAGTTTCTATTTGTGAAACTTGGCATATACTTGAAATCACACACGAAGGCACTAGTAGAGTAAAAGAGTCTAAAATAAATTTTGTAGTTCATAGTTACGAATTGTTTCGTGTGAAACTAAGCGAGACCATTAGAGATATGTACACCCGGTTTATGAATGTCGTTAATGGTCTAAAAGCTCTTGGTAAAAGTTTTTCTAACTTTGAACTTGTTAGTAAAATATTAAGATCCCTTCCAAAAACTTATGACCCTAAAGTAACGACTATTCAAGAGGCCAAAAATTTGAATAATTTCCCACTCAAAGAACTTATCGGGTTTCTATTGACCTATGAAATGACATGCAATGCTCATGAAGAATTTGAGAACAACCTTCTAAAGAATATGAAGAATTTGATACTAAGACTCATGAAGACCACTTAAAAGAAAGTTCAAGTAATGAGAACAATGATGATGACTTGGCACTCTTAACAAGAAAGTTCAAAAAATTCATAAAAAGAAATAAATCTAAAAATGATACTAAAAATAAAATTGAACTCAAGAAAGAATAAATTATTTACTATGAATGCAAGAAGCCTGGACACTTCAAAAGTGAATGTCCCCAAGTGAAGAAGAAACAATCAAAGAAGAAGAAGGCGCTCAAAGCTGTGTGGGATTATTCAAGTGCTTCCAAAGACGAGGAGCAATATAACAAGGAGATTGCAAAGTACATGCTAATGGCAATCGGCGACGAGGTAAATAGTTCATTAGATACAAATTTATCTTTTAATGAATTATTGAGTGCTTTTTATGATTTATTTGATGAATGTAGATTAATTAACAAAAGGTATAATTTATTAAAAAAGGAGCATGCCTTTCTAAATAGTGAATTTAAAAAATTAAAAATTATGACAATGATATATCACCTCCATGAATCAAGTGTGAATACTTAGAGGTACTTAAAAAAGAAAAACTTGCTACTAAATGAAACTCTAAAAAAGTTTAAGATTGGTAGCAAATTCTTGAATATGATCATTGCTAATAAGGGTCACGTTTATAGAAGAGTAATATTCATCAAAAGCCAACCATCTTTGTTAAAGACGCTACCTTGCATATTTCACCCCACACCAAATACAACTTTTGTTGCAAACTCAGACATTATGCTCATAAATATCCATTTAAGAAATATAGTCCACACAAGTTAATTTAGGTTCCTAAAGGAACCATAAAGGACTCTATACAAAATGATAAAATAGGTAAATCAATTCATGAGGCACCCAAAGTCAAATGAGTACCTAAACACAACCCACCCAAACCCCCCCAATGTTTACAATCACAAGATAGGAGCAAAATGGTACCTCCATGATGCATGCTCATAATCAAGCTCACTAGCTCAAACAATGAAAGATCATTTATTGCCTAATAATTGAAATATGTTCATCGTTTATATGTTAACCTTTGACCTTGAATAATGATGCTAAAATATACTAGTGTTGAGATTAAGGGACACTAGCTAAATTGACCTTATTAGACTTCTTGAAAAGTGATTTTGATGATGACCTTGATTTCACTTACAACATGTTGATATTCAAGCTTTCGTAATTCTTGAAAATACTTATCTAAATTTCTCTCTTAATATTCAAATTATCAACTTTTTCATTAATCATTCTCCCTTGATTCTCCTAATAGACTAAAGAAAATGTTCTTGAAATCTTTGGATGATCATGACATCTCTTTGTATGATTGAATCTTCATTGAAAAGGTTTGAGGAGTTGTCTTTCTCAAAAGAAATAAGAAATTCATTCAAATTGATAAACAATAAGGGATTGAAATGATTTGAATGATGTTATTTTGCTTATTTAAATGCATGATAATTAAGTCGAACATTCAATATTAGACTCACTATAAAATAGATGTTAAATGAGAAAGATCAATTAATCAAGTGATAAATGTGTTGTAGCCCCAATTGAGCCTAAGGGAGTGTACCAGCGATGGCACCACTGGAACTGGTGGTAGCACCACTAGCACACTTTGTTCTTAGGTGGTGGCACTTTCCAATTAGCTATGGCACTGGCCGAGACTACCCTATAAAAGGGCACTTTAGGGCCAATGGTAGAATCAACCCCAACATTTTCCTCATCCCTTAGAAACTCTCTCCTACTTCCCACTCCTCATCCTCCTCCTCTAGAAACCTAGAAGGCCTCTTTTCTCCACAAATCCTAGGATCAATCTTAACTTTTTGGAGATCACTGCAAAGGTAATTTTTGAAATCCTTCTCTTAAGTCTTAAAGTTAATTTTGCCCATTTTACATTGGTTTCTTTCGTTGTTAACACTTGTAGAAATATGGCACATAGAAGATCCTCAAGGGACAAGAGGAAGAGGAGAGTAGATAAATCCTATGACCCCATTCTCTTCAACTCAAATGAAAATACCCTTAAGTTTCCTAACTTTGAATCTAAGAAAGTACACAAAGGAAAGTATGTAGATCTAGAAAAATTAGGAGATTTAGAGCCTATCCAATGATTTTCTAACCTAGATGTTCTTCCTATCTTACAAATTAGTGAACTGATTTATCCTAGACTTGTACATTTATTTTGTAATAATTTAAATATAGATGAAGATGACAATGTGTCAACTTACCTCCTAGGGTATCATTTACTAATTACGGATAGTGTAATTTGCAACCTTATAGGAATTTTCAAGAAAAGAAGAGGTTGTTACTTTAGATGTCAATGGGACTTAGATGCAATTGAAATCACCTACTCCGAAGCCTTGTGTATCATTTTTGGAAACTTGAATTTGTCGATCATTCCTAAAAGTTGTGAACATATGCTGCCCTTTAATTCTAAAGTACTTCATCATATCATAATAAGTATTTTGCTTCCAAAATAATATCATCATGATGAGGTAAATCAAATGGAGTTAGGAACAATGTATTGGATTATAGCCAAACATCAAAATTACTTTCGATACTTAAAATGATAAAACATGATCAATCTATCAACTAAAGATTTAATGATTTCATATGGTAGTGTAATCACAAGGTTAATGCATGCACATAACATTATGATACCACCAAATGAGAAAACCATAAAGGTATATAAATTTAATGTAATCAATAGAAACCTACTGAGACGATTAAGGTGTACAATAAGAAATGGTATTTAGACTAGGCTACCTAGAAGAACCGATCCTCCCCCTCCTAAATTAGAACCTGAAACACCTATATTTAAGGGTAATCAATCTCCTCTCACTAGTCTCTTTGAGACAGCACTGACGGATGCAACATCTTCATCATCTACCGACCCTATAATGACTCAACTAGATCAATTTGAATCATAGCAAGTTCAACTTAAATTGTAATAAGATTAGATCTTAACTGAATTGCGACAAGTTCATCGTCAACTTAATACCTTGTTTAGACATTTTGATGTACCACTCGATGAGTAGTTTATATTTTTAAGAACTCTATGTTGTACTTCTTGTATACTATGACTCTATGTGTTGTAATGCACCTCTTAACTCCTATACTCTCTATCTTGTAATGGTGCACATTTTTCCTTTAAGTTTCATAATGCACTAATTAAGAATGTTAAATTGTCCGAATGTATGAGTTTCTTGTATACTTTTTCAAAATTTTGATGGAGCTTTTATTGAATCTATTTTATATCATCTTCCTCTTATCTTGGTATCGAGTTCATTTCATGGATTTATTTTGTATGATACCCTTGCTCTATCACTTGATGACTTTTGATACTTTTTACAACCCTCTTCCTATCGATAAAAATTCTTTCACAGATTTCATTGATACTTGATTCATGTGTGAATTGTTGAAATGATTATAAATGGATTTTATTTGATAGAAATATTGTTCACAAATTTTATTTGATAAAATGTCATTCATAGACTTTATTTGATAAAAATGTCATTCACGGACTTTACTTGATAAAAATGTCATTCATGAATTTTTATTTGATAGAAATGTTATTTACAGATTTCATATATCATGAAATGATACACTTGACTCTTGTATAAATCTTTTCTCTTTATTCACATTTTTATGTCATGAGCTCTTGATGAAAATAGAAGTTTGATGAATTTTTGATAGTTTGGATGTTTTATTTTCCTTCTACTATTTATGGACTTTTAATAGCTCGATTCTTATGGATGAATGAACTCTTTCTTTCCCTTTTCAAGAAGAACTCTTGTTGATACTTACCTACTTCAAAGCTATAAAGGAATGCTAGCATGTGTAGTGCTAGTTTGTACATTTCCTCTTTACTTGGCCATGGATGAAAAGTCACTATCTTGCTATCGCAACAATGTAAAATTGTGCTTGCATAAAACGATTGCCCATTTCCTTTTTGTTGATGATAAAGGGGGAGAAAGTGACAAATTGATAAAAACTTGAAATGTATCATGCTTGGTATTATGAATGCTTGAAATATGCTTGGTATCATGAAATGTATCATAAATGCATGAAATGTATCATAAATACTTGAAATGTATCGTAAATGCTTGAAATGTATCATAAATGCTTGAAATGTATCATAAATACTTGAAATATATCGTAAATACTTGAAATGTATCATAAATGCTTGAAATGTATCGTAAATACTTGAAATATGTCGTAAATGCTTGAAATATATAATGAATGCTTAAAATAGTTTCATACTTAAAATGATAACTTTTTATCATGTTCACTATCGAATTTGATTTGGTATCGAAATGATAAATGTCTATTATTATGATTTGGTATCAAACTTGAAATGTGTATCATGCTTAATATCCTAATTGAAATTAGTATCATGCTTTGAAATGATGAATATTTATTATCATTTGATATTGAACTTGAAGTTTGTATCATGCTAAATATCATATTTGAAGTTAGTATCATACTTTGAAATGATGAATGTCTATCATCATTTGATATCGGACTTGAAAATAGTTATCATGCTTTGACATCATATTGACAAATTTTGGTATCATGATAAATGTGTGATATCGTGTTTGGATATAAAGAATCATGATTAGTATCATGTTGTGCATGTTGATAAGTTGAAATGCATGTAACTTATCGGTTATGCTTGAATTTGAAGGTTTTGAATTTAAGTGTCTTTTCTCAAGTATGGCATATAGATAGGAGGAGTTAAGGTTAACTCTGTCATCAATTGGTTATCATCATCAAAAAGGGGGAGATTGTTGAATCTCAAATTTTGATGATGAAATTAATTGATAAATTATTGAAATAATCTATATGTTGAGAAAAGTGTGCAGGATTAACTATGATAGCGAACAAGGCATAAAGCAAACATAGTGCCGACGTTAAAGATTGAACGATTCATTGGGAGTCCGAGAGTTCATCGAGAGTCCAAAAGTTCATCGGGAGTATTGTCGGAATTTGCCAAGAGTTCATCGAGAGCTTACCGAAATGTATGTCGGAAGTTCACCGAGAAGTTTATCAGAAGTTCACCGGAGCTCGCCGAGAAGATCGGAGCTTGCCAAAGAAGCTCATCGGAACTCGCCAAGAAGATCGTCAAGAGTTCAAGAGCTTACCAAGAGTCCGCTAGAAGATTGCCGAGAGTTCGTCAGAAGTCTACTAGAAAATTGTCGGAAGCTTGCTAGAACAAATTTTGACCTACCGAACTTACTTGCTTTAGTATATACCTTAAATTTTGTAGTTATGGTGTAATTAGAGTTAGGTTTGGGAGATAATCCCACTAACTTTGTTAGGGGCTAACTGGGTCCTTATTCGGACTGGTTTGGGTCAGACTTATAGCCCAAATAGTGTTGCTAAACCTTGTTTGGCGGTGGCACTGCCAGAACTAGGCAGTGGAACTGCCCAAGGCTCAATCTCCCAAATGTTTAAGCGGTGGTACTGCCTAGACTGGGTGAGGCAGTGGTACTATTGGGAAATCGTGAATTGATATCTCATGCACAACAGAAAACAAAAAACAAGATCAGATTTCCCATAGTTAAGTACTTGGCCGTTATGCAATGATTGGTGTACAAAAAAATCGTAAATCCAAAACACCGTACATATCATGTTAGAAGCGTTACCTAAGGAGATCGTATATCCAAAAAATTTTCAGATCTGATGAAGAGGATGAAGGCGCACTAGTGTACTCCTCTCTAGCGGTAATCCACACAGCGGACATAGCGATGATGCTTCTCAGATCATATAGGATCTCCCTCTCCACATGCACCAGAAGGATGGCGGAGCCAAAGAAGAGGAGAGGAGGCTGAGGAGAATAGGAGGGGTGACTACCAATAGCTCGAGCCTATGAACCAAGAAGTTCCTCCGATTTATAGAGGTGCATGAAGCTTATCCTTAATTGATCTTGTTCATATTGGATCTCTATCCAATTATCCAGTTGGATCTTATCCAATCATCTAATTTGATCTTATCTAATTATCCAATTGGATCTTATTCATAGGATTCAAACTAAGGGTCTCGTAGATATCTCATATTCGCACCTCTACTTATCATAATATCCATCTAATGTGTGTGATCCTCTAGGCCCGATACCGAGCTGGCCGTGAGTTACGCCCGTCAGAACTCTTTCTGACTCAAAACTCTTTCTAATATAGTGAATTATTATCTTGATAATAATTCACTCGACTCATCAACTATGGACGTACTAGGCCACTACGCCATAGTCCCCAAACGATACGGGTGGATCTAATCCATCAGACTTGTGTGTCCTCAGTTACCATATATCTATAGTTCATGATCCATCTAGTATCATAGAGATTGTATATTGGGCATGGTAATGTCAGGCCCATCCGGAATCCTGTCCGAATCTCGCTCTAATCAAATTCTCCAAGAGAACTCTCTCAATCTGAACAACCCTGACTAGGGAATTTTGCCTGAGTAAGCACATGCGGGATATTCCTCTCACAATACCGAGAGTAGATGATCCTCTATTGACACTCAATTGCCTTCGTAAATTTGGCTACCATTCCCAAAAACTGGTTGTACCAAATTAGGAGTTTTCCAAACCTATAAGTATGGCGTCAAAGAATGGAGCACTCATACAAGGCATCTTTTGTGTCTCAAGTATAAGGACTAGACACACAATTAGGACTACGAAATTGCTGTCTGACATTAGGTATCATTAACCATCCAGCATTCTATAAGCGGATCAATCAGTAAACTCATTCTCCAATGAGCACCTACACTATACCTCTAGTGTCCCCACACAAGCGACTACAAGACCAGTCATCTCTATCATATAGATGAGTATACAACACACCAGTCTATCCAGTTATCTAGATGTCCTTTTCAAGTAACCTATGACTAGGATGATTTAGGCTCTATGTTTAAAGGTATATTGGTCTTATTATCATGATCTCATCATGATCTGATTCCTATTGCACAGATCCAAGGACACCATAATATTTATCAAAATAATATAAATCATAATATGCATTATCGTATAATTCTGAAATCAATATTAAGAACTTTCATTCGGAAAATTTATTAAGAGCAACATAGATTGATTACATATGTAAGCATGCTCAAGTCCTTTTTGTATGAAAGATATATATCAAGTTTAAAGCCGAAAAGTGATACGAAAATCATCAAGATTCATAGATTTATCATGAACATGCACTTTCCTTTTTATGTGTTTCATTTTAAGTTGTTTGGTTCATATAAGTGAGTTCAAGTTTTAAAAAATGAGTATCATGTTTAACACCAAAACATGAGTTTTGTCATCAAAGTCATTAAGATCAAATACATCAAACATAAAACATCATGATAGTGCATTTTCTCATTTTTTATGTGTTTCAATTTAAGTAATTTGACCTTTCATAGGAATGTTAAAAAACACTTTATATGAAAGCCAAGTATATAAATCCGAAACAAAGTTACGTCAAAACCATCAAGATGAAAAACACATCATTCTAAAACATAGGATTTTAATTTATCATACATATGTTTGATGTAAAATCATTAAGCATGATGTTTAAAGCCCAAATCATACATTTAATATTTTCATTTTATCATGATCAAGCATGATTTCATATGAGCATGCCCTAGCATTTATGTCAAAATCATGCATTTAAGAAAAGCCATACGGAGTCGTCAAGATAAAAATTCATGGGTTTAATCTTGTACATGAATTATCACAAATCATGCAAGTATCATTTTAATTTTAAAAAACACAAGAAAAGCATGATATTAAAACAAAATTATTTCCTACTAATTAAGTTAAGCAATTCATGAAAAAATATCAAGTAATTTCACAACAATATATAAACATTTTGGGTGAGTTTTTTTACCTTGTTGACGAAAGCTATCAAGACCCAATTTGTCATTTTGCCTTCGGATACACTTGATTGGTCATTGGGTGCATTCCTCTTCTTTAGCCTCTTCCTCCGTTCAAGTTTATTTTTTTATTTTAGATTTTTGTTTAATGAACTTATTAAAATTTATTAAAAGTTCAATGTTCTTTTCATTGTCCTCATCACTTGAGTCATCACTCGAGTGGTATTCATTTGTTCAAAGTTTCAAATCCTTCATATTCTTTCGAAGATGGTTCATATGTTCATCGGGTTTCAAAAAACTCATTTCATAGGTTATTAATAACCCGATTAGTTCTTCCAATGGAAAGTCTTTTAAATCTTTTGATTTTTGAATCGTCATTACTTTTGGATCTCACCGTTTTAGAAGGGATCTTAAAATCTTGTTTATGAGATTAAAATTTGAAAAAGATTTATCAAGGGCTCTTAGACCATTGACGACATATATGAAATGGGTATACATGTCGCTAATAGTTTCGTTTGGTTCCATTCGAAAAAGCTCAAAATCACACAATAAGAGGTTTACTTTTGAGTCTTTGACTCTACTAGTTCCCTCATGCATGATTTCAAGTGTGTGCCAAATATCAAAAGCCATTTCGCAAGTTGAAATCCAATTAAACTCATTTTTGTCCAAAGAGCAAAATAAGACATTCATAGCTTTTGTATTTAAAGAAAAATATTTTCTTTCTAAATCCGATCATTCGTTCATTGGTTTAGAGAGAAGTTGAAATTCGTTTTCAATAATATTCCATAAGTTTAAATCCAAAGAAATCAAGAAAACTCTCATTCTCGTGGGTGTGAATCTAAAAGAGAAATAACAAGGCTCTGATACCAACTATTAGGATCTAGAGTGGCACTAAGAGGGGGTGAATTAGTGCAATGGATAAAAATGATAAATTTTAGCAATTTAAAATGATTTTGAAAACTTCATACGTTAAAAATTTCGTTTTGACTAAAACCCAGTTTCAATTAAAGTGTATTGGAAAATGCTTAAACTAGGGAGTGTTTAGAGAAGAAGAAGGACAATGATGAGGAAGTCGAGTAGTGAAGAAAAGATGATTTGCATAAATATAAAAGATAATATATAAATGTAAACCGTTTTTATAGTGGTTCAATCATACAACCTACGTCCACTCCTAATTCTTCTTCTCTTGAGGCCACTGACTTTCCACTAGCTGTCTTCCTTCCAATGAAGGAAGACTAACTCCCTGTTTACAGTGCTCTCTCATTTTGATGGGCCTAGGAGGTAATCCTTACAATGCCTCTAACCCCTCTCTTGAACTTGGCCAACACTTAGAGTTTGAGAGGAGGATTTCTCTCAAGTTTACTATAGAATTTTCCCTCTTATTTGTTCTTAGTTGTATTTTTTTCAACCATGAATGAGAGGGGTATTTATAGGCCTTAAGGTGATTCAAATTTGAAGCCTAAATTTGAATCACCCAAGATTTTAGGGGTACTAGCGGTACCACTGCCCAAGATTTCTGCCCTTGTCAGTACACTAGGCGGTACCACCACCCAGCTTGGGCGATACCACCGCTTGGCCACACTGACCTTATTAGTGTACTAGGCAGTACCACCACCTAGTCTAGGCTATACCACCGCCTAAACAACCTGGGAGACCGAGCCCTACGTGGTACCACCATCCTAATTTGGTAGTGCCACCGCCAAACAAGGTTCAGCAACCCTGTTTAGGCCTTGAGTTCGGCCCAAACTCATCCGAGTATGGGCCCAATTAGCCCCTAACTAGGTTAGCCTAATTGTAACCCAATTAGTCCTTAATCCTACTTCGATCTAGATAATTATTATAATGCTTAATTGAAATGTCGCCCAACACATCATTACCCAATCGGCACTTCGTCCGTTTCTTTAATGCTTCATTCTCTCTTGTGACCTATTGCCCAATCAGCAGTTGATGCTCGTAACCCTAATATTCTTGGTGTAACTCCGCTCTTCTTGGCCTGATGCCCGATTTCTTTGTCCGAAGCCTTCTGCCGATTGTCGACCGGACCTCTGGCTCGACGTCAAATCTTTTGATGTATTCTCCTTTGGCACAATATCAATTCTTCCTGCATCAATTGTCTAATCCTAATCAAGAGTAGACCTGTGTGACTCAAAATACAGTTAGATAAGTAACATATGATCAATTAGTTTTATTATCAAAATCCGAGATTCAACATCTATATCATGTTGTTACAATATAGATCCTGGTAAGACAAAGTTACACATATGTTGATTATAAACTAAATTTGATATTAGTTATTTATTATGTTAAAATAGTCTTATATATCTTGTAGCAATCGAGTGGTGGCTACAATTTGGACGGTCCACACCAAATTTAAGAAAGGCTATCGTTTGTATACTTTCGCTAATGATGACATCGAGCAATTACGAACGTAGCTAGTCAACATTCACATTGATTCACCTTAAGATCTATAATAGACTATTGCATAGATGGTTGAAAAAACTAATATATGTTCACTATAATATGCAACTAAGGTTGTTGTGTGCTGAGTTGGACAAAGAGCTAGAGGAACTAAAGATTGATACCATCGATCTTGAATACTACAAGGAAGATTCACAATCGATGATGGAATGGGTTAAAGCAATGAAGAACTAAGAGAATCCTTTCCTTGATGAGGTGAGAAATTCTTCATGTCCTTCACATTTCATCAATAAGGCAATAGAAGAAGAGGAATAACATCTCCAATAGGAGGAAGATCTACCTCAATCAGAACGTGGTGGAATGAGTTTGATAATATCAACTCAAACTACATGAGGAATAAGAGACACTCAATGTCAGTCATATGCCCAACGTGCAAAGGTAAAGGGGAAGGTAGTAATATTAGCCACACCATGGGAAAGAAACGACTTGGGTGACAAGACATTTTCAATCGCATTTAGCAATCTGCTCACTTATAGACATGATAGTGACATAGACAATAGTGGCTTAACCAATGATAGCAACGACATCGGGAAGTCAATAATCACGTGTACTAAGTTTGAGAGTGATGCATGAACCGAATAACAGTATTTTACACATACCTCCCAAGATACAAATTATGGGGCTCGAGCAAGTAATCAACAAGTTGACACACGAAAAGGGAAGGGGAAGGTAATAGATGGTTTTGAGCAGATGCGATAGAGGCTACACAATTTAGATACATAGCAAAGCTTATTGTATTCGTAACCATTATATTATGGAAGATCTTATGGCCAATAACAGTATAATAATAGTTGATCATTCTTCTCCGAGCAATAATACAATGATCAATTTTATGATACAGAGTAATAGGTTAGTGGTGAAAGTAGAAGTTTTGACGTTCTCCAACCTCCGCACTAATATATTCATAATCGTACTTACCATAGAAGCTGCCTCATATATGTATGGTTTACAATGATATGACCATCACTACATTGATGCACTAATAGAATATAGTATATTAGTATACTAAGTCATAGGATCAATTTTAGGAATGAGTTCAACAAACATATCATATTGATATACAAATATATAGAATCTAGGACTTTGATCCACCGCTCAGGAAGTCCCGTTGTTCTTTTTATAGTAAAACTAGTATATCCATCAATTGATCTATTTTTTTCTTGATTTATTTGAATTTTAAAGTTCAACTTATAGTCTAGCAATCCAAATTATTTTTTTAGATAATTTAACATTAATAAAAAGACAATCCTAAATGCGCCACGCTACTCTCAAAGCTCAAAAAAGATATATGCCACTATTCCTTCAAATATTTTTCATAAAATTATATAAAATTTATATTTAATTCTAACATAAAATCCTAATCTAATTTTTTATTGCTTAGGTAATTTTGAAGAGTTTTTTTTATATTGTCATTGGCATGCACCACCAAGCTAAATGTACATCGGCTGAACCTGATAATATTTTTAATCTTGAATAATAAAAGTTGGATTGAGCTGCAATTCTATATGATCGTTTTGTAACTCTTAGATTAAAAGGAGTATTTTATATTAACGAACTATATATGCTTTAGGATTTAGATAATTGGAAAAGAACACTAAAAAAAGTAGCTGTTGAGCTGGATATTTGTAACCATTAAAAAAAGAATGGATAGGAAAATACGTTCGTGAATAAATGCACTTTTATGATAAGTTGTGTCAAGAAAGAGAGTTGTCAAATTGCTTTTAGTTTGACTAATGACATTGTTATAGATAGATACCAATAACAAAAAGGATCAAGCAAAAGGGAAGAAAAGGCAACCGCCAAAGAGAGTAGTAATGTCCTCAGATATGACATATTATTTTCAACAAATAAACAAGCGTCGTTGTACATTAGCGAGTTAGAAAACGTTAGGAGTTGAGTTTAGTACGTCAAAGGGCTTATGTGAGTTCTGAACCGTGAGTTTTGGAGTTTCAAGGTGTCTTTATTTAGCTTATTTCTCAGGTGCTAACTTACTTTCCAGCGTTGCATATATAATATTCTTCGACTCGTGAGGTAGGTGCAGGGCTTCAGTCCTTTAAGTGCTTGGTCTGCCTCTGGAACTCTACATGTTCTTGTTTACTTGTTGAATATCATGTAGTCAAGCCGACATAATAGAAGCTTTACCGTTTCAAGTTTTCCCAATAAGCCCAAATAATTGGGAGAATATGCTCCCAAGATATGATCTGACTACTACAGCTGACGAACAAGCGGTGGCAGACTTCAGATCCATCGGAAAAATAGCCTCCAATTCACAAATTCCCTTGAAACATGAAATGAAAGGAAGCAACAATGATCGATGGCAGATAGCAACACTAACCACCAAAGAAATGTAATTTCTCAGCTGTTGCAATAACATCAATTCTATTGTCCTTTTCATATGAGCGTATCTCTTTGTTCATCATCATCATCTTTGGCAAGCTTTTCGATCAGTAGTTCCATCATCATTTTATACATAGGCATATAATGATCATTTATCATAGTTCTCGAAAGCCTAATCTTACTATACAGATATCTTGGGGATTCATAGATCCCAACATTCTTTTCATCCATTATGACATTCTCAGTTGGATCAGACTCTGTAGTTTGCAACACCACCATATGCATGATTCTTCCGGGAGGGTAAAACTGGTGCGTTTCGAATGCAACTGCTGAAATTTGCTGCTTGTCAGCTTGTAGCACTGCATTTTCCTCATCCATTATTTTCTTTACAGCAGCCACTACTTCCTCCTGACCGTCACCAACAGTGGAGTTAGATTGCTCATTGATTTCCTTTTCCAATTGAAACCATAAATCAGCATCTGTCAATTGATCAACAGCAGAAGCACCACCAACTTGATCTTGTTGTATTAGCTCCTCTTCCTCTGTTTCCTCATTGTCCGAGTCTTTGGAACTATCAAATTGCGGTTCATTCACCATCTCATTGTCGCAATAATCAACACTAATTTTCTCTGAATTTCTTTGTGGTGCAGGTGGCAGAATAGGTTCCTTCTCTTTAGTGACTGTGCCAACAGCACGACGCCGTGCACCCATGCATGTCCAAGAGGAGAATGATGACTGGCTTCTAGCAACTGCTTGTGCAACATATTGTGCATGTTTAACCATAACCTAGTAAGAATCAAGAAAGTCATAACCTCAATAAAACTGATAGTCTAAGACCTCACAACTAATGAAGCATGACACAAAATTTAGTCAGATATAGTAATTCAAATGGTTTAAATAAGTCAAGTGCACAATTGCTCAAGATTGAAAGAAGAAACTGCATGAGGTGGTAAATAATTGATCAGTTTCCTGAAAAGATACTTCAAGAAATGGAAATGGAAGATCACCTTTTATGGCCGAAAGAGAGGAAAACAACTAACAAAACACGTGAATAGATAAGTGATAGCAGTAATATTTGTTGATAGACAACAATGAGAAGTGGACTAAAGCTATCAATTCATTCGCAAGTAGGTAACAGACTGTCAAGCATAAACCATTGTTGTAAACAATGTTGTATCAGAGTTACAAAACTCCTAGACCATACAATTCCAAAGTATGCTGCAACATGCATTAATCAAATCACTATTTCTACACATTCTGCGTAACTCAAGCTCTTATTACCTACTTTCACATTGTGAGATGTTTTACAAGCACAAAACCTAACTTTCTCTGATATATATATTCATCTACCAGCTCAATGGATAAGTCAACAGAATGACATTTAATTCAAACAATCTGAGATGGCCATCAAACAGTGATTCCAGTCACAAAGTCTATCTACTTTCCATATTGCATGATACATATGATTTATCACTATGTTCTTGGAAACTTAAGAAACTATAACTTTCTTATACTATAAAACTGCTGTGTTCATATATATCTTACCTGAGTTTTGCTGGATACAGGCTGAAGTAGAGCACCAGCACCTGCAACCTTAGCCCTTGCACTAGAAATGGATGGCAGATGAGATCCTAGGGCAGATGCAGAGCGATAAATAACATTTAAGATTCTAGTACGCTGTATTTGGTCTCTCAAATCATTTAACCATGATGATGCCATCACCTAAATGAAGTAGACAAAATAAATATATAGTTATAAAATAGAAGATCAGCAAAACTTCAGTGGTGCTGGAAAGTCCTCACAGCAAGCATTCAAAATAAGTAAATTGCAATGTGTGAACCTTGTACATCAATAGGATGGTTTCTCTTGAATCACAGTTTTAACATTAGGTTTCATAATCAGCATTGTTCAAGGACAACCTGATTATCTTGTAACTTTAACATTCATTGGCTTGTCTACATGCAAACCTCAAAAAAAAAATCAAGTAAATTTAAGATTTAGCAAAAAAAAGAAATTAAATATTTGCATGACATGGTATAGATGTAGACAACTCAAAAACAGTGTCGTGCATGAACTTGATGTGATCAGATTGATTGGTGTCAGGCTTCCTTTCAGGCTAGATTGAGAAAATTTCACATTACTGTCCAGCCATGTACCCAGCTGCAGGTCACTTTCACTTTCCCATATCAGCGATGTACAACTGAATGAGTTCTAAAGAACATACCTTAATATTGGTGTTGAACAAATAAATGTAAATATACTAGAAAAGCACATGCCGATACTGGAAAAGACTATGTCAACAAGATCTCATGCTAACAGTGATTGACAGCCCTAAAAAAACTAGTTTGCCAAAATATAATACAATTCACATATCAAGAAAGCAACATTTAAAGCAGGTATTCCAACAGAATCTGAAGATACTTTCCAGGATTACGGCAGTAATTAGACATTGCTCAACAACAATCATGTCTGAGACTCGGTACAAATTTGCTAAAATAGATAATAAACTAGTGACAAAAGCAATGTCTGCAATTTCGTACCGTATCGGAGTTTCGACACTTCTTCGGTATGGTACGGTACCATATACCGAATGATACGTTTCATGGACTGTTCGGTATATATATATATATATATATAATTATAAATATTATATATATAAATAAATATTATATATATAATTATATATATATATTCCTCGGCGACGTCGCATATTTAAAAATAAAAAAGCGACATCGCCCCTCGCTTCTTGGGTGACGTCACCGAGGCGTCGGCGACGTCGCATATTAAAAAAAAAAAGAAAAAAGGGACGTCGCCCGTGCGACGCCGCCTAACATCGCCCGAGAAGGGAGTCGACATCGTATATTAAAAAAATAAAAAATAATAATTTTTTTATTAAAAAATAAAAAAATTGATACCGAGCAGTAGCGGGCGGTCCGCGTACCGGTATCCTATCGGACCTGTACATACCGCCTACACCGGGCGATATCATTCAGTATTGCAAACCATAGACAAATGTATGATTGGTCTAGCAGACTAAACAAATACAAAACGCACATGACATTTTCATCTTATCATTAAGGCCAACAATATTAAATAACAAATAGAAAAACTATGACTACCTCAGAAAACTAGATCACAACTACTAAACTAGATTCAACTAAATAAAGGACTCGATGATACCTCAGACCGGAGATCATCTATGGAAGCAGTTGAAAATGTTGGAACCAGGTCTGAGCCATTGACAATCGTAGTAATGAAGTCCTTACCAGACTCTGCCAACTCCCATGTCATGCAAGCAGCTGGCATACAAAAAACGAATTTAACAATGAAACTGTAATTACTAAACATAATCTTGGATTATTCTCTGATTTTTCACAGGCCAAAATAAACTTATCATATGTTTATATCTTCACATCAAAGAGTCAGCATGGATCAGCTTGGGAGCTAAAGCTCCAGAGAACAGAGATCTATGGATGCTTCAACAAACATTTTGTGTACAATTATCAACACAAATTTTCATTCACCAAAATTCTAGCCAAGATTGAAATAAATCCTAGTACGCTGGTGGGTGAAGATAAGCCAAAGTGTCCAATAGATAAAATTTGTTCCATCGACAAGGTGCAACCACAAAAAAATGCAAAGGTCCTAGCAATTTATTTGTAATAAAAATTATCTTTCCTAGCAATTTATTTGTAATAAAAATTATCTTTCACTGGAACTTCTACTTTGAAACAAAGATCATAATATGCAAAAATCATTCATGGTTACTAGCAAAGTGATGAGATGCTCTGTCTAGACCTGAATCGGGACCAAACCATCATGGCGGTTTGCCAGTTCCAAACTGAACAGGAATCGGCCCTAGGTGGTTCAGTTTCGGTTCCTGGTTTTGGAAAATCGGAACCGATGGTTCCTAAACCAACAGTTCAGGTTTTGGTTTGAAATGCTGATTCATGATTTTTTTTTAAAAAACTAAAAAGGCTCGATCAAACCAGCTTAACCAATTGTTGGGCTGACCATTTAAGCCCCAACGGTCCAACGATCAATTGTTAGGGGCAAATGACTAGTTTGCCCCTCCCAAAGTCATATAATGGTTATTTTCAAGGGTATTTTGATCGTTTCATAATTAAAAAAATATAAAATAAAAGGACAAATTTACCCCTTTCAACAGCTAAATAACAACTAGTTTTGGGGGCATATTAGGGATGGAAAACCTCTAAAACCCATAAATACCACCTAACCTGTCATTCTTTCTTGCACATTTGATTAAGCATTCATAAGACTCTCTTCAGCTCTTTTACACTCTTAAGCTCTCTCCCTGATTTTGATGGCAAGCGGAAACCACCACTTCACTGAGAAGAATTTTGGAAGTCCGACTGTGGCAACTCAAGAAAGCACATTATCATCAAGATGGAGGAATTCAATATAGGAGCCAAAGTAAAGGTGAACATCTTGAAGTTTCATTTCAAGAAGGTCCGAAATATCAATGGTTCCTTCCATGTCATCTGCAATTACCATGGCCAGATTTTCAAATTCAACTAAAGAGGATATGGAACCTTTCAGAAGCATCTTCAAAAGAAAATTCCGACACAAACCAGTATGGAAAAAAAATCAAACACAAATTTCCGAGTACCCCACTAATCCTACTTTTTATTTTTCCATTGAAATAATTTGCGAAGAATTATCTAGATTTATTTCTGTCAAGCAATGTCTTTTAGTTTTGGTGGAAAAAGTCAATTTTATTGATTATTGTCAAAACGTTTAGAATCTCATTGCCCAATGTATTCCTAAACTACTCTTATCCATGTTGTATATAATCCTTTCAAAAAAGGAAAAAGAGCTTTACAAAAGTTATTTCGAGCTTTTGATGACTGTGTTTCTATTTATTTGATATTTGGAGTGATCATTGACAAATACACTCCTATAAGGGTATTACTTATTATTGCATTGATAATCAATTGGACCATGCAAAAAAGAATTATTGCTTTTAAAGTTTTTGATGAACAACATACTACCGATCAAGGTTCGCAATACCGTACCATACCAGTGTACCGAAAGTTGGTCGGTACGATACGTACCGATATGTACTGTTGGTACGCTATGGCATACCGATGGTATCATGCTAGGCCGTACCGATCGGTATATCTCGGTAAAAGTCAAAATCTGGGGCGGTACTGGTCGGTACACCTCGGTATCGGTTGGTACGCGCCTCGATCGGCCGGTCGATGCGCCTCGTGCATCGCCAAAATCGTGTACCGCTTCGGTAGTGAGCGGTCCGCGATACCGGATCCTCTCTGACGATGCGTCGCCTGCATCTGCATCAAGGCGATCATCGTCGAAATTGCATACCATGCTACCGATAACATCTATAAAATGATAAAAACTATTTTAGAATAATAAAAACCATTTTAGAGGAGTATTATTTGATTTTTAATTTTTTTAATTGGTTTTGACAATGCATTTGCAAGTACTGCTTCTATTTCTGAACTAGAAGAAGTGTAACAACCAACTTTTGGTGGTATTTTTTTTCCATATTAGGAGTTCTTGCCGTGTTTTACATTTATGTGTACAGTATATGATGTCTTGAAATTTTTCTTTCTCCAATTAAGCAAGCAATTTCATACTTGTGAGGTCATCCACAAATAATAAGAGTGGGCTAGATTTTGCAAATTAAATGGCAAAAGACCCAAAAGATTTCCTAGGAACGTTCCTACCCAATTTAATTCTACCTATGAATTATTTTAATGAAAATTTTTTAATATAAAGAATTATTAAGTACTTTTATTGCAAATAATTGTTAGACAATTTATATCCACAACAATGACATGTTTGTGTCAAAATTTACTTATACTTTATGCAGTTTTTATTATCCTGCTACTTATATATTTTTAATTGTTTGCATTATATGCATTGCTGGAGTCTCACACACACTAATTACAAATAGCAAGCTAATAGAAATACAAATAATATGTATATGTTACCCTCACTTCATAATATGATTTGTGATATCTATACTTAATAAATATGATAAATGATATACTCATATTTTCAACTTTTAAGATTGAAGTACATGCTTTTCAAAAATATCATTCTCGATGTTCTATATAATGTTAGCTAAGCATACATAAGCTGTAATGTTTACGTTAAGCATAGTGTAAGAAGTCAAAATATGCTAGCGAACTTGAATATGAGGTTCAATTATGATAATAAGTGTACATATAGTGGCTAGAAGTAACGATTGAATTGTTATCGATGTTAAGTGAATCTGAAGGTTTGAATGAGTTTTAACATAATTAAAATAAGAAAGTTTAAGTTTTAAACCTTATGTATATGGAGGATCATAAGCTACTTAGTCATGGATGGAATAATAAAAAATTAAATGGGGATGCAAATCAAAGGAGTGTTGCACTAAATGTTGAGATATTTAAGTGAGATTGAAGGATGAGTTTAGATAAAAAATGTCATCTTTGTCCAAATCAAATTAAACTTAATTAGAATTGCTGTAACATTAAAATTATATTACTAAAAGAAAACAAGAAAAGAAACGAAAAGGAAAACTTCAAATGAGGCCTACTGGGATTGAACCATAGACCTAAGGCAACCTCCTAAGCACCTCTACCTTAATGTTGGCCTCATCCTCTTTACCCAACTGATAACCCACGTTCCTTTCTCTCCTTTAGCCATTCTCTCCTCTTCTCTCAGGGAGGCCAGGAAACTCCAGCTCTAAGGAAGATTGAGGTAAGAAAAACTCAAACTCTTCTCTTGTTACACCTAGGGTTTCAGTTTTCCAGATTATATGCTAATCTTTCCAGCTGCTTTTGAGTAACCTAGACTTCGAATTTATCTATGATATCGTTATGTTTTGAATGATTCTCTTATGATTCTAAGGCCACTAATATGACTTTAATCTAAGATCGGTGAATAGAGTTCTTATGGTCCCAATCTAAGGTACTCAGAATCCTCTGTTTTCTTAAAAGAAGTTCTGTTTAAACTAAATTAACCCCCTTAGAGATATGATTAGGCTCTAGGTTTTTGATATATTTTAAAAAATTCTCTTAGAGTTCTGTGAGATTTGTAATCGAGTTAATACCACCTCTATACACCAAAATATGATATTTATAAGTTTAGACAGTCCCAACACAGTCTCAATAGAACAAAATAGGTGTTGGTGATTGAATTAGAAGGGTAGTTTAGCCTCTAAATGATTCAGTTTTAAATTGAATTTTGGTGTGTACTTAGTTTTATATGTTTTTAGTTTTCTACAAAATTTCACAGTAATTCAAGAACATTTGGCCAAGCTAGAATAGTAAAGTAAAATTTCTTCGCAGAATTGTGCGACGGTTTGATTGATGCTAGCTAGTTCATCAAACTTCCCTAAGGCATCTTTTTCATTCAATATAAAACATTTATAACCGAAAATTTTAAAATACGAAACGTTTGGTTTTTTGTTATTCCACAATTCATAAGGAGTTTTGGAGAGACATGGTCTTACTAGAACCCTATTCATGATATAGCAATCCGTATTAATGGCTGCAGCCCAAAAGTATTCGGGTAAACTATGTTCATTCAACATGGTTCTTGTCATTTTTTATAAATTCCTATTCTTTCTTTCTACTACATTTTATTGAGGATTTCTCGGAGTAGAGAAATTGTGTTTGTAACTATTAGATTCATAGAAGTTTTGGAAATCACGGTTTTGAAATTCACCACCGTGATCACTCCGAATCGATGAAATCATAAAACCTTTTTCATTTTGAATAAGTTTGCAAGTATATCTACTATAGTCATCTACGATTACAAAGGCATATTTGCTACCTCCTAGGCTTATTGTATCAATTGGTCCAAATAAGTCTATATGGATCAATTGCAATGGTCTAGTGGTGCTTATTTGATTCTTCGATTTGAAATTACTTTTTATTTGATTTCCTAGTTGACAAGCATCACACACTTTGTCTTTGACAAACTTAATATTAGGAATTCCTCTCACTAGTTCTCTAGATGAGATTTTAGATATTAGTTTCATTGTTGCATGGCATAATCTCCTATGCCAAAGCCAAGCATCGTCATTCAAAACCGAAAAGCATATTTCATTACTAAGTTCATCAATGTTAATAGTGTAGACATTATTTTATTTTAGGGCAATCATAGATGTGTTGTTTTACGGTTTTTCAATAATGCAAGCATTGGATTCAAATTTTACGATGTATCCTTTATCACAAAATTGACTAATGCTCAAAAGATTATGCTTTAAGTCATCTACTAACAACATATCATCAATTAAAAAGTTTGATTTGTTATCTATAGTTCCCTTGCCAATGATTTTACCCTTGTTGTTATCTCCGAAGGTGACATACCCTTCGTCTTGGCTAATGAGCTTGAGAATTGAGATGGATCTCTGGTCATGTGCCTTGAGCATCCACTATCAAGGTACCATCTCTTGCTCCTAGCTTGTGAGGGTGAATGTGTCTACAAAAGAGGATGGTTTTTAGGTACCCATTTGACCTCGGGTGCATCAATAATTGATCTACGTATTTTATCATTTTGCATTGAAATATTTACGGTTCCTTTAAGAACTCATATCAATTTATGTGGGCTAAGTTTCATAAACGGATATTTGTAAACAATATGTTCGGGTTTGCAACAAAAGTTACAATTTGTATAAGATGATACATATAGTGTAGGTCCTTTACGAAAGTAGTTGGATTTCGGTGAGACCCAATTACAAATCCGATTCCACTTCTTTCATGAACATGACCCTTATTAGCAAGGATCATGTCCAAAGACTTGCTACCAACCTTAAATTTATCTAAGGTCTCTTTAAGTAGCAAGTTCTTCTTCTCAAGTGCCTCTAAGTGTTTACACTTAGAGGTATGGAGGTAAAGGAGTGTTGTGTTTAATATTTTCAAATTTATCAACTAAGAGAGCATGCTCCTTTTTCAACAAATTAAACTTTTTACTAATTACTCTACACTAATCAAACAAATCATGAAAGGCATTCGAAACTTTCGAAAGTTAAATTTTCAACAATTAAATTACTTATCTCTTCTCCGATAGCCATTAAGACGAAGTTGGCGACCTCCTTGTTGCTTGGTTCTTCGTCTTCGGAGCTACTTGAATCATCCCATGTTACCTTTAGAGCCTTCTTCTTCTTCGAATGCTTCTTCTTTGCTTGGGGGCATTCGCTTTTGAAATATCCCGACTTCTTACATTCATAACATATCACTTGTTTTTTCTTGGGTTTAAGTTTATTTTTAAAGTCATTTTTAAATTGTTTCTTCTTATAAATTTTTTGAATTTTCATATCAATAGTGCAAGTTCGTCATTATAGTCCTCATCACTTGAAGATTCTTTCAAATGGCCTTCTTGTGTTCTCAATGCTATATCCTTCCTGTTCTTTGATAGAGAGTTTTCAAGCTCATCATGAGCATTGCAAATCATCTCATAGGTCATTAATAAATCAATTAGTTCTTCGAGAGGAAAGTTCTTTAAGCCCTTGGCCTCTTGAATGGTCGTAACTTTAGGATCCAAACTCTTTGAAAGGGATCTTAAGATTTTAGTTACAAGTTCGAAATTAGAAAAACTTTTTCCAAGTGCTTTTAGTCCATTGACGACATCCATAAAACGGGTGTACATGTCTCCAATTGACTCACTTGGTTTCATCCGAAATAACTTATAAGAATGCACTAAAAGATTGATTTTGTACTCTTTCACTCGACTAGTACCTTCGTGAGTGATTTCAAGAGTATGCCAAATATCAAAAGCCGATTCGTAAATTGAAATACGATTAAATTTATTTTTGTCTAAAGCACTAAACAAAGCATTCATAGCCTTGGCATTAAAAGCGAAAGTCTTCTTTTCCAACTAATTCCAATCGCTCATCGGAAAAGAAGACTTTTGGAAGTCGTTTTCAATAATGTTCCAAAGTTCAAAATCCATAGAAATAAAAAAAAAATTCTCATGCGAGTCTTCCAATAGTTGTAATCCGACCTATTGAAAATAAGCAGACGTGTGATTGAGTGGCCCTCTTGCATACCGGCAAATGTCATCTCTCTTGAGTTTTAAACCAAAATAAGAGTGACCTCGCTCTGATATCAACTGTTAAGATCTAGAGCGGTACTAGGGGGGGTTGAATTAGTGCAGGGGATAAAAAACGACGATTTAAAATGGTTTCGAAAAACTTTATGCAATGAAAAAGTTTCGTTCGATGAAAGTGATTTTGGCAAAAAAGTTTGATTCGAGTGAATACGTAAGAGAGTAGATAAGGAGAATGAACGAGTGCAGTGAAGTAAAGAATTGAATGCAACAATTAAAACTTACACGCCAAGAGAAGAACGCGACGATTTATAGTGGTTCGATCAAATAACCTACGTCCACTTCCGAGACCTCCTCCGATGAGGTTTTCGGCTTCCACTATCAATCCTTCTTGAAAGGGGAAGGATCAAACACCCCTTTTACAGAACTCTACAAGTAGCTCACACCCTTTTAAAGAAATTTTACACTTGGGAATTCGGGAGGTAAACACTCAAACTCTTCAAGGCAATTTTGCTATAATTTTGACTCAGTTCTTATCACTTCTCAATATCTTTACCAGTTAAGGAGTATTTATAGGCTCAATTGGCTTCAGAATTTGAGCAAACGAGGTCCCATCCTAGATTTCCAAGTGCTGGCGGTACCATCGCCAATTGACCTGACATTAGGTAGTACTACTGTCCAGTCTAGCGATACTACTGCCTGACAGGGTCTCGGGCTCTGTGGAGGGGCGGTACCACAGCCTGGCAATTAATAACTGCCGGGCAATACCACCACTGACATAGGCCGGTTCCACCGCCCTAGTCTGGCGATGCCACCACCAAACAGGGTCCAACACTTCTGGATGGGCCTTGAATCCAGCCCAATCCAGTTAATTTATGGGCCTAGTTGACCCCTACCAGGGTTTTAGGATTAACACCTAATCCTAACCCTAGTCTAGGCGATACCACCGCCCAGTGGTCCTGGGAATCTGTACCGTGGGCAGTTCCACCGCCCTAGACTGGCAGTGCCACCGCCAGACAGGGTCTAGCACTTCTGGATGGGCCTTAAATCCAGCCCAATCCAATTAATTTACGAGCCCAATTGGCCCCTACTAGGGTTTCAGGATTAACACCTAATCCTAACCCTAATTACATGCTAACTACAAAATTAAAGACATACACTAAGCAAAAACATAAACCGACACATCAAGTCTTCTTCTGGCAAACTTCCGGCGAACCTCCGACGAACCCTCGGACATCTTCCAGCGGACTTCCAGCAGGCTCCCAGACTTTACAATGACCTTGGCGAGTTTCAACGAGTCTCCTTCGGCAAGCTCCGATCTTTCTCGGTGAGCTCCGCGAACTTCCGACAAACCTTCAGGCGAACTTTCTACAACCCATCGATAAGCCCTCGATTCATTCTCGGCCAGTTCTAGCAGCACTTCCGATGAACCTTCGGACTTTCGATGGACTTTCGAACTTCCAATTATTCAATCGCACTTGATTCCGGCACGTCGTTTTGCTTTACGTCTTTATTGCTATCATAGTTAATCTTGCACACTTTTCTCAATAATATGAATAAGATCAAATAATCTATCAATTGACTTCATCATCAAAATTCGAAATTCAACATATGTATATAAGAGCCTTGAATTATTTTGACATAGAATTTTACCTCTTTATTTTGTATAAACTATGTTGTAGGGCTATCCTTGCAAAAGAATTTATAGGATGAGGTGTTTAATGTTAATTGTCTTATGACGATGATTTTAAAATTTGGTGTACATGACATAATGCATGCTCACCTAAATAAAACTATAAAGGCTTATACTTACTAAGTGATTACTCACTATACACCCTATTTTGTAGGTAAGGATACTAGTATTCTACCTAAATGATTGAGAAGGGAAGTGAGCATGTGAAAGACCATGATAGTGTAGATATGAACAATGACCTATGAGCATTTTATGTATATAAATTTTAGACATGTTATATTTGAATTTTCTTTTAGTTAGATGTTATAATTATGTACAGGTGTCAAAAACATTGTGTATTAGGAAAAACCCTGTTAATTTTGTTTAGTAAGTTAGCATATTTTAATCTTTAGATTGCCTACTTTCCGTCACATTTCTACTAATAGTAGTAATGAATATTTGAAATATGACATCCAACTTTAGTCACGTATATAGGGTGTAGATGGAACTAGAAGTCGGATGTTACAAATTGTTGGTGCTTTAAAAGCATATTAACATAATCATGATTTAAATATGACTATCATGACAACGAAATCAAAATGGACAAATTATTTTCTTGATATTCCATGAACTTATCTTGTTGCTTGTGTTTTTTATTGTCATACTAGAATAGATGGTTTAAGTGATTATTTAACTATTTGATATAAAAGTTTAGGAATAGAAGTTGGTATTGGTGATAAAATTAAAGAAATAAAAAAACTAATCATTATAATAATACAAACTATGGTAGACAACAAACCACCTCCAGAACTTTTTTATCTACGGATCAAGCTAAAAGGATTAGTTAAATATTTAAGGGAGAGAAATTATTATTATAAAAACAATAAAACCAAGGAGATTATCAAGCTCAAAATCTGAGCTTGAAATGTATCTGACTTCTTTTAAGTTTGGTGTCTAGCACTATAGGTATAAAGTTTTTTATTCTTGAATGGTCAGTGTGATATATAACAACCTTTCTTATTTTAGTGATGATTGCAAAGCAAATACTAATAACTCCAATGTCAATAGTACAAGCCTTCAGTGTGGGGGAGGATGAAACCCAATGTCAATAGTACAAACATCTTGGATGAAACCCAATTGAGTATGAACCCCGAATCAGATGAAACTCAAACATGCATTGACAACTAGAGAAAGGCAAAGAAATGGAACTAAGAGATCGTCTGTGAAGAGAACAATTACTTATTCGGTTTAATGGGATAATTAAAACATTCAACATCGCAAGTGATTGAAAATTTTATAATTTTTCTCTTTTTTATATCTTTTTTGTCATTACACATTATACATTTATTTTCAAATCATAAAAATAAAATTATGAATTTTTTCATGTTTTAAATTATTTTTAATTAAAAATTAAAAAAAGTTGGTGATTCAAACCAAAACCGCCAATGGTTCCAATTCAAAATCGAACTATCGATTTCGAAACTAAGGTCAAGACTAGGTCTGTCACCTACTTAGATTCATTAAGGAGATGATACCCAATAAAGCAAGGTGGTGGTCCTCTACTCTCAAAATCACAAAGCAAGACAATGTCTATTACTTTTTTTTAAAATTAACAAGCTTTAATAAGTTATAGATAAAAGACTTATACCATATTGCACTCAAAATTTTGCTTCCCTAATTTAAATATTATATCAATAACACCACATCAATAATTAAAAAAAATATCCCTTTGTGATTATATAAAAGTAATCTAAGGTAATTTAATTATTGTATCTTTTGCAAGTAAATAAATGTACAGAGATAATAGATCAACCAAGGTTATTAATTTCGAATGATACCCGCTCGTATCGGGCGATACATATCGGTCCGCTAGCAGACTGGTACACGGACCGCCCGCTACCGAGCGGTACCGTCAATTGGGACTGTTTTCACCTCGTTATCGTTCGACAGTGACCAAGGGAGAGGAAAGAAGAGGGGTAACCAAGGGAGAAGGGGAAGAAAGATAAGGGAAAAGAAAAGGAGAACTTGGAGAGTGGCGTCGCTCTCCCTCCTCGTCTGTCGACGACTTCTCATCCGCGCGAGGAGAAGAATCATCGGCATCGTGGGGAGAAGAGAGGCGACGCCTCGGCGAAAATGGTTTTTTTTTACTTATATATATATATATATATATATATATATATATATATATATATATATATATCAAGGATTGAAATTTCGTACCATACTGGAGTTTTGATACATTCTCGGTAGGATACGGTACAGTACAGTATACCGCATGGTATATTTCGATATATCGTTCGATATATATATAATTATAAATATTATACATATAAATAAATATTATATATATAATTACATATATATATATATATTCCTTCTCAGGCGACATTGCCTCGTTAATAAAAAAAATCTCGGGCAACGTCACCACCGCGACATCGCATATTAAAAAAAAAAGCGATGTCACCCCGAGGCGTGAACGTCATCGCATATTAAAAAAAAAGAAAAAAGCAACGTCGCCTCGGGCGATATCGCCTCCATTCTCCCGAGAAGTCACCTTGGCAACATCACCTGAGAAGGGAGGCGACGTCGCATATTAAAAAAATTAAAAAAATATTTTTTCTATTAAAAAATAAAAAAAATACCGAGTGGTAGCGGGTGGTTTGCGTATCTGTATCCTGTCAGACCGATACGTACCGCTTGTACCGGGCGATATCATTCGGTATTGCAGACTATGATATATATATATATATATATATATATATATATATATATATATATATATATATATATATATATATATATATAAAGGCGACGTTGCAGATTTTTTTCTTTTTTTTCTATGGGGAAGAGAGGCGACGTTGCCAAGGTGACATCGTAGATTCTTTTTTTTTTTCTGCGACATCGCCTTAGCGAAGTCGCCCCGTGTGGGGAGAAGAGAGGCGACGTCGCCTCAGCTTTTTTTTTTTTTTTTTTTCCTAAAGCAACGTCACCCCGCGTGGGGAGAAGATAGGCGACGTCGTAGAAGACTATTTTATATATATATACCGACAAGTACACTGAAATATATCGCTTGGTATATAGTATCGTACCGTACCGAACGAATATCGAAACTTCAATATGGTATGAAATTTCAATCCTTGAGATCAATAATAGAAGTTATTTATCTAATAAAACAATTAACAAAAAAGAAAGAGAAAAAAAGATTTACATATAATTTTTATTGATTAACAGAAAGCCTACGATAGAGTTCCTAGAGATTTATAATAGTAGTTTTAGAAAAGAAATATATATCCACTAATTATATTGATGTTATTAAGGATATATATAATAATGCAACAAAAGAGATAGAGTCTTAATAGCTTTAATAATTGGATAGGAGTATGTTGGAGTACAGTTAATTGGTTCACTATACTAGCTTCTTCAAATATTAAAAAATCACAACTATTAGTAAATCATCACATTTTACTCAAACAATACATATAGATATATTAAGCCTTAACAGCTTTAATATTTAAATAGGAGTATGTGGGAGTAGAGTTAATTGGTTCACTAGACTCACTTTTGGTTTGTAGGGGAAGGTTAGTTTGAAATTTGAAGGGATGCGGTAAGCATCAAATCACTTATTTTGATCATTGAGGACAAAATAGAACTTTTGACCTTTCTAAGTAAATTTGCTTTGAAGTCATGTGGTAAGCATTGAATCACTTACCTTGATCACAGAAGACAAAATAAAATGTTTGACCTTAGCATGTGGATTAGCTATTGTATTTAACTGAACCTGAATGATGACAAAAATTAACTATGAACTCATTGTTTTTTTTTTCAAGTTTGCAATGAAAATATTTTAGAACTTTTCTTGAAATGGATTCAAGAATAGCATGCCTTTATTTTTATTTGTATTTAGTTTGTCAAGAAACCTGTTTTGTTATTACCCATCAATAAATCCAAATAGTATATATGCTTCTAAAATGGAAGACTATCCTTTTGGTAAGTTCTGAAATCTGAGCATTCAACAATAACAAGATGCTGTGAGGCCCCAACTATTTGGGGTCAGAAATATGACCTTTTTCCACCACTTGGTTCTGTTGAGAAAATTAACACTCGCCAAACTAAACCATTGGATTATTGTTCCTTACAATGATTTTGTCTTCCTCAGTCTCTTCTGATACCACTAATCTCTTTGAAATCAGACATACTAGTTATTTTTCATCATATATACACCTATAGAGGATGTACATGATAACATACACATTTTATATGGTATTACACATACTGTTTAATTTCAATGGAAAAAGTAACTAACAACAAACATCTGTAAGATATAGGATATTACCAATTATTTCTATCTTTGTGTACCAGTTGCACGTTTATAATAGATAAAGATTTAAAATTTTGGTCCAGTCCCAATACCAGTCAATGGCTGGATCAGCAAGGTACCAAAATGACCAGCACATTGACACTCAATGAGTCAGATACTGATTGTAGGAAGGAGTGAGAGATTGTGTGCTAAAAGAGAAGAGAGTAGGAAAATGAGGTGGATGTGGAAGAGGAGGAGAAGGCAGAGGAAAAGTAGAAGTGGCGGAGGGGGAGGAGGTCTACTGACAGGCAGTGAAGATGGAGGCAAAGTGGTAGGGAAGGGGCAGCAGTGATAAAACAGAGAGAAGTCCACGAAGGAGGGGAGAAGGAGAGAAAGAGAGAAGAAAATAAGAAGGTTAAAAGAGATTTGTGACAGGTATAAAAATTTAAAAAAAAAATGATAATGATACTGGACAATAAGCTTGTAACATAGTATATTTTGATATTGTTTTGCTTACCAATTGATAAGATCCATAAGGTGAACTTACCAAGTCGAGGATCAAACCAACAAAATCATCTGATCCACATTTCAGTTGGTTGTTGGAGTGGTAAAAACCAGTCCCATACCAACTAAGACAGATGATATTCTAAACTATGTAGTGGGTAATGTTATAGATCCAATAAGAGTGTTACCAATATATAGGAAGTTTGTTTGTAGAAAATTGCTAATGAAACATATTTCAGAAAATATATTGAAACCATATAACACTGACACGCATGACGAAGCAACAAATGTATTTGTGAGATAGTTATGTTGGTTGTGCCACGTATCAACTTTCTAGGATGTCTCTTGCTACTTTGATTCAAATTTATGCACAAATTTGACACATGATGGTGCATACTGCATAGAGCTAGCTTTTCCAAGAAGTATATATAAAATATTCTAGTGGCTTATTGTGGCCATCAAGTAAAAAAAAAAACATGACTTCTTTTTCACCATCTTTGAACTATATTAAAACATTTTTTAATTCAGAAAGTGAAAAATATTGGACACTTGTAGGATTTCATTAATGCTTGTTAAACCACAGAAAGAAAAAAAAAAATCACATTTCAAAACTGGAGTTCCTATAGGGTTTTTGTTATTCCAGCTTCAAGTCAAATCTAAAAGTGACGACCGATTATGTAAAAACACTTCCAAATTCCAATCATACAAGAAAAACAGAGAGAACACTGACTAACTGAAAGAACATCATCAGTCCATTTATCATGGTTTATAACCTAGTTAAACACATAGCTGCTAAAGAAACCACATGATAAGGTTACATGGCATACACTATCACTGCCCTCATATCACAAACAAACACATTCGACATTTCAGATAGTTATAGTAGAAATATGTACATTGAAGTCATCAACTTAAGACCATGAAACTAGGAGCACCTATGTAAAGTCCTGTAACAATAAGGGAAATGACATTTTGCAATTTGGAGAAATTATTCATGAAAAATAAATCAATGGACGAGTGAGAGAAAACCACAAACCAAATCTGCCATTTATTGGAAATTGTTAAAGCAGTTTTCCTTACTACCTAAAAGATGTTTTAACCGATTGTAAAAGATATTGGAAATTATTAGGTTCTCCATGTGACAAGAATTTCAAAGGTTTCCATTGGACTTGCTGGAAATCTAATCAATTGGTGATAAGATATTGGTATCACTATCATCATTTTCTTCACACGCCATAGCGGGTCGATAAATCAGATATCAGATTCTGAACTAGGGTTTCATTGCTGGGGAATATGAAGATATGATGACAAAACAGATACATGGAACAAGGTAAAATGGGACTTCGTGAAATTAATTACTACAAGTTACATCTTCAATAGAATTTATGATCATATGCAACGGATGAGATATGTAGGTACATGTTTTATGCATTTATATGTGTTGGATAACAAACAATATGCAAACAAAAGATGGAATATACCCACCCGGAGCAAATGCCACACAAGTGCCTGAAAAGAATTCTTTCTGCTCCCGAAGAATATATGTTAACAGTGCAGCAGTGCCACCTCCCAATGAGTGCCCAACAATCTAATAATAAAAAAGTAAATATTCTGCTAAATACCCATTACTCACAGGGCAGAGCATTTCATGAAGCTACAAATGTGATAGAATAGCACCTAACAAGTGGTACACAAGACAATTATTTTTAATTATTGACAGTTTTCTAGTTCAAAAGGCTCCATTTGCTAATTAGAATAATACATATACTTAATGACACAAGAAAATCTCTGAAATACATAATATCAAGTTTCCTGTCATGTTCATGTTGGTGGTAGTTGTGGAATATGTTCAACACATGTAATATCTACTTATAAAAATAGAGACTTGCAAAATGGCAAGACATGATGAACAAGTCATCTCATTTTAACACATTATGTTAATGACAAAAGTTATCTTGGTCTGGGGATCACATAAAATTATTTAGAGTAATGAATAGGACAAATGTTTATCATCTGAATAAGGCACCTAGACAAATTATAAACTTTGGAAGCTTTGACTAACTATGTACATGGATCATCTAGACAGATGTCATAAACCTGTTTGGGTGATTGTTATGGCTATACTGAATTATAAATCATGTACAAGTATTATTTAAACATATTAATGAATTTGTTGATATAAGAAATACTAGTAGGACAAGGGTACATCATCCACATAAGGGCTCCTAATATATTTTATACCTTTGATCCTTTGACTTGCTATCGATATGAATGATCTGTGTATTTTCCATATACCTTTGTCCTTGGAATAAGTGTATTTGGGTGATTGTTATAGCTCCAAGTTAACATTATACTGATCACAGATTGTTGAAATTGCACATTGACAGAGAAATTTATAAAATCTGTGAAAAAGTGTATTAATTAATTTTAATGTCCATGTCCTATTTTTACAAGAATTTCCATATTAAATGTATCTATCTCATGTAGTTCACTGTCCATGCCTTGTAGCATAAAATTCACAACATGTATATAACACCCCAGTTTAGTCTCATATCAAAAGTCGACAAATACTAAAATTGACTTATTGGGTATACTATTATTAACCTAATCTTAAGTATTTTAGACTAGTGATTTAGGCTCAGTGAAATTAATGGGTTAGTTATCCCATCAAATCAAGTCGTAAGAATTGGTGCCCTAATGGTGAGAGGCTTTAGTAGGAAAGAATCTTAGGACGAGGCCAAAGGACATGTCATAGCATAGAGCCACTATTATAACACCCGATTTTAGTTCCACATTAGAAATGGACAAAGACTAGAATTGATTTATAAAGGTATGATGGGTTAACAAATCAATTATCCCATCAAGTTGGGTTAGTGGTCCAAGATCAATGAAGCCAATAGGTTTGTTATCCCATCAAGTTGAGTTGTGACAATGTGAATCTCAATAATGTTGTTCATGCATTCAATAGTTAAAATTGACTATACATCGAAGGTTGATGAGATGTGAACATTCCAAATAATCTATCTAGCAAAAACCAATGAACTCAAACTTTTCGGTGTTCTCTTGAATATAATAAGAGAAGCATATAAACTTGTCATATCATATGACAAGTTTATATGATATGCATTAGTGCCTAGGATGCAAAGTAGGGGTCATAAATGATTATACCTTGATCTTGTAATCTGGATGTTGATTGACTGCTTTCAGAAGGCATGGGGTAGTACATTTTGCAATCCAACGAGCTGCAGCAACCATCCCACAATGAGCATATCCTAGGACTAATTTCTTCACACCACCTTCATCTAAAATGGAGTGGTGAAAAGGGACCACTGCACCAGTTGCAGCTGTCAAAGTGTCTTTAATGCTATGGGTTCCTCGTATCAGTAGAAGAAAGCATTTGGTTTCCTTGTCATCTAAGATTGTGAAAGCTGGTTTCAAAAGCTACATAAAAGAAGCAACCAAGAGAACATTCCATAAATTCCAATTAAGCAATTTTACAGATGTTCTGAAATCCATATGATTTTATCAATAATATCTTCCCACCATCTTCACGGAACAAAGAAAAGAGAGTTGAAGGTGCAGTGACTAATGATCTATGCTAATCCTTACCCCTGCCTTAGGATCTTGAAGAAGTACATCTTCTGGTGAATAGCCAGCAGACTCCAGAAAAATTGGAAATGGTCTCTTTGAAAAAAGATAGCAGAGGTTCAGCAATCTTAATAAACAAATCAATTCAGCCAGCACCTCAGGCCCCTTGAGTTCTACACAACCACTACCAGCATACACACTTGCCACATGCAGATTACCCTGAGATTGCATGCAACGTTGAACTGATCACTGATAAAAAAAAAACAAAACTATATGTAGTATTCCATAAAACCTAAATCAACCAAAAATTTGATGACATCCATTAATTGTGATTTCAGACAGTTGATTTTTTAATAAAAAAATTTTGATTTCACATTCTTCATGGACTGTTTATTCTTCATGTACTGGGTAAACATTGGTGGGAGCCTCGTGTACTGGGTATATTTTTTTTTATTCTCCATGGACTATTTTGCTCAGTTTCATCGAAAATGATGGTCGACTAAAACACAATTGTTGGTAAACATAGCAATAATAACAAAATTAATTTAATCAAGCAATCTCCTTGATTGGTACTCCACTGCAACAAAACTTCTATAAATATAAACATCCTTCTTTTTCGCTAGATAAGAATCAAAACCGAGGGCAGTCACCTAAAACAGTTTTGGCCTTCCAAAAGATGAAAGGTAACCTCTGCAAAGATAAAGCATGCAAAAAAACAACATAAAAACTAAAAGTAATTGTATGCAGATGTTAGGATCGCTTGAATTTTTGGGTCCTAAACTTGATGTAAATACATGTCTCCTTAGAGTTTCCTAGTCTTAGTAGGAGTCAGCTAGGGTTCTTATTTAGGATTTGCTCTTTTTGAGGACTCCCAGTCCTAGTGGACTAAGGATCAGAACTCTATATATATAGGTGTAATGCCTTTGGCTAGTTTTTTTCTCTCAGGTAATGAAGTATCATTCAGCCTTTGGCTAACAAGGAGGCCGATCCCCTCGAAATGATCAAAGGAGACCGATCCCCTCAAAGCGATTTAAAACTTTTCTCTTTTTTCTCTACGATAAAACCCTAGGGTCTTATCATCTGGTATCAGAGCAGAGTTCCTTGACGTGTTTGCAGCAATCCCTCACGCTGCCCTCGGCGCTTTCCAGTGGTGTTCCTCGGTGTTTTTGCAGCAATCCCTCACGCTGCCCTTGGTGCTTCCCAGCGGTGTTCCTCGGCATTTTTGCAGCGATCCCCCACACTGCCCTCAGCACCCTCTAGCCGTGCCCCTTGGTGATTTCTTTGGCACTCCCTCGTGGTGTGCCCTTGGTGTTTCCTTGCGGTGTGTCCTCATCGACGCTGCCATAAACCAGTCCTCTCCAACACTACCATGCCTCTTCGATGCTGCCACAAGTCGGACGCTACCTTAAGGCCAACGCCACACTACCAACAACCACACCAAATAGGGCAGTGCACATGCCCTTGACTCGAAATCAAAAACAAGAGTTAGGGATTACAGATCTGTAATCGTACGCCATGGCTACTGACAACTTAATGAAAGCCCAATTGGAAGTTTTGGAAGCCAGAATTGAGAATCAACTGTAAGAGACTCTTAACGACTTCAAAAAGAGTTTATTTGAGAATTTCAGCAAGTTTCAATAAAATGAAAGTTTGACTCCTGTAAGTAAACAATCAAACCAATCTGGAGATACAAGAAAAGGGTACCAAGAGCATAATAAAAGCTATCTACGAATGAAGGTAGAATTTTCAAAACGGGAAGATGAAGATCTGACCAATTGGATTTCTAGGGCAGAAAAAATTTTCGCTTTCATAAAACTCCGGAAGACTTCAAAGTGAAAATAGCTTCAATCCAATTAGATGGAGACACTATCCAATGGTATGATTGGTATAAAACCTATCATGGGGTTCCCTCGTGGGAGCAATTCAAGAAAGGACTTCTTGTTCGCTTTGGACCATCCGAATATGAGTATGTAGATGGGTAGCTCGCTAAAATTCATCAAACTTCTATGATGCTAGACTATCAAAGCCGATTTGAACAACTATCAAATCAAGCTAAAGACTGAGGCAAACGGCAATTGGTGTATACATTCATCGAAGGACTTAATCTAGATATCTGATGTGAAGGAAAGACTCGCCAAACTTGCACCATGACTGCTGCGATTTCTTTTGCACGATTGCCCGAGGAAAAAATCAGCATGGAGAATCGTCGAAATAGAAGTGTCAATAAATAGGTGATCAGCAAGTTGAATTTCATAACTGTTTCGGCCCAAAACCCTAACACCCGAAGACTAACCCGAGAAGAACTTAAGGAAAGATCCGCAAAGGGTTTGTGTTGGCATTGTGATAAAAAGTGGAGTAAGGAGCACCAATGCAAATAAGGGAAGCTTTTGATGATTGAACCAATCGAGGAGGAATCTGAAACTGAGGCTATAGACTCCAATCATGAAGGTACGGATAGTGATGAGGATATTGAACCAATCACACATACTATTCATGCACTAGCCGATTACTCTAATCCGCAGATTATGAAAGTCGAAGGAACTTTGAAACATCAACCTGTTACTATTTTACTTGATATCGGTAGCACTAACAATTTTATGGATAGCAAGGTTGTTGCACGATTGTCCTATCACATTGAATGCTGTAATAAATTCGAAGTAAAGATTCTTGATAGACAGATTCTAACTTCTGATAACAAGTGTTCCAAGATAAAACTGGTTATGCAAGGCCAAGAATTGCTTGTGAATTTTTTGTTACCACCACTGGAGGATTATGAAGTTGTGCTCGGAATTGAGTGGTTATCAACCCTGGGTGATGTCTCTTGGAACTTTTCTAAATTAATCATGAAGTTTTTTATCAATGGAAAGCAGGTGATCCTAAAGGGAAGGCATGGTAATAAGGGCACAACTGTTACCAACCACCGAATGGAGGGAGTTTTTCGAAAGACATACCATAGATTTTTGGTATAGTTACAAAGCATTAAAGAGGAAGCTGCAGTACACGGACAAAACGAAGATATTCAATTCTTACTCTGAGAATTTGCAAATGTATTCGTAGAGCCGTAGGGACTTCCACCTCTTTGACCTCATGATCATCAAATTCTAATGCTACCTAGGAAGGCACCAACTAACGTTTGGCCCTATTAATATCCACACTTCCAAAAGACCGAGATAGAGAAATTTGTTAAGGAAATGCTTGAAGCAGGAGTCATAAGAGCTAATGTTAGTCCATACTCTTAAGGAAGAAAGATGGCTCGTGGTGAATGTGTGTGGCTTACTGAGCACTCAACAGCATTATAGTGAAAGACAAATATCTTATTCCGGTGGTAGGTGAGCTGCTGAATGAATTGGGAGCATAAATATTTACTAAACTGAACTTACGATTTGGCTGTCACCAAATTCAAGTACATGAAGGTGACATTCAGAAAACCGCCTTCAGAATATATAATGGTCACTATGAATTTTTGGTAATGCCTTTTAGGTAAACAATGCGCCCTCTACTTTTCATAGCTTAATGAATGATATATTTCGAGCTTACCTCCCCAAGTTTGTTTTGGTTTTCTTTGATGATATTCTGATATATAGTCCATCCTTAGAAAGTTATTTATTACATTTACAGGCCATTTTTACTATTCTTCGTGAGCATTGTCTTTTTGTCAAGAAATCAAAGTATAGCTTTGTGCAATCTAAGGTTGAGTATCTCGGCCATGTTATCTCTCGAAAGGGCATTACAATTGACCCTTTTAAAATCCAAGCAATGAAAGATTGGCCAATTTCAAGATCAATTAAAGCTCTAAGGGGATTCTTGGGGCTCACGAGTTATTACCGAAATTTTATGAAAAACTATGGCAAAATCAACGCTCCCTTGACATTACTTCTAAAGAAGGATGCATTTAGATAAACAAAAGAGGTAACTCAGGCTTTTAACTCTCTAAAGACTGAAATGACTACTACAGCAGTACTTGCTCTACCCGATTTTAACAAGTTATTTGTGATTGAGTCTGATGCTTCTGGAGCAGGTATTGGAGCTGTATTAATGCAAGAAGGCCATCCCATTGCTTATACTAGTAAGGCACTTTCCCCCTCTCATCTAAATTTATCCGTTTATGACAAGAAAATATTAGCCATTGTTCATGTAGTCACTAAGTGGAGACCCTATTTAATTGGCCGATGGTTTCAAATGCGTATTGATCACAAAAGCTTGAAATATTTCCTTGAGCAAAAGGTTTCTTCTTTGGAGCAATAAAAATAGGTCACCAAGCTATTGGGATTTGGCTATGTGATTATTTATAAGAAGGGGAATGAAAATTTAGTTGCAGATGCTCTTTCCCGCTTTCTAGAACAAGTTGACCTAGTGACTATTTCTATTCCTACTTTTGAGACCTTGGGAATTATCAGGAAGGAATGGTAGATGATCCTGAGATCTAGGATATTATTAAAAGGCTAGAAAAAGATCCAATTTCTATTCCTAATTACAGTTGGGATTATGTGGACTTGCGCTATAAGGGCCGAATTGTTTTAGCACCACATTCTTCTTGCCAAGATATAATTTTGAAGGAGTTTCATTCATCATCAATGGCGGGTCATTCCAGATTCTCCCTACATACAAATGTGTTCGTCAACTTTTCTATTGGAAGGGTATGAAAAAAACCATCAAGAAATTTATTGCTGAATGTGAAGTTTACCAACGCCATAAAAGTGAGACAGTTGCTACCCCGGTTTGCTTCACACGCCCCCAATTCCTCGATGATGCTTGGACTGACATATCCATAAGCTTCATTGACAGACTTCCACCGTCAGAAGGGAAAACTACCATCTTTGTAGTTGTGGATCGGCTTACGAAATACACTCATTTCTGTACTATATGACACCCTTATACAGTCGCAAGTATTGCCCACACTTTTATTGAGAACATAGTAAAATTGCATGGACTTTCACGTTCCATTATTAGTGACCGCGATAAAGTTTTTACTAACGCCTTTTGGATAGAGCTTTTTCGCTTGCAAGGTACCCAGCTAAATATGAGTACTACTTATCACCTGTAAACAAATAGGCAAACCAAAGCGGTAAACAGATGCCTAAAAAGTTATCTCAGATGTTTTACCAATGACAAACCGAAGGAGTGGACCAAATGGCTTCCTTAGACAGAATGGTAATATAATATCTCTTATCATTCTTCTACTAAAATGGCTCCTTTTGAAGTAGTTTATAGTTGAATCCCTCCCATAATTACAAAACACATGCTCGGCTCTTCTAAAGTTGATTAAGCGGACAAGGAATTACTTGACAGGGACAAGATTATTAAGGATGACCTAGTAGCCTCACAGGCAAGAATGAAGCAACAAGCTGATAAAAACCGAAATGAATGAGAATTTGCAGTGGGTGATTGGGTTTTTCTTCGTCTTCAGCCTTATAAGCATACTTCTATAAAGGTTTGGTGTTCTATGAAGCTATCTCCTCGATTCTTTGGACCTTATAAAGTGTTGGAACGCATTGGTCCAGTTACCTATCACTTGGACTTGCCTTCAAGCTCTAAGATATACCTAGTTTTTTATGTTTCCTATCTTAAAAAGAAGCTAAGGGAGGATCAGGTGGTGCAACACCATTTGCCAGACATTTCTTCCGTTGGTGAGGTTTAAATTCTACGACAAGTCATACTTGATCGACGGGTTGTGATGCGTCGCAAATATCCTATGACTGAAGTGCTGGTGTAGTGGACTAACTTACCAATTGAAGATACCACTTGGGAGTCCTACAAGGTATTGAAAGAGAAATTTTCAGAGTTTGTTGCCTCAACCTTGAGGACAAGACTGATTTGAAGGGAGAAGAAATGTTAGGATCCCTTGAATTTTTTGGTCCTAAACTGGTTGTAAATATGTCTCTTTAGAGTTTCCTAGTCTTAGTAGAAGTTGGCTAGGGTTCTTATTTAGAATTTGCTATTTTTGGGACTCCTAATCCTAGTGGAGTAAGAATTAAAACTCTATATATATGGGTGTAATGTCTTTTGCTAGTTTTTCTCTAAGTAATGAAATATCATTCAGCTTATCTTGATCAAAGGAGACCGATCCCCTTGAAGCGATTTTATCACTTTTCTAAATAGCTTATAAAAAGAATAAGCAACGCTTGCATACCAATAGAGATGTTAGAAGAAAGGGAGAACCAGCGAACAGATAGTCCACAGCGATCCAAATGCACTTACCTGCCGCCTCATCAGATATTTAATCCCGAAGGCCAAATCCCCGATCGGCCACTTCCCCAGCGTCTCCGAGTACGTGAAACGAAGAGTCTCAACCAGCGTCGCCACAGCCTCCCGCCACGTCGCCGGCGGCTGCGCCGGCCTACGCGCGATCCTCCTCCTTCCGGCCGCCACTCTCTCCACCTTGTGCACACTCCCTCCACCGCCATGATCCTCCTCCCCGTCCGTCCTCGCTGCAGCAATCCTCCGGCTAAGCAGGAAGTATAGCACCACCGCCATGCCCGCCGCCGTCGCGACAGTCGCCGTCGCCATCGCCGATTCTCTCGATAGACACCTCCAATCCGCACACTAAACCCTAAAACTCTCCATCTATGAAGACCAGATAGATCCCTCATTCGCCATTAGAGGCGCTCTCGAGATTTCTCGGAATCTTAGAAGCCAACGGCAGTAGTCTGATTTAGAAGGAAGCCCGTCGTAGTCACAACTGACAGATTGGTATTCCTAAAACGACCCTCATCCAATTTCGTCATTTACGCTTTTTTGCACCGACACGGTACGCTATTGCCGCGTGGGGCCCGTTGCGCCGCAGCACTTTACAGAACAATTTAACCTAGCAACGCCCTGCGGCTTCCCGGACCCAAAGCATGCTTTGGTGAATTTTTCTTTCCCCTCGTCTTCTTGTATGTTTTGGCTGGTAGATGAATAAGAAAAACTGTCGGCAGTAGGCGGATCGGATCCACCTAAGATCAGAATTTGTATATGATAAATCGGTGATCAAAAATGAAGTTTCTAAACTCCTCAATAGAATTCACATAAAAATATAATCCCACTAATAGGATCCGAAACGATGATCCAAATCACAAAATTTTGAATTGGGCAAACACTTCCAGTTTGGGTCCACATCGGGCTGCTATTTGTACATCCACTAAGAAATTATGGGGAGACATTTGCTATATTTTTATTCAAGAGTTGTTGGGCGTGGAATGTCACGTACACTTATCTCCATCTTAACGAAAAATACATTTTCTTGGGGTCAACGAATAAAACAATTACAATATAAGAACATGATGGGTTTGACAGCATGGTTAGAATTATTAATTTAACGATATATGTGTTAGGATCGGACAATCACTAAAAGGGAGTGATGAATTAGTATAGCGGATTAAAACGTAAGTTTAAAATCGATTTCGGTAAAATGGTTAGTTCGTATGAAAACTTCAAAGATGACTTGGTTGAAGTTGTTTGAGTAAAGGTAATGAAAAACTGAATAGTTTGCAGCCAAGTAAAAAGATGAAACAGAAATTTAAACACTCACACATTCAAGAACGCCACGATGTTTAGTGGTTCGGTCAAAGTGACCTACATCCACTTCCGAAGTCTTCTTCGATGAGACTCTCAACTTCCACTAACAAATCATTTTGAAGGGGAAGGACCAAACACCCCTCTTACAACCCTTTTACAAGAAGTTCACACTCTTACAGATTTTTCAAAAAGAAAGAAGGAGGTGAACACAAGCTATTGAAAATAAGACTTTTGTAAGATTTTAGCTCAATTTCTAACTTTCAAAAGGGGTACCCTTTCAGTTGAGAAAGAGGGGGGGGGTATTTATAGATTCAAAGAGGATTCAAATTTGAGCTCCAAATTTGAATTCTCTTTGAGTTTCCCGGTGCCGGTGGTGCCACCGCCTATCAAGGGCGGTGCTACACTATCGATCGTCGATTGACAAGACACAGTGGTACCACCGCCTAAGGCAAAGCGGTACTATCGTCGCCAAGCACATGCTGGCGGCGATTACGCCTTCAGTCAAGCGCGAGCACACCTCAAGACTTCGGCTACCAAAGGTTCCACGCTTGGCACAAGCGGCTCCATCGCCTGGCCCATTCAGTAATGCTGAATGGGCCTTGTTTCAGGCCCAAATTGGCCCAGTAAGAGCCCGGTTGGCCCCTACAAGATTTGAGCAAGATTAATTCGAAATCCTTGCCCTAATTACGTGCCAACTATGAAATTGAAACATAATTAACAGTGATTTGAACTGACATTCTTCAAGTCTTACTCCGGCGAGCTTTACGATGAGATTTCGACGGTCTTCCGATACTTCTCTCAGATTTCTTTCGGCAGATTCCTAGCATGCTCCCGGATTATATAGCGAGCTCAACGAGTCTTCGGCAAGCTTCTGAACCTTCTCGGCAAACTCCGCGAACCTTCGACAATCTTTGCAGCGAACTTTCGAAAACTTCGGTAAGTCCCTGATTCGATCTCGGTTGGTTCCGGCAACACTTCCGATGATCCTTCGGATTTTCGATGAACTCTTGAACACCCGACGGACTTGACCTCGGCAAATCACTTTATGTTTCTAACCCATCGTAGTTAATCCTGCACACTTATCTTGATAATATAGATTAGCACAAATATTTCACCAATTGATTTCATCATCAAAATCCAAGATTCAACAATCTCCCCTTTTTTGATGATGACAATCAATTGATGATAGAGTTACTCTTAACTCCCCATATCTATATGCCATATCATGAGAAGGTAAAAGCACTTGAATTTAATCTTTTGAATTCAAGCCAAATCCGATAGATTTCATTTAACATAAAGCTTAATAAACAAGCTTAAGCATAAATATGAAAACTTCGTATTTTAAACAATGTCAAGGTATTACACTTATAATGATAAGAAATATTAATTCAAACATGACAAGGATCAAGTGATATCCAAAAGAGTGTTCAATATCAAGGCATGATATCAAATGAAGAAACCGCTTATTAAGAAGATTTAGATTTTGAGCATTTGTGATGCGATACGATTGATTTCACTTTAAGCATTTACTCCATCATAGCAACAATTACTCCATCATAGCAATTTACATTTTTCTCCCCCTTTGTCATCAAAAAAATAATGGAGGTGGAGAAATCATTCATTACTTCGAAGAAAAAAATCCTCATTTATCAAGCCATGAGAGGAAGATTACAAAATTTGATCAATTATTGAGCCATGGAGGGAGAATGAAATCATTCGAGAAGATATCAAGTCATAAAGCAATATGAAAGTGTCATCTAAAAAATTATGATCGAAACGAAAAATTCATTCAAAAGCTGAGTAGATGAAATGAAAGTAACATCATACAACATCATCCATAGTAGTCATAAACATAACAGGACAAGTGTTAAAAAGAAAACAACAGTTATTCTGGAGGGGGAACTCCAAAATTCCTATACAAGTGATTTATTTTACGGTTCATCTGTTGCACTTTCTTCAAAATTTCAGCTTGCTGCATGTTGATTTTAGTTTGTTGTGATGTGATTTGATTTAAAGCAAGTATGATCGGATCTTCAGTAGATGGAGCAGGAGCTAGCTTAGATGGTGCTGGATCAAAGGGACTAGGCGGAGGAGATTCACTTCCCCTAAAAATTGGTGTTTTAGGTCGCTCTACTAGTGGGGGAACTATATCAACCCTTCTAAGTTGCCTAATCCATAGGCCATCTCTAAAGGTGCATCTAAGTCGCTTCAGGAGACTTCTGTTTATTGTGTTATATCTATCGACTTGCATTATCTCCTCATTGAGTGACACAAATATCATGGGCAATTATTAATTTAGTGATCAACCTGTCATATGACAACATTAAGTCTCTAGAGAAGATTTCCATCATGTGTTGTCTAATCAAGTATCCAAAGCAGTTATTTTGTCAAGTCATGATCCAATACATGGTACTTAATTCTAACATACTAATCTTATCAAGATGAAACTCTTTCGGAAGAAGAATGCTTAAGATTATGTGATGAAGTAATTTCAAATTAAAAGGTAATAAGTGTTCATAGCTTTTAGGAATGATGCCTATGTTAGGATTAGCAAAGATCATCTCTAAGGCTTCGGAGTGGGTTGCTCCGATTGCATCCATGTCCTATTGGCCTTTGAAATAACATCCTCTATTCTTTTCTTTAATTCCAAGTAGTTCATATATGGTACGATCAGAAATCTGAATTGTGGTTCCCAAAATATAGGTAGTCAAAACATCATCTTCAATACTCATGTTAGTATAAAATAGCTTAACCAACCTAGGATAGATTAGTTCATTAATTTGCAAGATAGGTAAAACATTTAGATCGACAAACCATCTAATGGGTTCTAGGTTTTCTAGTTCACCTAGATCAACATGTTTTCCCTTATATATGACTTTAGAATCAAAATTTGGGTATCTTAAAGCTACCTCATTAGATCTAAAAAGGGTTAGGTCAAATGAATCTCCTTCCAACCTTTTCCCTTTGACTCTTGATAATTTCTTAGGAGCCATATCTATTCAAAATAAAGAAATAAAAGGAAACAATAAGGAAAAGACAAGCAAATGTGAAGAGAAGAGAAAATTATAGATTTTACCTTCTATGAGTTTCCTAGGGAGGTGAGGAGCTTGAATCAAGAAAAAGCCTTTGTTAGCCCTTTTGGAGGAAGAAGAAATGGAGAGGAGAGATTTGGAGGAGTTGAGGAGGAAGAGGGCTGAGATTTGGTGGGTTTTGGTTGTTGAATCTCGGATTTTGATGATGAAACTAATTGAGTATGATTTGTGGTCTAATTGCGTGTTGAGTTACGCAGGTCTACTATCGATCAGGATTAGACAGTTGACGCTGGAGGAATTGACGTTGCGTCGGAGGTGATCACGTCAGGATATTGGATGTCGAGCCGGAGGTTCGGTCGACTATCGGTAGGAGGCTTCGTACGTCGGGCATCGGGCCAAGAAGTACGGAGTTGCGCCATGGATATCGAGGTTGCGGAGGTCAACCGTCGATTGGGCAACAAGCCGCTAGAGAGGGTGATGTGCCGAAGGATCGGACGAAGCGCCGACCAATGATGTGCCGAGCAACTGAATGTCAATTCGCGTTGTAATAACTGTCTAGATCGAAGTAGAGTTTTTGGTGTTTGTTTGTGTAGGAGTGACTACGATAGGGATGAAGACGTAAAGCGAAACAAAGTGTCGAAGACAAGTGTGATGAATCGTTGGGAGTTCGAGTGTTCAACGGAAGTCCAAAGATTCATTGGGAGCGTTGTTTTAACCGGCCGAGAACGCAGTAGGAGCTTGCGAAGGGTTTTCGGAAGTTCGCCGGGAGGTTCGTCGGAAGTTCGCGGAGCTTGCCAAGAAAGATCGAAGCTTGCCAAAGAAGCTCGGGGGAACTCGCCAAGATCATCGTGAAGTCCGAGAGCTTGCTGTGAGTCCGCGGAATGGTTTCCGAAGGTTTGTCGGAAGACCGTCGGAAGTTGACCGAAGCTCGCGGAAGAAGTTGTCATGTGGACTTTGTAATAGCTTAGGAAACATCTTTAAAATTCATAGTTAGCACGTATTTTGGGTTAGGATTAGATAACCCAAAGTGGGGGCCCATTGGGCCTTGATTAGGATGAGTTTGGGCCAAAATTTTGGCCCAAACCGAACCAGTAGCATGTGTGCTGCTACGTGCATACATGCTACGTACATGCATGCTGGGCGGTGGCACCGCCAAAGAACTTGTCGGGCTGAGGCGTAGCACCGCCGGGCTCATCGTAGCACGTCCCTCGCTGTCGTAGCGCCTGCCATCAGAAGCGCCTGCTATCAGTAGCGGTAGTATCATCGCGACTAGGGCGGTAGCACCGCCTGGGTGTCTGCCAGGACTGACAACACCGAAAAACTCAAAAGATTCAAATTTTTGGCTCCAAGTTTGGGCTCCAAATTTGAATCACTTTGAGGCCTATAAATACCCCCCATATTCTTGGATGAAAGGTGTCTAGAATTGAAAAAAAGGAAGGGGGAAACTCTCTTGAAAGTGTGTCAAATCTTCCCTAAGTCTTAAGAGTGTTCTAGTCCAAGAGAGGGGTAAGAGTGCTTTGTAAGGGTTATCTCCTAAGCCCGTCAAAAGGAGAGGTGCTGTGAGGGAGTTCATCCTCACCCATTAGAAGGAGGATAGCTAGTGGAAAGCCGGTGGCCTCAAGCAAGGGGGATCGGGAGTGGACGCAGGTCGGATGACCGAACCACTATAAAAATCTGGTTTGCATTTACGTTCTTGCTATTTACTTTGCTGCAAACCCTTTTCACTTGCTGCCTTATTTACTCAACTTCATCTTCATCTTATTACGTATGCTTTAAAGTTAAAACGCAATATTTTCGGGTTCAAACGAAACGTTGCATTCATTTGTACGAAGTTTCCAAAGCTTGTTTTAAATCGCTGAAAATCTATCGTTTTATCTGCTGCACTAATTCATCCCCCCCCCTCTTAGTGCCGCTCGATCCCTAACATCGGTCGGTTCTACCGTCGACCCTAACACCCCCTTAAATATGGGGGTATTCGAGCGATACTACCGCCAACCAAATGGTGCTACCGCTTGGGAGCCGAGTACCCAAGCGGTACTACCGTCGATTCTGGCGGTGCTACTGCTGGCACCAATTTTTTTTTTAATTTGTTTTCATGTGTTGAAATGAGATGAGATGTAATCATAGATCACTTTTTGAGATATAGAATAAAAATGAGAGAGGCAAATCCATGAGAGCCGAGTTTTCATAAAATCCACGAAAGTCGAAAGAAAATATATATAATGCTGCTTATTCACAAGGACAATTTAACATGCCTATTTTCCTCCTAATGAAGTCAAATTATTCTTCATTTAAAGGTTTCGTAAAGATGTCTGCTAATTGATGTTTTGTATCAATAAATTCAAGAGTGACATCGTTACTGTTAACATGATCTCGTATAAAGTGATGTCTTATGTTAATATGCTTAGTTCTAGAGTGTTGAATAGGATTTTTGGTTAGACAAATAGCACTTGTATTATCACATTTTATGGGAATGTTATTTAAATGAATTACATAATCTTCTAGTGTATTTTTCATCTAAATGACTTGAGCACAACATGCACTTGCGGCTATGTATTCGGCTTCTGTCGTAGATAGTGCAACCGAATTTTATTTCTTGGAAGTCCAAGAAACAAGTGCATGTCCTAAAAATTGGCATGTTCCGGATGTGCTCTTTCTATCTATTTTACATCCATCAAAATCCGCATCTGGATAGGTTTTTAAATCAAAATTATCAGATTTTGGATACCATAATCCTAGATTAGGAGTACCTTTAAGATATCTAAGAATTCTTTTAACGGCTTTAAGGTGAGACAACTTAGGATTAGCTTGAAATCTCACACAGAGTCCTACGCTAAATATGATATCTAGTCTAGTTGCAGTAAGATAGAGCAAGCTACCTATCATTCCCTTATATGTCTTTTGATCAAAATTTTCTCCACTTTCATCCAAGTCTAACTTGGTGGAAGTACTCATTGGAGTGTTGATGGCTTTTGAACCATCCATATTAAATCGTTTTAATAATTCTAATGTATATTTGGATTGATTAAGGAATATGCCATTACTAAATTATTTAATTTGTAATCCAAGAAAGAAGGTTAATTCTCCCATTAGACTCATCTCAAATTCATGACTCATACACTTGGCAAAAGATTCATATAGTGATTTATCCGAAGAACCAAAAATAATGTCATCAATATATATTTGAACAATAAGAAAATTATTTTCAAAATGTTTGATAAACAATGTAGTATCAACCTTGCCTTTTGTAAAATTAATTAAAATAAGAAAGGAGCTAAGCCTTTCATACCAAGCTCTAGGAGCTTGTTTTAGTCCATAGAGAGCCTTAGTTAATTTAAACACATGATTAGGAAGAAGAGAATTTTCAAATCCGGGTGATTGTTCAACATATACTTCTTTAGAAATAAAGCTATTTAAAAAAGCACTTTTGACATCCATTTGAAATAGTTTAAAATTATTACTACTAGCATAGGCAAGGAGCATCCTGATAGCTTCTAATCTTGCCATAGGAGCGAAGGTTTCTTCATAATCAATACCTTTTCTTAGTTGAAACCTTTGGCCACTAATCTAGCCTTGTTTCTAACCATAATACCGTATTCATCTTGCTTGTTTCTAAAGACCAATTTAGTATCAATAACCAAATGGTCATTAGGTCTAGGAACAAGCTTCCATACCTCATTCCTCTCAAATTGATTTAACTCTTCCTGCATTGCGATGACCCAAGAATTATCTTTCAAGGCATCATCAATGTATTTTGGTTCAACTTGAGAAAGAAAAGTGGCATGGGCACAAAAATTCTTAAATGAAGAACGAGTTTGAACCCTTTAGATGTATCTCCTATAATTAACTCCTTGGGATGGGCATCTACATACTTTCAATCCTTGGGTAAGGAAATTTAGGAAGAAAATGCATCCAAGTTGTCACTTTGAGGAGAGAGTTCATTCAAATTCAAATCATTAAAACCAAGATCATCATCAAAATCTTTTTTCTTAGATTCGGAAAATTCATTAAAAACCATATGAATAGATTCTTCTATAACTAAAGTTCTTTTGTTGAAAACCCGAAAAGCTTTAGAAATAGAAGAGTAACCAAGAAAGATGCCTTCGTCGGATTTAGCATCGAATTTTCCTAAGGCATCATTTTCATTTAAAATGAAGCATTTGCAATCGAAAACTTTAAAGTAAGAGACATTGGGTTTTTCATTATTCCATAATTCATATGAAGTCTTAGATAGGGATGGTCTTACTAGAACTCTATTCATAACATAGCAAGCCATGTTCATGGCTTCGGCCCAAAAATATTTTGGTAAATTATATTCATTTAACATGGTTCTAGTCATTTCTTGTAAATTTCTATTTTTCCTTTCCACTACTCCATTTTGTTGAGGATTCCTTGGAGTAGAGAAATTATAGTTATATCCGTTGATTTCACAAAAATTTTGGAAGTCGTGGTTTTGAAATTCACCACCGTGATCGCTCTGAATTGATGAAATCATGAAACCTTTTTCATTTTGAGTAAGTTTACAAAATTTTGAGAAACATTTGAAACAATCACTTTTTTGAGTCAAGAAATAGGTCCAAGTGTATCTACTATAGTCATCCACAATTACAAAGGCATATTTGCTACCTCTTAAGCTTGTTATATCAATTGGTCCAAATAAGTCCAAATGGATCAATTGTAATGGTCTAGTGGTGCTAATTTGATTTTTTGGTTTGAAGCTAGTTTTTATTTGTTTTCCTAGTTGACACGCATCACATACTTTGTCCTTGACAAACTTCATATTGGAAATTCCTCGTACTAACTCTCTAGATAAAATCTTAGATATTAGTTTCATGCTTGCATGGCCTAATCTCCTATGCCAAAGCCAAGCATCATCATTCAAAACCGAAAAACACATTTCATTACTTAATTCATCAATATTTATGGTGTTGACATTATTTTGTTTTAAAGCAATCATGGATATGTCATTGTTTGGTTTTTCAATAATGCAAACATTAGATTCAAATCTAACAACATAACCTTTATCGCATAATTGACTAATGCTTAAAAGATTATGTTTTAAACCATCAACTAGCAACATATCATCAATTAAAAAACTTAATTTGTTATCTATGGTTCCCTTGCCAATGATTTTACCCTTGTTGTTGTCTCCGAAGGTGACATACTCTTCTTCTTTGCTAGTGAACATAGAGAAATGAGATGGATCTCCAGTCATGTGCCTTGAGCATCCACTATCAAAATACCATCTCTTGCTCCTAGCTTGTAAGTCTGTCTACAAAAGAGGATGGTTTTTAGGTACCCATTTGATTTTGGGTGCCCCACAAATTGATCTACTTATTTTGTAATTCAATATTGAGTTGCTTATGGTTCTTTTAGGAACCCATATCAGTTTTTGTGGAATAATTTTCTTGAATGGATATTTATAAACAACATGTCCAATTTTACTATAAAAATTATATTTCAAATGGGGTGATACATGCAATGTGGGTCCTTTAATAAAGATGATGGGATTTCGGTGAGCTCCACTCATAAATCCAACTCCACTTTTGTTTCCGACATGACCCTTGTTAGCAAGGATCATATCCAAGCCCTTGCTACCGACCTTAAATTTACTTAGGGTCTCTTTAAGTAGCAATTTCTCCCTTTTTAGTGCTTTTAAGTATTCACACCTAGAGCATGGGGGAGAAGGAGTTTGGTGACTATCGAACTTATTTTGTAATAAAGCATGCTCTTTTTTTAGCAAATTGAACTTCTTACTAATAGTTCTACATTCATCAAATAACTCATGAAAAGCGATAGAAAGCTTATCAAAAGATAATTCTTCATTAAATAACTCACTAACCTGTTCTCCTAGGGCCATCAGCACGAAGTTAGCCTCCTCTTTGTTGCTTGCTTCTTCAACCTCGGAGTCACTTGAATCATCCCATGTAGCCTTCAATGCTTTCTTCTTCTTGGGTTGTTTCTTCTTGGCTGGGGGGCATTCATATTTGAAGTGCCTCGGCTTCTTACACTCGTAGCAAATAACTTGGTTCTTTTTATGTTCAAGTTTATTTTTTGTGTCATTTTTAAATTTATTATTTCTTATGAACTTTTTGAATTTTCGAGTTAAAAGTGCAATGTCATTGTCACTGTCCTCATCACTTGATGTTCCTTTCAAGTGGTCTTCTTGTGTTCTTAGTGCCATATCCTTCCTGTTCTTTGAAATGGGGTTCTCGAGCTCTTCATGAGTATGACATGTCATTTCATAGGTCATTAGAGACCCAATAAGTTCTTCAAGAGGAAAAGTCTTAAGGTCCTTGGCCTCTTGAATGGCTGTAACTTTTAGATCCCAACTCTTTAGAAGGGATCTTAAAATCTTAGTTATAAGTTCAAAGTTAGAAAAGCCTTTAACAAGTGCCTTAAGTCCGTTGATGACATCCGTAAAGCGGGTGTACATATCTCCAATGGACTCACTTGGTTTCATTCGGAAAAGTTCATAAGAATGCACAAGAATATTGATTTTGGACTCTTTCATTCGGCTAGTGCCTTCATGAGTGATCTCAAGAGTACGCCAAATATCAAAGGCTGATTCATAAATTGATACATGATTAAATTCATTTTTGTCTAGTGCACAAAACAAGACATTCATAGCCTTTGCGTTTAAAACAAAAACCTTCTTCTCCGATTCATTCCAATCGCTCATCGGAAGAGAAGATTTTTGAAAACCATTCTCAATGGTATTTCAAAGCTTAAAATCCATAGAAATAAGAAAGATCCTCATACGGGTCTTCCAATACGTATAATCTAACCCATTAAACATAGGCAGACGTGTAATGGAATGACCTTCTTGCATACCGGAATAGGCCATCTCTCTTGGGTTTTAGACCAAATATGAGAGTGAACCCGCTCTAATACCAATTGTTAGGATCGGACAATCACTAAGAGGGGGGGGGGGGTGAATTAGTACAGCGGATTAAAACATAAGTTTGAAACCGATTTTGGTAAAATGGTTAGTTCATATGAAAACTTCGATCCGATGAAAGATGACTTGGTTGAAGTTGCTTGAGTAAAGGTAAAGAAAAACTGAATGGTTTGCAGCCAAGTAAAAAGATGAAACATAAATTTAAACACTCACACATTCAAGAACGCCACGATGTATAGTGGTTCGGTCAAAGTGACCTACATCCACTTCCGAAGCCTTCTCCGATGAGGCTCCCAACTTCCACTAGCAAATCTTTTTGAAGGGGAAGGACTAAACACCCATCTTACAACTCTTTTACAAGAAGTTCATACTCTTACAGATTTTTCAAAGAGAAAGAAGGAGGTAAACATAAGCTATTGAAAACAAGACGTTTGCAAGATTTTACTCAATTTCTAACTCTCAAAAGGGGCACCCTTTCAGCTGAGAAAGGGGGGGGGGTATTTATAGATTCAAAGAGGATTCAAATTTAAGCTCCAAATTTAAATTCTCTTTGAGTTTCCCAATGTCGACGGTGCCATCGCCTGTTAGGGGTGGTGCTACCGCCTGTTAGTCGTCAGACTGATAGTGCACAGGTGGTACCACCGCCCAAGACAAGCGGTACTACTACCACTGCACACATGCACTGGGCGGTTCTATCGCCCTAAGCTAGGCGGTAGCACCGCCCAACACTCGGCTGCTAGGCGGTTCCACTGCCTAGCCCATTCAGCATTGCTGAATGGGCCTTATTTTAGGCCCAAATTGGCTCAGTAAGAGCCCGATTGGCCCCTACTAGATTTGAGCGGGATTAATTCGAAATCCTTGCCCTAATTACATGCCAACTATGAAATTAAAATATAATTAACAGTGATTTGAACCGACATTCTTCAAATCTTATTCCGACGAGTTTTACGATGAGATTTCGGTGGTCTTCCGATACTTCCCTTGGATGTCTTCCGGTGGATTCCTAACATGCTCCTGGATTGTATGGCGAGCTCAACGAGTCTTCGGCAAGCTTCCAAACATTCTCAGCAAACTCCGCAAACCTTCGATGATCTTTGTGGCGAACTTCCGAAAACTTCGGTAAGTCCCTAATTCGATCTCGGTTGGTTCCAGCAACACTTTCGACGATCCTTCGGACTTCCGATGAACTCTTGAACACCCGATGGACTTGACCTTGGCAAATCATTTTATGTTTGTAACCCATCGTAGTTAATCCTGCACACTTATCTTGATAATATAGATTAGCACAAATATTTCACCAATTGATTTCATCATCAAAATCCAAGATTCAACAATATGGTGCATCAAAAAAATATCATCATGAAACATCAGAATTTTGAACAACCTAACATAATTAATTGGAGAGGAAATTGTGGGTCAACCATTAGCTTTGGATAAGGTGAAGATAATGACGCAATTTGAATGGTGCAATGTTTTTCCAGTGGTGTGTAAAAAGAATCTTTAAATAGATTATTGTTAGTGGACAAGAGAGGTTGGATTCCCGGTCTTCTCTCTTGTCATACATATCTTATGTTTGAAAAAAAAAACTTAATTCAAAAGCAAAGCAAAAAAAGTAATAGACTATTCGTTATATTCTTTAGTAATAAAGATTATGTTATTCGATCTCAAACTTATAAGCTAAATAATATTTTAAGTCTTGAATGGGTCAGTTCAACCAACAAATATGTTACAATTTAATCATCATCTTGATCATTGATCTATGATGTACGTTGTAACATCACATCAACCAAACCTATGCATCTAAGATCCATTCACCTTATATAATAATATTAGAAAAACTTTACGATTCATTAGGATTAGGACAGATAAGAAATATAAAATTAATTAGTCATCATTTGTTATGCCAATGCTATGTAAGGCCAACACCCTCCTTTCCACGAAGATAGGAGCTGATAGCTTTGGTCATTTACCAAACTATAACAAATGGATCGAAACACTACAACTTTCATCAATCCAAGGATAAAGGATAAATTGACTCCGTCAGTCTCTATTTATTCAAGATATTAAAAAAGAATCAATCCTCACTAATTTTCGCCTCCTATCATTGGAAACCTTTAATGGCTCTACCAACCTAATGGAGCATATCATTGCCTTCCGAATGCTATTAAAGCTATATGGTATCTCGAATACCCTAATATGTCATACCTTCCCAACCACCTTGAGAGATTTAGTAAGAGATTGGTAAACTCATCTAAAAATCATTTTTTATTAGCTCCTTCATAACTAGTAAAGGAGTTCGAACTTTACTTCCTTAGAAATGTGCACTCAAGGCCAATAGTGATAATACTTCTTAGATTAAGATAAGGTGAGAAGAAAACACTCTCAAACTTCATCAATCAATTCACAAACAAGATCTAAGACATAGACAATGTTTACCCCTTGCTCATGATTCAGTCATTTATGATGGGACTAAAACTCTCCCGTTTTTTCTAGTCGTTGGTAAAAAGTGTAACATCCCTCACATTCCTCATTTCTAAATTTTTGTATAAGAGTTTAATTATAAATATTAGTACTCATTTTAAGTTCTATAGATGAGCTCAAATGAATCTTAAAACCCATTTATAAGATATGAGGATTTGTTTATAAAATTCTGAGGACCTATTTATAAAATCTGAGGACCTAATCGTAAAAATAAATAATACAAGGACTAAACTATAAAATATATAAAATAACAAATCCCACTGCCTAAGCCTTTCTGCCTTCATTCCTAAGGAACCTAAGAAGGCAGCCTGCGTTGGAGAAGATTGGAAGAGAGAAAGAAGAAGAAGCAAAGGAGAAGAAGAGAGGAAATTTAGGGATTAAGGTCTTTTGGTCCAAAACTTTTCATTGGGTTCAAAATTGATCAAAGGCAAGTATTATAAACCCATTTTATAGTAAGTTTGATATTTTTTTTAATCTAAATCCTGAAAATTTTGAAAGATTGAAGCTTCATATATGATATTTCTGCAGTTTATGCATCAAACAGTGAATCTGAAAATTTTCCCAGATTCTAACCTTTCTGCATTATTCTAGCTATAATTTTTTGCACTGAACTCTGACTTAAGCAAAATTAAATTCATCCGAAATTAGACTTGTATATATTTCTTTTGAGACTAATATTAATGAATTTGGAGTTCAAATGCCTATCCGAACCTTTATTTGAATTGAGCCTATAGAATTTGTAAAATAGTGATTAGAAGTTCTGACCCCTAGGTATTCTGTTTCTTGTAACTCACTGTAAACAAATTAAATTATTATAAACCTTTATTTATTAGAAACTAGATTCATAAAGCTTTCTGTGCATTTCTCGTTTGAAAGATTTGGAGCAGATATGACAACTGAAACATTTGTTTTATTCGACCCTTTGAATTGGGTAAAATAGATACCATTAGTTCTGACCTTTCGTTGCTAAAATTCTTATAACTTTCTATTGAGTACTCTGATTTATACATAATTTAATTTATTAGAAACTACACTTGGAGATATTTCTTTTAAAATTAATTTTGAGTAATTTGGAATACTATTAGCTATCCAAATAATTCATGGAATATCTCTTTTAAATTCTACTTGACTCTAGATTTTGTCAATGTTGCCTATTCTTATTTCATCCTTTTGGGAATTAATTTTAGCGTAAATCCTTTCTTTGATTGAGCTTTATATTATTGTTTTGAATCTTTGTATACTCTTGCTTTTATTCCCTTTTAAATTTGAATATATTTGTGAAAGAATATGTTTACATTGTATTATTTCATAAAGGAGCATGTATGTTTCATTGTTCCGCATGTGCTTCCGATATGTGCCAATTTATTGTTCACACTATCCTTTTTGTACTCCGATAGCTATGGGATTGTCTGGCCCTTTGCCAAAAATGATGAAGGATATATGCTTAGAGCCCCCGATGCTCTGCCGCCCCCCTTTGACTTCACCCAGACGTGGGTGGATGAAGCTTCCAAACGTGGAAGACTTCTCTCTGGTGGTCATCCAGAAATGGATGGACCATATTCTGTTTGAGATCCCACTGCACCCTCCATGTTTTTGATATAATATCCAAAGCATTGCTTATGTGTTTATATATGTGCTTTAGATGATAAGAAAATGAGTGAACGTCAGATATGATATTTGAGCTTCTATTTCTTATTTGATATATGGATATGCTCTGAGATATCTCATATGCCATTGTTATACTTTGAAATATGTTTCGAATCATTTCATATGCCATCTGATATGTTTTGAAATGTTTCATTCGCTCTTGATATGCTCCGAAACCATTCATACGTCATTGATATGTTTCGAAATGTTTTCTTTGCTCTTGATATGCTTTGAAACATTTCATACATCTTTACTATGTTCTAAAATATTTCATTTGCATTTGATATGCTCTGAAACAATTCATATGCTATTGATATATTTTGAAATGTTTCATATGTTGTTGATATGCTCCGAAACATTTCATACGTCATTGATATGCTCTGAAATGTCTTGTGCACCATTGATATGCTCCGTAATGTCCTATGTGTCATTTGATATGCTTCATTTACTCTTTACACTAATTGTTATGAACCAAATATGTTTGAATAAGAGGACATTTGCGATTCAGTATCTGATACGATTATATATACATTTATTGTATCTTACTTTGCATTTTGATACTAAGTTTATTGAAAACTATTCTCTTCCACCATGGATATGTTAGTCACTTGCTGAGCTTTGTTATGCTCACTCCATTGTAATATAATATTTTTAGGTTAGCTTATAAGTCTCTGGGATGTTTAAATTGGGCTAAGGAAGGGAAAACTAGAAGATTTTGGGATGATCTTTAGTGGTTGATATGTTTTTTTATATAAGTACATTTTGTATTTAGTGAAATGTTGATAGTAAATCTAAACTTGTATGTTTTGTAAAAGTTAAAGGACCTCTCATGTTAGGATTTAAAATGTTAAGTTTAAATGGTATAATGATATGAACTTGTGATAAAAATTAGTTTTATAATTATATGGATCCCCACACTTATGGATTTTATGATGTGGATATTGTTTAGTTGAGTTGGCTTTGGATTTTATGAATCATTGAGTAATATGGTATATGAATTATAAACTGAACATGTTTTATAAATTATGGGTTTTGGATGTGATTTATAACTCGAATGATTGTTAGTATCCTCAAATGTTGATTTGGATCCTAGGATTGTATTGTTAAAATTTTAATCTTATAGATTTTAAGACAGGATCACACCTCCTGAATGCGATAATTTTGGGGGGACGTGATAAAGGTGGTATTAGAGCCACCCCATGCCTTGTTCGAGTCACATCAAACGCCCTGCTTGCACTCTTGTTAGGGTAGGTTAGGTGGTCAGTTCGTGATGAGGACGTCACATGATTGAGTGGGAGAGAGTGTAACGCCCACACCCCACTTGCACTTATGATGGGGGAGCCCCGCTTGCACTTGTGTTGGGGTAGAGAGTGCACTTGATCCCACTTCGGTAAGGAAGAGGAGGTCATGGGCCTTATAAGGGTTAGCCTAGCAACTCACGTAAGTCGGTTTACATAAGGGTGTAATAAAGGCCATAACTTAGAGTGGTATTAGAGCATGATTTGAGGATCACTAAAAATTTTGATATGCTAGATGCGTAATAAATTTTGAGGTTTAGTGACTTTTATTTACAGATTGATCAAAATTTTTCTTTTGCTATTTTTAGGAAGCAAGGATGATAAGGTCATCTGGTTCTCCTATTGCATCTACTTCTAGCCAATTGAGTGGAATTATGAAAGCTTTAGAGGCTATGACACAAGTGATGCAACAACAAGTTCGACAAGAAAGAAATGTTGGAGTTAGGACTTCACACTAGACCGGGGTAGGAATTGAACAGTTTAAGAAGCTCAGTCCTCCTAGTTTTAGTAGTGAGCTTGATCCATTGGTAGTAGAATAATGAATGATGCGGATAGAGAAAATATTTGACATGTTAAATTGCCCTGATGATCAGAAGGTTTCTCTTGCTACCTTCATGTTAGAGGGAGAGGCTGAACACTGGTGGAGAACAATGAGTAGGATTTCTAAAGTTAGACATGAGCCATTCACTTGGAAGGTATTTACAGAAAAGTTCAATGATAAATATTTTTCAGATTACATTAGAGAGCAGAAAGAATTGGAGTTCTTGAATCTCATCTATGAAAATTTGACGGTAGCAAAATATGAATCTAAATTCACTGAGCTCTCCAGATTTGCCACGCATATGATCGATGATGAATCTAGAAAAGTAAAGAGGTTTAAAAGGGGATTAAGGCCAGCAATCAGAAGCCGAATATCAGCTTTAAAACTTTAGGCATATGCTGAGGTAGTAGAAAGAGCTTTGATAATTGAAAGAGACTTAGAAGAGATCTAAGAAATCATGCGCTAGAATAGCAAGGATAAGTTTTTTTATCAAAAATAAGAGAGAAAATGAACTTGAAAGAAGTAACCAAAGGGTAAAGTTATCCAGATTTGAGAAGAGAAAGCTACCACAAAGGACTCCATCATGTGTAAAATGCGGATTCAATCATGAAACAAGTCAGTGTTTTCGAATGACTGGAGCTTGTTTTGCTTGTAGAAAGTTAGATCACAAAATAAAAGACTGCCCATTAAAGAAAAAGGAAGAACCACTGCCTCCTAGATCATCCACCCATGCTAGAGTATATGCTATCATTGAGCAGGATGCTAGAGCTTCTAAATCAGTGGTCGAAGGTATTCTTTATGTTTCTAATAGAAATGCAAAAGTTTTATTTGATCCTGGCTCTAATCTATCTTTTGTTTCACCACATTTTGCCTGTCACTTGAGCGTTCTACCTAGACCACTGGATTATATGTTGTATGTAATTATTGCTGTTGGGAATTTTTTGATAGCAAACTTGATTTATACATCTTATTTGATTTCTATCGAAGAACATGAATTCTTTGCTAATTTGATTCTCTTAGAGATCCAGGGTTTTGATATTATACTTGGTATAGATTGGCTATCTTCCTATCATGCTAGTATCAATTATTATACAAAAGTGATCACTTTTTGCATATAGGATCAACCCATCTTTTATTTTGAGGGAATCCAACATGATTTGCCTCCTTGTCTGGTATCAACACTTCAAGCTCATCGTCTTATGTAAAAGGGTTATTTTTGTTATCTTATATGTGTAAAGGAGCATTCAGATTAAGAAACTCAACTAAATGAAACTTCGTTGGTCAAAGAGTTCCTTGATATATTTCTAGATGACTTGCCTGAATTATCACCAGAGAGAGATAGTGAATTTACTATTGATGTGGTCCCTGGGGCAACCACAATATCTAAGCCTCCCTATAGAATGGTGCCCCTCGAGTTAGAGGAATTGAAGAAATAAATACAAGAGTTATTAGATAAAGGTTTCATTCGACCTAGCATCTCACCATGGGGTGTTCCAGTGCTATTAGTTAAGAAGAAGGATGGAACATTAAGGCTTTGTATTGATTATAGACAGTTGAATCAGGTGACCATCAAAAACAAGTATCCTCTTCCTACGATTGATGACTTGTTTGATCAATTGCAGGGTGCACAAGTATTTTCTACGATTGATCTAAGGTTGGGTTACGATTAGCTGAAGATCAAGAAAGAAGATATTCCGAAAACAACCTTTAGAACTCAATATGGTCACTATGAACTCTTAATAATGCCTTTTGGCTTGACTAATGCCCCTGTAGCTTTTATGGTAATGAATAGGATATTTCAGCTACTCTTAGATGATTGTGTAATTGTATTTATTGATGATATATTAGTGTATTCAAGGAATAATTAGGAGCATGAGGAACACCTGAAAAATGTATTATCCATACTAAGAGAAAAGAAGTTGTATGCAAAGTTCAGTAAATGTGAATTTTGGTTGAATGAAATTGCTTTCTTAGGCTATGTGATTTCAGGGAAAGGCATATCTATTGATCCAAAGAAGGTGGAAGTGGTAGTTAGGTGGGAAGTACCAATAAATGTAATAGAAGTTAGAAGTTTCCTAGGCATGGCTAGTTATTACAGGAGATTTATGGAGGAATTTTCTTGAATTGCTTATCCCCTCACTAAACTGACTAAAAAAAAATGAAATTTGAATGGGGTGATGATTGTGAGCAAAGTTTTCAAGAGCTAAAAAGAAGATTGACCAGTGCCCTTATTCTCACTATTCCAAGTCATGATGAGGGATTTGTAGTTTATACCGATGCTTCAAGAAAGGGCATTGGATGTGTTAGGGATCGAGCGGCACTAAGAGAGGGGGGGGGGGGGGGTGAATTAGTGCAATGGATAAATACAATAAACTTCAACAATTTAAAAATAACTTTCGAAAACTTCGTACATTGAACACAACATTTCGTTTGAAACCATTTCGATTGCATTGAAAGCATACGTAAGAAGATGAAGAAGAAGTCGAGTAAGTAAGGCAGCAAAGTGAAGATAGTTTGTAGTATAGTAAGTTGCAAGAAAGTAAATGCAAACTGATTTATAATGGTTCGGTCATCTGACCTACATCCACTCTTGATTCCTCTTCGCTTGAGACCACCGACTTTCCACTAGCTATCCTCCTTCCAACGGGTGAGGATGAACTCCCTTATAACTCCTCTCCTTTTGACGAGCTTAGGAGGAAACCCTTACAAGCACTCTCTCCTTTCTTTCGGTAGAATATAAGTGAAAACTAAGCAGGATTTTCTAGAGAGATTTGAACAGAGTTTTCTTGCTTTAAAAGTGTTGTGCTTATTATCTTTCTTGCAGGAACACCTTAGGTATTTATAGACCCCAAAAGTATTCAAATTTGGAGCCTAAATTTGAATCTCTTTCGTTGTTCCCGGTGCTGGCGGTGCCACCGCCTATCAGTTGTCAAACTAACGGTGTACAGGGTGATTCCACCGCCCAAGGTAGCGGTGCCATCGCCCATGCTCTCGGATGCTGGGCAGGGCCACCACCCAGCTCTCAACCTCTGGGCGGTGCCACCGCCCAGCACTTTTCAGCACACTAGTTTAGGCTAAAAACTCGACCCAAACCGATCCAAAATAAGGCCCAATGGACCCCTAGTTGGGTTATAGGATTAAAACCTAATCCTAACCTAAATTAACATACTAACTATGAAATTAAAGACATTTCCTAAGCTATTACAAAGTCCAACAAGTCAAGACTTCTTCCAACAAACTTTTGATGAACTTCCGGCGGTCTTCCGTCGAACCCTCGGAAACCATTCTGTGGACTCCTAGCAAGCTCCCGGACTTCACGATGATCTTAGTGAGTTCTAACGAGCTTCATTGGCAAGCTCCGATCTTTCTTGGCAAGCTCCGTGAACTTCCGATGAACCTTCCGGTGAACTTTCGAAAATCCTTCGGCAAGCTCCCTACGCGTTCTTGGCCAGTTCCGACAGCACCCCCAATGAATCTTCAGACTTCCATCGAACTATCGAACTCCCAATGATCCATCACACTTGTCTTCCGGTACTTTGTTTCGCTTTATGTCTTCATTGTCATCGTAGTTAATCCTGCACATACATAAACAAAAACTCTACTTCGATCTAGACAGTTATTACAACGTGAATTGACATTCAGTTGCCCGACACGTCATTGGTCGGCATTTCATCCGATTCTTCGACATATCGTCCTCTCTTACGGCTTGTTGCCCAATCGGCAGTTGACCTCCACAACCCCAATATCTTTGGTGCAACTCTGCTCTTGTTGGCCCGATGCTCGACGTCCATAGCCTCTTGTTGATTATCGACCGAATCTCCGACTCGACATCCAATATCTTGACATGATCACTTCTGATGCAACATCAATTCCTCTAGCGTCAACTGTCTAATCCTAATCGATAGTAGACTTGCGTCACTCAAAACACAGTTAGATTATAAAACATAATCAATTAGTTTTATTATCAAAATTTGAGATTCAACAGGATGTGCTCTAATGCAGGAAGGGAAAGTAATTACTTATACTTCTAGACAACTAAAGAGTTATGAATTGAATTATCCAACTCATGATTTGGAATTAGCAACAATCATCTTTACTTTAAAGATTTGGAGACATTACTTGTATGGGTGGATATTTGAAATCCTTACTGATCACAAAAGTTTAAAGTATATTTTTACTCAGAAAGAGTTGAATATGAGGCAGCGGAGATGGATAGAACTTCTAAAGGAATATGATTGTACCATCCGTTATCACCCAAGTAAAGCCAATGTTGTAGCTGATGCACTTAGTAGAAAATCTACAAATTTTATGGCTAGTCTTGTTATGAAACAATGGAGGTTCTTAGAAAAAATTATGATATGAATGTTTTGAGGAAAGGGCAAGATTCAATGATGTTGATGGCCTTTATCCAAATACGGTTTGATCTCATTTAATAAATTAAAGAAGAATAACTATAAGATCTATATTTAATATACTTGCGGAATGAAGTTGAAAAGGGATTGAAGCCAAATTTTCAAATTTCAGAGAATGACCTATTGAGATTTGGGGATAGAGTATGTGTTCTAAATGACCAAGATATCAAGAACCAAATCCTAAAGCATGGTCATAATTCAAAGTACACCATGCATCCTGGTAGCACTAAAATATATAGAGATCTCCAAAGTCATTATTGGTGGGAAGACATGAAGAAGGAGATTGCAATGTATGTTTCAAAGTGTTTGACTTGTCAGCAAATCAAAGCAGAACACCAAAGACCTGGAGGTTTGTTACAACCTTTAGATATTCCTGAATGGAAATGGGAATGTATTTCTATGGACTTTGTTTCAGAACTACCCAGAACCTCTTGGAAGCATGATGCTGTTTGGGTCATTATTGATAAGCTAATCAAATCTGTACATTTCTTACCGATCAATATGACTTATTCTCTTGATTGGCTTGCAGATTTGTAAATTAATAAAATTGTAAGACTTCATGGTGTTCCAAAGGAGATCATCTCTGATAGAGACTCTAAATTAATAAAAGTTCCAAAGGAGCTTTTATGGAACTGATGAAGGATATTTCAGCTACTCTTAGATGATTGTGTAATTGTATTTATTGATGATATATTAGTGTATTCAAGGAATAATTAGGAGTATGAGGAACACCTGAAAAATGTATTATCTATACTAAGAGAAAAGAAGTTGTATGCAAAGTTCAGTAAATGTGAATTTTGGTTGAATGAAATTGCTTTCTTAGGCCATGTGATTTCAGGAAAAGGCATATCTATTGATCCAAAGAAGGTGGAAGTGGTAGTTAGGCGGGAAGTACCAACAAATGTAATAGAAGTTAGAAGTTTTCTAGGTATGGCTGGTTATTATAGGAGATTTGTGGAGGAATTTTCTTGAATTGCTTATCCCCTCACTAAACTGACTCAAAAAAAATATGAAATTTGAATGGGTTGATGATTGTGAGCAAAGTTTTCAAGAGCTAAAAAGAAGATTGACCAGTGCCCCTATTCTCACTATTCCAAGTCATGATAAGGGATTTGTAGTTTATACCGATATTTCAAGAAAGGGCATTGGATGTGTTAGGGATCGAGTGGCACTAAGAGAGGGGGGGGGGGTGAATTAGTGCAATGGATAAATACGATAAACTTCAATAATTTAAAAATAACTTTCGAAAACTTCGTACGTTCAACACAACATTTCGTTTGAAACCATTTCGATTGCGTTGAAAGCATACGTAAGAAGATGAAGAAGAAGTCGAGTAAGTAAGGTAGCAAAGTGAAGATAGTTTGTAGTATAGTAAGTTGCAAGAAAGTAAATGCAAACCGATTTATAATGGTTCGGTCATCCGACCTACATCCACTCTCGATTCCTCTACGCTTGAGACCACCGGCTTTCCACTAGCTATCCTCCTTCCAACGGGTGAGGATGGACTCCCTTACAACTCCTCTCCTTTTGACGGGCTTAGGAGGAAACCTTTACAAGCACTCTCTCCTTTCTTTCGGTAGAATATAAGTGAAAACTAAGCAGGATTTTCTAGAGAGATTTGAACAGAGTTTTCTTGCTTTCAAAGTGTTGTGCTTGTTGTCTTTCTTGCAGGAACACCTTAGGTATTTATAGACCCCAAGAGGATTCAAATTTGGAGCCTAAATTTGAATCTCTTCCGTTGTACTCGGTGTTGGCGGTGCCACCGCCTGTCAGTGGCGGTGCCACTGCCTATTAGTTGTCAAACTGATAGTGTACAGGGTGATTCCACTACCCAAGGTAGCAATGCCACTGCCCATGCTCTCGGATGCTGGGCGGTGCCACCACCCAGCTCTCGGCCTCTGGGCGGTGCCACCACCCAGCACTTTTCAGTACACTAGTTTGGGCTAAAAACTTGACCCAAACCGATCCAAAATAAGGCCCAATGGACCCCTACATGGGTTATAGGATTAAAACCTAATCCTAACCTAAATTAACATGCTAACTATAAAATTAAAGACATTTCCTAAGCTATTATAAAGTCCAATAAGTCAAGACTTCTTCCGATAAGCTTTTGATGAACTTTCGGCGGTCTTCCGTCGAACCCTCGAAAACCATTCTGTGGGCTCATGGCAAGCTCCTGGACTTCACGATGATCTTAGCGAGTTCTAATGAGCTTCATTGGCAAGCTCCGATCTTTCTTGGCAAGCTCCGTGAACTTCCGATGAACCTTCCGTTGAACTTTCGAAAATCCTTCGGTAAGCTCCCTACGCGTTCTTAGCCAGTTCCGGCAGCACTCCCAATAAATCTTCAGACTTCCGTCGAACTGTCAAACTCCCAACGATCCATCATACTTGTCTTCTGGCACTTTGTTTCACTTTATATCTTCATCATCATCGTAGTTAATCCTGAACACACATAAACAAAAACTCTACTTCGATCTAGACAGTTATTACAACATGAATTGACATTCAGTTGCCTGACACGTCATTGATCGTCATTTCATCCGATTCTTCGGCATATCATCCTCTCTTACGGCTTATTGCCCAATCGGCAATTGACCTCCACAACCCCAATATCCTTGGCGCAACTCTGCTCTTCTTGGCCTGATGCCCGACGTCCATAGCCTCTTGTTGATTATCGATTGAATCTCCGGCTCGACATCCAATATCTTAACGTGATCACTTCTGACGCAACGTCAATTCCTCTAGCGTCAATTGTCTAATCCTGATCGATAGTAGACCTGCGTCACTCAAAACACAATTAGATCATAAAACACAATCAATTAGTTTTATTATTAAAATTCGAGATTCAATAGGATGTGCTCTAATGCAGGAAGGGAAAGTAATTACTTATACTTCTAGACAGCTAAAGAGTTATGAATTGAATTATCCAACTCATGATTTGGAATTGACAGTAATTATCTTTGCTTTAAAGATTTGGAGACATTACTTGTATGGGTGGATATTTGAAATCCTTACTGATCACAAAAGTTTAAAGTATATTTTTAATCAGAAAGAGTTGAATATGAGGCAGCGGAGATGGATAGAACTTCTAAAGGAATATGATTGTACCATCCGTTATCACCCAAGTAAAGCCAATGTTGTAGCTGATGCTACAACATTGGCTTCCATTGGTTCTATAATCGTGGTTCTTCTTTTGCATTTTTTTTCTTTATGTTCAAGGCTCTCTTCTAGGTGTTAAATGACCTCTTCTTCCACTAGTTCAATCAAAAGAAGTCTCTCTTTTTACAGCGATGCTCACGGGTCCACAAATCGTCACAATGCCAACATAGCCCCTTTGCACATCACTCACGAAGCTCTTCTCTTGTCAACTTTTTTAGTGTAGGGGCTTGGTTGACAGTAGGGGGGGGGGTGCATTGAGGGCTCCGGTATTGTTGGTCGGGGAATGACCCTAGTCTTTTGGGCTTCATGGTTCAATTGCTCCTCTTGAAGTCATGCAAAAGAGATGGCTGCCATAAGCATGTATGGTTATCGTGCTTTAACTTCTCCCTGAATCTAGTTTCAAGTCCTCAATAAAGGTCCCCAATAGCTATTTTTCAGACCAATCACAAGTTTGATTAGATAACCTTTCAAACCTGGTTCGATACTCCTGAATGGAGGAGGTTTATCGAATCTTTACTAGTTGTCCATCAATGTTCTCGTAATCGGTTGGTCCAAAGCGGATCAGTAGTCCTTCTTTGAATTATCTCCATGAGAGGACTCCATGAGTTCAAACCAATCATACCACTGTATGGCATCCCCTTTAAGATGTAAAGCTGTAATTTCCACCATAGATGCATCCTCGATTTTGTGGTACCGAAAATATCACTCCGCGTGTGAGATCTAACCAATTGGGTCTCCTTCTTCCAATCTAGGGAAGTCCACCCTCATGCGTGGAGAGTAGGGATCGATCATAGAGCCTCCCCTCTCCTAGAAGTCATCTCATTGGTCAGAGCTCTCTCCTTGATGCGATTTTTTCGGGCTCGGTGATTGGCCTAAACTGAGTTTGGCAAAGAGAGTCCGAATCTTATCCTCTATTCGCATCTCAAAGGCTTCGAATTTAGCATTGATTGCCTTCTCAACTGCCATAGTATATGCCTCCAAATATATAATATTAAGATCTCTCTTTTGTTGTTGGGTTAAAGGCATATATCAGTTGTGAGAAGTGGTGGCCGAAAGGATTGGTGGATTGGTGGATGTAGCCTGCGGTTTAGGCTTATTTTGTGGCTGTTTTGGGTGTGGTTTGGGGTGCAGTTTGATGGTGTTTTAGAGCTGTGATGGTAGTGGATGAAGGTTAAGGAAAAGGGTTTTAGATCTGTGGTAGATAGCAGCAAAGGTTTGATATAAATTGATGGAAGTTGCTGCATATATATGCTATCTTATAAGCGTAGAATTATCATCGAAGAAATAGTGATTTCTCAATGAAATTTCTAGCAAAAACTAAGAGATTTGAGGAGGGGATTTGACAACAAAATCTTGGTTTAGATAATAACAATAATGATAAATTGGATAAGGAAATTCTGGCAACATAATAGTAAGGAAATTGGTGCAAGTTACGATGGCAGAATTCTCATCGAAAAATATCTACGGTTTATGATGAAAATTTGTTGCAACACAAGAACGTTTTAGAGATCAATTCCATAATAGATCAATCATAGATGAAAGTCAAGATGATCTATAAAGCGTATAAGAAATTTTGTTAAAAAAGGATAGCAATAGATTGGTTTAAAGGCAACGATATGTGGTTGAAATTTTCTGCAACAATCCTTCATTCGCAAAGATGATAACTTTTACGACGAAAGGAATTTGCAGGAAGTGATAGATAGCAAGACTTCTTTTTAGTATTTTGAATGGAAAATTACAGCAGCAAAAGGTATTAGTGATAGGAGACTATTAGATCTCTGATGCAATTGGAGGTGGCGATAGCAGATTGATTTGATCTGCGGTAGAAGATGACGGTGGAGATGGTGACATCAAGAGCAATTATAGAAATTGCTTGGTTGATGGTGGGCAGTAGGGATGGCAGCAAAAGCAGCAAGATCATTGCTTTGATACCAAATGATAGAACCCTAGAGGAATTCTATATAGATTGATCTTTGAGGGGGATTAACCCTTGAAATGTTATAGGGGTTCCACCCTCCTAGATATCAGCTAAATGGCTGCAATTGTAGAAGGATCTTGTTATTCCAAAGAGATGGAGGCTACATGCTTATATAGGGCTCCAAACCCTAACTATAGGGGCTGCTTCTTAAGTAAATTATCCCGTTTGCCCTCAACCCTAGTCGACCGGCCCAAGAAAGGGTGGCGGTGGCTAGGAAGCCCAAAGGCCCAAATATAAATCCTAGCCACTCTTCTTTATAGGATATAGGCAGTAGGTGGGGTTTATTACAATCTCACAAGGTTTTTATTAGCTGCTACTTGGTTTAGTAGGACCCAACCCTGCTAGTATCCTATCATGACTCAAGTAGCTCTTCGAGAGGAAAGTTCTTTAAGTCTTTGGCCTCTTGAATAACCGTTACTTTAGGATCCCAACTCTTTGGAGGGGATCTTAAAATTTTACTTACAAGTTTGAAATTAGAAACTTTTCCCAAGTGCTTTTAGTCCGTAAACTGGATGTACATATCTCCAATGGACTCACTTGGTTACATCCGAAATAACTCATAAGGATAAACTAAAAGATTGATTTTGGACTCTTTCACTCGACTAGTACCTTCATGAGCAATTTCAAGAGCATGCCAAATATCGAAAGCCATTTCGTAAATTGAAAACACGATTAAATTCATTTTTGTCTAAGGTGCAAGATAAGACATTCATAGCCTTAGCATTAAGAGTGAAAGTCTTCTTCTCTAACTCATTCCAATCATTCATCGGAAGAGAAGACTTTTGAAAGCTATTTTCGATAATATTCCAAAGTTCAAAATCTATAAAAATAAGAAAAATTCTTAAACAAGTTTTTTAATAGGTGTAATCCGACCTATTGAATATAGGTGGACGTGTGATTGAGTGACCCTCTTACATACCAGCAAATGCCATCTCACTTGAGTTTAAAACCAAAATGAGAGTGACCTTGCTTTGATATCAACTGTTAGGATCAAAGCGGTACTAAGAGAGAGGGGGGGGGGGTGAATTAGTGCAGCGGATAAAAATTAACGATTTGAAGCGATTTCGAAAAACATTATGCATTGAGAAAATTTCATTTGATGAAAATGATTTCGGTAGAAGATTGATTCGAGTGAATTCGTAAGAGAGTAGAGATGGGGAGATTAAAAGATTACAGCCAAGTAGAAAATTAAATGCAGCAAATGAAATTTATGCATCAAGAGAAGAACGTAGCAATTTTACAGTGGTTCGGTTGATTGACCAACGTCCACTCCCGATACCTCCTTCGATGAGGTCACCGGCTTCCACTATCGATCTTTCTTGAAGGGAAAAGATCAATCACCCCTTTTTACATATCTTTACAGTGGCTCACTCTCCTTTTATAAACTTTTTACACTTAGAGCAAGGTGGAGGTGAATACTCAATCTTTTGAAAGCTAATTTACTATAGTTTTGGTTCAGTTCTTATCACTTCTTAATGTCCTTAACCAACTGAGAAGTAAGGGGTATTTATAGCCTCAATTGGCTTTAAAATTAGAGCTAAAAAAGGTCATATCCTGGATTTTCGAGTACTTGTGATACTATCGCCCAATCTGGCGGTACTATTGCCAAAGTAGAGCCTCGGGTTCTGTGATAGGGCGGTACCACTACTTGATAGGTGGTACCACCAATAACTGTTGGTGGTACCACTACCCAGGCTCCTAGGAAACTAGTCCCTGGGTGATTCCACCACCCCAATCTGGCGGTGCCACTGCCAAACAGGATCCAGCAACGTCGATGGGCCTTGAATCTAGCCTAATCTAATTCAATCTTGGGCCTCGTTGGCCCCTACTAGGGTTAATGAGATTACCTCACAATCTTAACTCTAATTACATGCTAACTATGAAATTAAAGATATTTTCTAAGTAAAAGCATAATCTAGCACGTCAAGACTTCTTCCGGCAAACTTCCGGCGGACTTCCGACGAACTCTCAAACATCTTCGGACGAACTCCTGATATGCTCTTGGACTTTATGATGTTCTTGGCGAGTTCCGATGAGTCTTTTTAGCAAGCTCCAATTTTTCTCGGTGAGCTCCGAAACTTTCAACGATCCTTCTGGTGAACTTCCGACAACCCTTTGACAAGCTCCTGATTCATTCTCGGCCAATTCCAATAACACTTCCAATGAATCTTCGGAGTCTCGGTGGACTCTCGAACTCCTAACGATTTGATCGTACTTGACTCTGGCACTTCATTTTGCTTTATATCTTCATTGCTATCGTAGTTAATCCTACACACTTTTCTCAATATATAGATTAGATCAAAATATCTTATTAATTAACTTCATCATCAATATCCAAGATTCAACAATACATTCATGATCAGTCTTTAATTGTTAGAATCTTATGATAACACATGGGTATTGGATACTAGGAGTGTTTATCACATCTACAATTCGTTGTATGTTCTGGTATGACCTAGGAGAATGAAGAGAGGTGAGATAGACCTCAAGATAGGCAATGAAGCAAAAGTTGCTATAGTGGCTATTGGTGAGATCACCCTACATTTGCTTGGTGGAGCTATTATTGCATTAGATGCATACTATTATATTCCTTATATTATCAAAAATATTATTTTTGAGAACAGTGGTTATTCAATATCATTAGATAATAAGATCATCACAAAAGAAACATTGCATAATGGTTTGTTGATGCTAGGTCACATTCATGAGGGAAGGATTCAAAAGTTGCTAATGGATAGATATATAGATCCATTCAGCTATGAGTTATATGCGACTTATGAACCTTACCTTCATAGAAAGATGACCAACTCTCTATTTAGTGGAACTAGAAGGAGAGCCACTGAGTTGCTAGATCTCATACATAGTGATGTATATGGTCTCATGTCAACTCATGTCATAGGTGGTTACTCCTACTGTATTATTTTTATTGATGATTTCTCAAGATACAGATATGTGTACTTGATGAAGTACAAATCTAAGGCCTTTCAGAAATTCAGGGATTATAAGAATGAAATGGAGAATCAGATTGGAAAGAGTATCAAAACTCTTCGATTAGATCGAGAATATGAGTACTTATGTACAAAGTTCACCCAATTCCTCAAGGACTATGGGATTGTCCTAATGGACACCTCCTTATATACCATAGCATAATAGTGTGTCCGAAAGGAGGAATCACACATGGTTAGATATGGTGTGATCCATGATGAGTTTCATCGATCTACCCATCTAATTTTAGGGATACACCCTAGAGACCGCAGCTTATCTTTTCAACAAAATTCTAGCTAAGTCGGTGGTGTCTACTCCATATGAGATATGGAAAGGGAAGAAGCCTGATCTTAAGGCTATTAATATTTGGGGCTATCCTGCCCATGTCAAGAGACACAACCCTAACAAGTTGGAATCCAAGATGGAATGATGTAAGTTTGTGGGATACCCCAAGGAAACTTATGGGTATTATTTCTATCACCTCGAGGACCAAAAGGTCTTTATAGCCATGAAAGCAGTGTTTCTTAAGAAGGAACACATTCTTGGTGGAGACAGTGGAAGTATGATAGAGTTGAGCAAGGTTGGAGAACCTAGCTTAAGCATCATTCCATAACCAGAGTCTATTCAGGTACCTAGTACATAAGTTTTCTACTTTACGTAGGTCTGGTAGAGTATCCCATCCTTCTGAAAGATATGTGGGATATATCAGAAGAGAGGATGTTGAGGATATTGTTCCTCAAACTTACAAGGAGACTATTATGAGTATAGACTCCAGGAAGTGGCAAGAAGCCATGAATTCAGAGATGGATTCCAAGTACTCCAACAAGGTTTGAAACCTAATTAATGCACCCGAGAGTATTGTACCCATTGGCTATAAGTGGATCTTTAAAAATAAGTTTGAAGTAGATGGAAAGGTAGAGACCTATAATGCAAGGCTAGTAGCTAAAGAGTATAATCAAAGGTAAGGTGTTGACTATGACGAAACCTTCTCACTCGTAGCTATGCTAAAATCCATTCAAATTCAATTGGCTATTGTAGAATACTATGATTATGAGATCTAGCAGATGGATGTGAAACTCATATTCCTCAATGGCAACCTTAAGGATATGGTGTATATGATACAACCTCAGGGATTCATGTCTAGGAATGGTCTAGATAAGGTCTGTAGGTTGCTTAGGTTCATCTATGGACTGAAGCAAACTTTCCAAAGTTAAAACATAAGATTTAATGAGATGATTAGATCTTATAACTTCATTAAGAATGAAGATGAGCCTTGTATGTATAGGAAGATAAGTGGGAGCACTATCACCTTTTTGGTGCTATATGTGGATGACATCTTGATCATTAGAAATGATGTAGGAATGCTCTCCACAGTAAAGGCTTGGCTATCTAGATACTTCTCCATGAAGGACTTATGGAAAGCATCTTGCATATTGGGGATTCGGATCTATTGAGATAGGTCCAAGAGGATGCTTGACTTATCCCAGTCCAAGTACATAGACACCATTTTCAAAAGGTTTGGCATGAAAAATTCCAAGAGATGTCTCATACCAGTGAGACATGAATATCACTTTTTAGGAGTATGTCCTCAAAGACTCCCAAAGAAAGGATAGACATGGATAAGATATCCTATGCCTCAATGATAGGGTCTATTATATATACTATGCTATGTACCAAGTCTGATATAGTGCATGCTCTGAGTGTCACAAGCAGGTATTAGGCAGATCTAGGCTTAGAGCATTGGAAAGCAATAAAGTGTATCCTTAAGTACTTGAAAAGGACTAATGATCTTTTACTAGTATATGGAGGTAGTAGCCTTAGGGTTGAGGGCTACACAGATTCGAGCTTCCAGTCTGATATCGATGATAGTAAGTCTAATTCAGGATATGTTTTCACCATGAATGGAGGAGCAATGTGCTGGAAGAGTTCCAAGTAAGACACTACTATTGACTCGACCATAGAGGTGGAATACATTGCTGCGGCATAGGTAGCAAAGGAGGGAGTCTGGATAAAAAATTTCATCACAGATCTAAGAGTCATGTTGAGTAGTGAGGAGCTGATTCCCTTATATTGTGACAACAACAAGGTGATTACTCAAGCGAAGGAATCCAGGTCTCCTCAGAAGTCAAAGCACATTCTAAGGAGATTCCACCTAATAAGAGAATTGTCGCTTGAAGAGATGTAGTAGTGGAAAGAGTTCTATTTGAAGATAACATTACAGATCTACTAACAAAGCCATTGTCTCAGATTATCTTTGAGCGTCACAGGGGTTTGATGGGGATCAGACACGTAGGTGATTGGCTTTAGGTCAAGTGAGAGATTGCTAGTCATATGTGCCCTGCAAGTTAATCACGTGAGTGATGGCACGTGTCACTTGACATGCACTCTTTTTACTTATTATTATTTGATATTTTATCACTTTATCTTATATGTTGCATATATTGTGATATCCATAGATCTTTGCAATGAGAGTTAGATCATGATGAGATCACGATAATGAGACTGATTCGCCTTTAAACATAGATCCTAAATAATCTCGATCATAAGTTACTCGAGAAGGACATGAGCTAACTGGATATACTAGTGTGCTATATACCTATCCATATGATGGAGGTGGTTGGTCTTATAACTGAACGTGTGGGGATACTAAGGATATAGTACAAGTGCTCATTGGAGAATAAGTTCATTTATTAATCCACCTATGGAATGCTAGATGATTGATGATACCTTATTGTTAGACAGTGATTCCATAGTCCTAGTAGAGTATCTGGTCATTAGACTTAAGACACCAAGGATATCCTGTATGAGTACTCCACTCTTTAATACTGGACTTATATGTTTGGAAGCTCAAGATCTAGTATAGTCGGTCATTGGGAGTGGTAGCCAACCTTACGAGAGCTATTAAGTGTTAATAGAGGATCATTCACCCTTGGTATCATGAGAGAAAAATCCTATATGTTCTTGCTCAAACAAATCCTTAGCCAATATTGATCAAATTGAGAGAGAGAGTTCTCTGAGAGAATCTGATTAGAGCGAGACTCGAGGAGAGATCATATAGGCCTGATAGCACCATGCCCGATATAGGGTCTCTAGGATATTAGATTGATGAGGGACTATAGGTACATAATAACTGAGCACATATAGGTCTAAAGGATTAGATTCCCATGTATCATTTAGGGACTATGGCGTAGTGGCCTAATACATCCGCAGTCGATGAGACGAGTGAATTATGAAGATAATAATTCATTGAGACAAAAGGAGTTCTGACAAGTATGACTCATGGCCAGCTCGATATTGGCCCTAGAGGATCACACACAAATGGCAGGTTTTGTGGCGAGTACAGGTTCGGATATGAGATATCCGCTAAAGCCCCTATCTTATTAGATATCGGTTAAGCCCCTGAATTATTGGATCCTAAAGATGAGATCTAATAAGAGCTAATAAGAGATTATTGGGTAGAGACCTACTAATCTAAGAGGCTTGGGTAATTGGATGGAGATCTAATACCCAATAGGGCAAGATCCATTAGGATTAACTTGACAGGAGACCTTTATAAATAGGAGGGAACCAAATATTAGGATTAAGAATGATACTGAGAGGGGGGTGAAAATTAGTGTAGTAGTTAAAAATATTGATTTATGTGATTTTGAAAAACTTTGTATGATGAAAAAGTTTCATTCATGAAAACACTTTTCGGAAAGACGTTTAACTTGAATAAGTTTGCAATGTGAGTTGAGAAGAAGAAGTTGGCCAGTTGTAGTTAAGTAAAGAAGAATGCAGTAAATATAAAGTATACAACAAGAAGAGAACACACCAATTTATAATGGTTCGGTCATCCAACCAATGTCCACTCCCGATAACTCCTTTGATGAGGTCACTGGCTTTCGCTATTGATCTTTCTTCAAGGGCAAAGATCAATCACCCATTTATAGAGCTTTTTACAAGTGGCTCACTCTCCTTTTACAATCTTCTAACACTTATAATCGGTGGAGGTTAACTCTTAACTTTTATAAGTAATTTCACTATAATCTCATTTCTTTTTGTTCACTTCTCTGTGTCTAACCAATTGAGAAGTAAGGGATATTTATAGGCCTCAATTAGCTTAAAAAATGAAGCCAAAAAATGTCTCATCCTGGATTTTCGGGGTCCTGGTAGTTCCACCACCTGTTCTGGCGGTACCACCACCAGTTGACTCTGATATTTGGTGATACTATCACCCAGTCTGATAGTACTACTACCAAAAATAGTCTTAGCTACTAGAACTGGGCGATGGTTGGGTGGTACGACCGTCGAAACACTTGGGAGACTGAGCCCTGGGCGGTTCCACCACTAGACTAGGTTCATCAACACTATTTGGGCCATGAATTCGGCCCAAATCAGTTCGATTACAGGCCTAGTTGGCCCCTAACTGAGTTAGTGGGATTATCTCCTAAACCTAATCCTAATTACACCCTAACTATGACATTTAAGTCATATACTAAAGAAAACAAGTCTGGTAAGTCAAATTTTCTTCCAACAAGCTTTTGGCAATCTTCTAGCGGACTTTCGATGAACTCTCGGTAATCTTCCAATGGACTCCCGACAAGCTCCTGGACTTTATGACGATCTTCTTAGCAAGTTTCGATGAGCTTCTTTGGTAAGCTCTGATCTTCTTGGTGATCTTCAGTGAACTTCCGATGAACTTCTTGGCGAACTTCTGACGTACATTTCAGCAAGTTCCCGATGAACTCTTGGGAACTTTCGACAATACTCCCGATGAACTTTTGGACTCCCAACAAACTCTCAAACTCCCAACGAATCGTTCAATCTTGACTCTGGCACTACGATTTGCTTTATGCCTTCATCGCTATCGTAGTTAATCCTACACACTTTTCTCAATATATAGATTAGATCAAATAACTTATCAATTGATTTTATCATCAAGATCTAAGATTCAATAATTTCTCCCTTTTTGATGACGACAACCAATTGTAATGGAGTTAACTTTAACTCCCCTTATCTATATGCTATACTTGAGAAAAGACACTTGAATTCAAAACCTTTGAATTTAAGTACTAAACGATAAGTTACATGCATTTCAACTAATCGATATGCACAACATGATACTAAGCATGATTTCAAAATCTCAAAACATGATATCATGCATTTATCATAATACCAAAATGATATCAAAGTATGATAACCATTTACAAGTCTGATATCAAATGATTATAGACAATCATCATTTCAAAGCATGATACCAACTTTATGTTGAATCTCAAATTTTGATGATGAAACTAATTGATCATATTCTGGTGATCTAACTGCATTTTGAGACACGTAGGTCTACTCTCGATCAGGATTCGACAATTGAAGCATGAAAAATCGATGTTGCGCTAAAGGAGAACACGTCAAGAGATTGGACGTCGAGTCGGAGGTCCGGTTGACAATCGACAGAAGGCTTCGGATAAGGAAATTGGGCATTAGGCCAAGAAAAGTAAAGTTACACTAAGAAGATTGGAGTTACGGAGGTCAACTATTGATTAGGCAATAGGCTGCAAGAGAGGACGATGCACTGAAGAAACGGACAAAGCGTCGATGGGCCAATGATGTGTCGAGCAACATTTTGATTCGCTTTGTAATAATAATTGTCTAGATTAAAATAGGATTACGACTAATTAGGTTGTACTTGGGCCAACTTAATTAGGGGCCAGTTGGGCCCATACTCGGATAGGTTTGGGCCTTGACTCAAGGCCCAAACAGGGTTGATGAATCCTATCTAGCGGTGGAACCACTAGATTAGGGTAGTGGTATTGCTTGGGTTCAATCTCCCAGGTGGTTTGGGCGGTAATACTACCCAGGACACTTACAGACCAGTGTGCCCAAGTTGTGGTACTGCCCAACATTGGCGGTGGTGCCGCTAGTACCCTTGAAATCTGGGGTGATTCAAATTTGGGCTCCAAATTTGAATCACCTTGAGGGCTATAAATACTCCTCTTATCTATGGATGAGATACACATAAAAATTGAGAAAGAAAAAGGGAAAACTTTGCTATAACAATGTCAAAATCTTCCTTTACTTGTTAAGTGTTGATCTAGTCTAAGAGAGGAGTGAGAGGCCTTGTAAGGGTTATCTCCTAAATCTGTCAAAAGGAGAAAGTGTTGTAAGGGAATTAGTCTTCGCCTGTTAGAAGGGAGACTACTAGTGGAAAGCTGGTGGCCTCAAGTGAAGAGAAATTGGGAGCGGACATGGGTCAGATGACTAAACCACTATATAAATCGGGTTTACATTTCTATTCTTGCAATTTATATTTATGTAAACCATTTTCCTTTACTTGCTCCACTTCCTCATCATTTTCTCTAAACACTTTTAAGTTAAACATGTTTATGAGATTCTTTCATCAAAACGATTCTTTTCGTATGGGGTTTTTATGAAATCATCGAATTTGTAATTTTACTACTGCACTAATTCACCCCACCTCTTAGTGCCAAACTGATTCTAATAATTGATATCAGAGCCCGATATTTCTCATTTTTACGAACACCTAAGAGAAATAGCTATTTTCGAATTTCAAGAGGGTGTTTCTATCGTTTGTCGTCCCATGTTCAATGGGATGGACTACATTTATTGGAAATCTTAAATAAGAGTTTTTTTACTTTCAATAGATTTGGATTTATGGAACGTCATTGAAAATAGATTTCAAACTCCTTCTAAACCTAGGTCCGAATGGAATGAACTTGAGAAAAAATCTTTTTCTTTAAATGCAAAGGCTATGAATGTATTTTGCTCTTTTGATAAAACTGAATTTAATCATATTTCTACTTGCGAAATGATATTCGATATTTGACACACTCATGAAATCACACACGAAGGCACTAGTAGAGTCAAAGACTCGAAAGTAAGCCTTCTAATGTATGATTTTGAGCTTTTTCGAATGGTACCAAGCAAGACTATTGGTGATTTGTACACCCATTTTATTGATGTCGTCAATAGTCTAAAAGCCATTGGTAAATCTTTTTCAGATTTTGAACTCGTTAACAAGATTTTAAGATCCCTTCCAAAAAGGTGGGATCCAAAATAAAGACTTGAATGTTTATTCTCTTGAAGAATTAATCAGGTCTTTAATGACCTATGAAATAACTCTTGAACTTGATGAACATAAGAACCACCTTCCAAAGAATAGGAACGGTTTGGAACCTCGAACAAAAGAGTACCACTTGAGTGATAACTCAAGTGATGATGACGATGATGACCTTGGACTCCTCACTATTAAATTAAATAAGTTTATAAAATAAGAATCTAAAACTAAAAATGAACTTGAATGGAAGAAGAGGCCAAAGAAGAAGAAGGCACCCAAGGAAGAATCAAGTAACGAAGTGGTGAATTACGCTTTGACGGCCTTCAACTACAAGGTAAGTAACTCATCCGAATTGTTTTTTCAATGTTATAAAATTACTTGATCTTTTCATGAGTTGTTTATTTAGTTATTAGGAAATAAAGATGGTTTCCAAAAATTATATCATGCTTTTTCTAGTATTTTTGAAAAGAAAAATTTTGAATGATGATTAGATGATTTCATGTATGCTTCCATGTATGCTTTCCATATCGATTTTTATTTTAATCTTCATGTATAGTTATGACACAAAAATTTTCACATATTTTATGATAATGCTTGCACACCAAATAGGATTAAAAGATAGAAGCAAGTATATTGATGATTTCGATTTTCAACATGATGCTTGGTTTTTATATAAAAAATTGAACATGCTCGTATGAGATCAATCACATGAAATAAAACACATAAAAAAGGGAAAATATGCTATCATGATGTTTTATGTTTGATGTGTTTGGTCTTAATCGTTTTGATGATGAAATCACCTTTTCGGTTTTAAACTTGATACACATCTTTTATAGAAAAAGGATTTGAGCATGCTTACATGTAATCAATCTACACTGCTCTAAATAAAATTTCTGAATGAAAGATTTTGATGATAATTTTTTATTTATATGATGATACATGGCTTTTGAATGAAAAATTTTAACATACCTTATGAAAACATCCTTGACAATGAAAAAATTAAAAGGTTGTTATCATGCTTCATGATTGTATGGTATCATGCAAGAGGATTTGAAGCAATGATAATTGAAATCCTATGTTTTGAAATAATATGTTTTTGGTCTTGATGGTTTTGACTAAATTTTGTATTTCAAATTTATATGCTGATGGCTTTCATATGCAAAACTTGAGCACACTTACATGAAACATACAACTTAAAATGAAACACATTATCATGATGAATCAATTTTTTGTTGGAAGATGCCACATGCTTAATGTGTTATATCTTTCGACTTGATGGTTTTTATGGCGAAGTTTGTCTTTCACTCTTGAACATTGATACTTATTTCTATTAAAGACAAAGGCATGCTTATATGAAATAAATCATAAAAAGGAAATGCATGTTTCTTGAAATCTCTCTATCTCTAAAGTTTTTGACTTTTCATTCAAAGACAAGTGATGAATTCATACCATTATTAATGAATCTCTTCAACTATAAAATTGATTTTGATGATTTGAATTGAATAAGTTGAAGTAATGATGGTTTGAATGTAAGAATCAACAATTTCTTTGTTCCTTGTTTGATACATGAGATTTCTTGATGATTCAATGTTTCTTGAATGAGCTTTATCATGATTTTGACCTCTTGATATTTGATAACTTAAGATATTTTTTATGAAATGTGATGAGATGTCTTATGCTTGAATCAAGAGTTTTTCTCTTATGTGTCTACTTCTCATTTGCTAAAAAGAAGATTTATCAAAATATTTATGGACTTTTGGTATTCATGATATGTTTTCTTTATGGATTGAATACATCATGTGATGATTGAAATATTGATTGATGCAAAATTATTTGATGTGAAAAGTTGTTGTAAAAGGAAGAAAACTATGTCATTATAATGAAAGCAAAATTGCTAGCATTTTTATGACCAATTGTTGAATCTTGTGTAAAATTATTTATTAATCCTCCTTTTCTTTTTGATAATGACAAAGGGAGGAGAAAAGAAAACTTGCTAGCTTGTGTATCATAGAGAAAGTGGCAAAAGTAGTTTGCTAGAACTTGCAAAGAAAGGCAAAACTTGCAATCTCAAGAGTAGAAAACTTGCTATCTTAAACATCACAAAAAAGAGCAAAGTGCAAACTTGCACTAGAAGCAAGTGATGAATTGCATCTTGTACATCTTTAAAATGATGATTTGATTGAATATTGTAAATCTTGCTAGCTTGTATGTTGTAAAATTTAGACATCATCAAATACTTACTAGATGCAACTTCTCCTTTTTGTTGATGACAAAGGGGGAGAAGTAGATTGATGATTTCATGCAATGCATGATGTATTGAATATTTTATATTTGCATGATTTTTAATGACATGTTGGATTTTTTAAATCCAAGGTTTCTATTAATATAGCATATTACTAAGGGGAGTTTATTTAAACTTCGGGAGTTTAGATTAACTCCATCATCAATTAGTTGTCATCATAAAAAGGGAGAGATTGTTGAATCTTGGATTTTGATGATGAAACTAATTGATTGTATTCTGGTGATCTAACTATATTTTGAGACACAAGTCTACTATCGATTAAGATTAGATAATTGAAGCAGGAAAAATCGATATTGCATCGGAGGAGAACATATCAGGAGATTGGACATCGAACATGAAGTTTGGTTAACAATTGATAGAAGGCTTCAAACAAGAAAATCGGGCATCGAGCCAAGAAGAGTGGAGTTACGCCAAGAAGATCAGAGTTATAGAGGTCAACTACTGGTTAGGCAATAGGCCGCAAGAGAGGACGATGCATTGAAGAAACAGATGAAGTGTTGATGGGCCAATAAGATGCCGGGTGACATTTTGATTCACTTTATAATAATAATTATCTAGATTAAAGTAGAATTAGGACTAATTGGGTTGTAATTAGGCCAACCCAATTAGGGGCCAACTGGGCCCGTACTCGAATAGGTTTAGGCTAGACTCAAGGCCCAAATAGGGTTGCTGAACCTTGTTTGGTGATGGCACCGTCAGACTTGGACGGTGGTACCGCTTGGGTTCAGTCTCCTAGGTGATCTGAGTAGTGGTACCACATAGACTGGGCGGTGGTACCGCCTAGTGTTAGTATGCTAAGGTGGTGGTACCGCCCAGGACGCTAACAAACTAGTGTGTCCAAACGGTGGTATCACTAGACTAGTAGTAGTACCACCTAGTGTCATGGTGTACTGGGCGGTGGTACTGCCCAGCACTGGTGGTGGTATCGCTAGTACCTTTGAAATCTATGGTGATTAAAATTTGGGCTCCAAATTTGAATCACCTTGAGGGCTATAAATACCTCTCTCATCCATAGTTGAGATATATATAAAAACTGAGAAAAAAAAAGGAAAACTCTGTTGTAACAGTATCAAAATCTTCCCTTGTTAAGTGTTGATCTAGTCTAAGAGAGGGGTGAGAGACCTTCTAAGGGTTATCTCCTAAACCCATCAAAAGGAGAAGGTATTGTAAGGGAGTTGGTCTTCACTTATTGGAAGGGAGACAACTAGTAGAAAGCCGGTGGCCTCAAGTGAAGAAGAATCGGGAGTGAATCTAAGTCGGATGATCGAACCACTATAAAAATCGGGTTTGCGTTTCTATTCTTGCAATTTACATTTCTACAGACCATTTTACTTGCTCCACTTCCTCATCACTTTCTCTAAACGCTTTTAAGATAAACATGTTTCTGAGATGCTTTTATCGAAATGATTCTTTTCGTACAGGGTTTTAACAAAATCATGAATTTGTCATATTTTATCGTTGCACTAATTCACCCGCCTCCTCTTAGTGCTGAATTGATCCAAACTTCAAATATGAAATTTAGCATGATACAAACTTCAAGTTTGATACCAAATGATAATTCATCATATCGAGGTACGATACCAATTTCAAGTAGCATATTAAGCATGATATGTTCGATACCAAATCATAATGATAGACATTTATCATTTCGATACTAAATCAAATACAATAGTGTGCATAAAAGTTATCATTTTAAGTATGAAATTTTTTTTAAGCATTCATGATACATTTCAATCATTTACGATGCATTTCAAGCATTCATGATACATTTTAAGCATTTACGATACATACGATACATTTCATGCATTTACTATACATATGTTACATTTCGATATATTTCAAGTGTTTATGATACATTTGACGATACCAAGCACATTTCAAGCATTCATAATAACAATCATGATACATCTCAAGTTTTCATCAATTTGACACTTTCTCCCCCTTTGTCATCAATAAAAAGAAAATGGGCAATCATCTTACGTAAACAAAATTTTAGATTGTTGCAATGGGATTCTTCTTGAAAGGGAAAAAGGAGAAGGAAAAGTTCATGAATAGTCCATTCATCAAGAAGAATCAAGATATTAAAAGTCCATGAATAATATAAGGAAAACAATCCATTCGAGCTATTGAAAATTCATTTTATCAAGAGCTAAAGAACTCATGACATAAAAAGATGTGAATAGAAGAAAGAGATTCACATTAAGAGCTAAAGATGTGAATGAAATCCATATTTCTATCAAATAAAATTCATGAAGTAGAAGAAAAAGTCCATTCATCAAGAAGGAAAAGTAGAAGGAAAAGAAATCATTCAAGCGATCGAGTATTCATCAAACTTCTATTTTTCATCAAGAGCTCATGACATAAAAATGTGAGTAAAGAGAAGAGATTCAAGAGTCAAGTGTATCATTTCATGACAAATGAAATCAAATCCATTCATATTGCAAGAATTCGCACAAAGATCAAGTATCAATGAAATCCGTAAACAATATTTTCAATCGAATGACCCTTTTATCAAATAAGATCCGTGAATGATATTTTTATCAAATAAAATTTGTGAACTCTGTTTTTATAAAATTCATTCATAATCATGGCAAAAGTTTGCACAAGCATGAAATTTGTGAATGATTCATTAACAAATCATGAATGAGAGGTGGGTTCTAAGAGTATCAAAAGTCATAAAATGATAAAGCAAGGGTATCATAAAATAAACTCGATACTAAGATAAGAGAAAGATGATACGAAATAAATTCGATAAAAAGCTCCGATTATGATATATCGAAAAAGTATGAAAAAAGTATACAATAAACTCATGCATTTGGACAATTTTAACATGTTCAATTAGTGCATCATACGAAACTTATAAGGAAATGTGTACCATTACAACATAGAGAATATAAAGAGAGTTAATAAGTGCATTACAACTCATAAACTCATAGTACACAAGGAGTACAACATATAAACTACTCATCGGGTGGTATACCAAAGTGTCTAAACAATGTATTAATTTGATGATGAACTTGTCACACTTTGGTTAAGAACTCATTTTGTTACAATTTAAGTTGAGCTTGCTATGATTCAAGTTGATCCAGTCGAGTCATTATGGGGTCGACAGATGATGAAGGTGCTGGATCCGTTAGTGCAGCCTCAAAGGGACTAGAGAGAGGAGACTGATTACCCCTAAATATAGGTGTTTTAGGTTCTGGTTCAGGAGTGGAAGGATCAGTTCTTCTAGGTCGCCAAGTCCAAATTTTATTTCTTAGTGTGCACCTTAATCATCTTAGTAGGTTTCTATTTATTACATTATATCCATCTACCTTTATTGGTGGTATCATAATGTTATGTATATGCATTAACCTTGTGATTAAACCACGATATGGAAGCATTAATTCTTTAGTTGATAGGTCAGTCATGTTTTGTCATATTAAGTATCCAAAGCAATTTTGATGTTTGGCCATGATCCAATACATTATTCCTAACTCTATTTGATTTACCTCATCATGATGATACTATTTTGAAAGCAAAATGCTTATTATGATATGAAGTACTTTAGAATTAAAGGGTAGCATATGTTCACAACTTTCAGGAATGATCGACAAGTTCGGGTTTTCAAAAATGATACCTAAGTCTTCAGAGTAGGTTATTCCAATTGCATCTAAATCCCATTGACCTCTAAAGTAGCAACCTCTTCTTTTCTCGAAAATTCCAATAAAGTTGCAAATGACATTATCCGTAATTGGTATATGATGCCCTAGGAGGTAGGTTGATACATTATCATCTTCATCTACATTTAAATTATTGTAAAATAAACGAACAAGCCTAAGGTAAATCGATTCACTAATTTGTAAGATAGGTAGAACATCTAGGTTAGCAAACCATTGGATAGGCTCTAAGTCCCCTAATTCTTCTAGATCTACATATTTATCTTTGTATACATTCATAGATTCAAAGTTATGAAACTTAAGGGCATTTTCATTTGAATTGAAAAGAGTGGGGACATATGATTCATCTACTATCCTCTTCCCCTTGTCCCTTGAGGATCTTCTAGGGGCCATTGGTCTACATATGTAATCAAGGAAAGAATTCTATATGAAAGGGTAGAAATAACTTCAAGAATTGATAGAGGGATTTCAAAGAATACCTGTGTAGTGATCTCCTTAGAAGTTGAGATTTATCCTAGAATTTATGGAATAGAGAGCCCTTCTTGGTTTTCTAGAGGAGGAGGATGAAGAGTGGGAGGTAGAAGAGGGTTTTTGAGGGATGAAGCGAGTGTTGGGGTCGGTTCTACAGTCAGCCCTAAATTGCCTTTTTATAGGCCACTCTTGAGTGGTACCACCACCTAAGAACAAAATATTTTGGTAGTGCTACCACCAGTTCTAATGGTACCACCGCTAGTACACTCCCTTAGGCATTTTTGGGGCTATAAAGTTTTCATCACTTTTCTCATTCAACTATCTTATAGTGAGGCTAACCTTGAATGATCAATTCAATTATTAAGTGATTAATCAAGCGAAATGACATCAATTATATCCTTCAAATTCCATTTTGTTTGTCAATTTGAATGAGCTTCATAACTCATCAAATTATTTTACCCAATTATTTTATTTTTCAATAGAGATTTAATTATATACAAAGGTTTTACATGGTGATAGATCTTCAAAGGATTTCAAGAACATTTTCTTTAGGAGGATCAATGGAAAATGATAAATGAAAAAGTTGATAATTTGAATGTTAAGAGAGGAGTTTAGTTAGGTGTTTTCGAGAAAAAGCTTGAATCTCAACATATTGTAAGTGAAATCAAGATCATCATCAAAATTACTTTTCAAGAAGTCTAACAAGGTCAACTAAGCTAGTGTCCCTTAGTCTCAATACTAGCGTGTCTTAGCATCGTTATTCAAGGTGGAAGGTTAACGATCAACACATTTCAATCATTAGATAATCAATGATCTTTCATTGTTTGAGCTAGTGAGGTTGATGATGATCATGCATCATTGAGATATAGTTTCTTGCTCCTAGCTTGTGATGGTAAACATGTCTACAAAAAAGGGTGGTCTTTAGGTACCCATTTGACCTTGGGTCCCTAAAAAATCAATCTACTTAACTTATCATTTTGCATAGAGTTCTTTAAGGTTTCTTTAGGAACCCAAATTAATTTGTATGGACTATATTTCTTAAATGGATATTTATGAATATAATATCTGAGTTTGCAACAAAAGTTATATTTTGTGAGGGGTGGTACATGCAAGGTAGGGCTTTTAACAAAGATAGTTGGATTTTGGTGAGAGCAACTCATAAATCTGATTTCATCTCTTCTATGAACATGACCCTTATTAGCAAGGATCATGTTCAAAGATTTGCTACCAATCTTAAACTTTTCTAGACTTTTATTTAGTAATAAGTTTTTCTTTTTAAGTGCCTCTAAGTGTTTACACTTGGTGTATCAAGACAATAAAGCATTGTCATGCTCAACTTTTTCAAATTCACTATTTAAAAGACATGTTCCTTTTTCAATGAATTATACTTTTTTGCTAATTAATATACATTCATCGAATAAATCATGAAAAGCACTCAAAAGTTCATTGAAAGATAAATTTGCATCTAATGAACTACTTACCTCTTCGTCAATTGCCATCAGTGTGTAGTTAGCAATCTCTTTATTGCTTTGTTCTTCGTCTTCGGAAGCGCTCGAATAATCCTATGTTGCTTTGAGCACCTTCTTCTTCTTTGGTTATTTCTTCTTCACTTGAGGACATTCACTTTTAAAATATCCCGGCTTCTAGCATTCGTAGCATATAATTTGTTCTTTCTTGAGTTCAATTTTGTTTCTAATGTCATTTTTAGATTTGTTTCTTCTTATGAATTTTTTAAACTTTCTTGTTAAGAGTGCCAAGTCATCATCATTGTCCTCATCACTTGAACTTTCTTTCAAGTGATCTTCATGAGTTCTTAGTATCATATTCTTCTTATTTTTTGGAAGGTTGTTCTCAAGCTCTTCATGAACATTGCAAGTCATCTCATAGGTCATTAAAGACCCAATAGATTCTTCGAGTGAAAAATTAATCAAATCCTTGGCCTCTTGAATGGCCATTTCTTTAGGGTCCCAACTCTTTAGAAGGGATCTTAATATTTTATTAATAAGTTCAAAGTTAGAAAAACTTTTACCAAGAGCTTTTAGACCATTCACGACATCGGTAAACTAGGTGTACATTTCTCCAATGGTCTCACTTGGTTTCATTTGAAACAATTCATAATTATGAACTAAAAGATTTATTTTAAACTCCTTTGCTCTACTAGTACATTCGTGTGTGATTTCGAGTGAATGTCAAATATCAAAAGTCGTTTCACAAATAGATACTCGATTGAAGTCATTTTTATCTAAAGCGCAAAACAAGGCATTCTTAGCCTTAGTATTTAAAAAAAAGTCTTCTTCTCCAACTCATTCTAATCATTCATTAGAAGAAAAGACTTTTGAAAACCATTTTTGACAATGTTTAATAACTCAAAATCCATAAAATTAAATAGATTCTTATCCTAGTTTTTAAATACGTGTAATCCGTCCCATTGAATAAAGGGTGGACGCGTGATTGAATGACCCTTTTGGTTGCCGGCAAATGCCATCTCTCTTGGGTTTCAAACCAAAATGAGAGTGATCTCACTCTAATACCAATTGTTTGGATCAAGAATGACACTAAGAGGGGGGGATGAGGCAGAGTTAAAAATATTAATTTATGCGATTTCAAAAAACTTCATACAATGAAAATGTTTTGTTTACGAATACATGTTTCAGAAAGATGTTTAACTTGAATAAGTTCCTAAGTGAGTAGAGAAAATGAAGTTGGGTAGTTATAGTTAAGTAAAGATGATAAGTAGTAAAATTAAAGTACGTAGCAAGAAGAGAACACACCAATTTATAGTGGTTCGGTCGTCTGACCTACGTCTACTCTTGATACCCCCTCTTATGAGATCATCAATTTCTACTATTGATCTTTCTTCAAGGGAAAAGATTAATCACCCATTTACAGAACTTTTTACAAGTGGCTCACTCTCCTTTTACAATCATCCAACACTTCAAATCGGTAGAGGTGAACTCTCAGCTTTTACAAGTAATTTCACTATAGTCTCAGTTCTTTTTATTCACTTCTCTATGTCTAACTAGCTAAGAAGTAAGGGATATTTATAGGCCTTAATTGGATTTAAAAATGGAGCCAAAAAAGATCTCATCTCAGATTTTCGGGGTCCTAGTGGTACAACCACCAGTTGACTTTAACACTGGGTGGTACCATTGTCGAGTCTGGTGGGACTACCACTAAATACTAGAACTAGGTGTAACCACTGCCTAGTCTAGCAATGCCACCACGAGAAAGGGTTCATCAATACTGTTTGGGCCATGAATCCAATCCAAATCAGTCCGATTACGGGCCTAGTTGGCTCATAATAGAGTTAATAGGATTACCTCCCAAATCTAACCCTAATTATATCCGAACTACGATATTTAAGGCATATACTAAAGAAAATAAGTCTAATAAGTCAAATTTTCTTCCGACGATCTTCTGACGGACTTCTGACGAACTCTCGGCAATCTTCCAACGAACTCTCGGCAAGCTCCTGGACTTCACGACGATCTTCTTGATGAGTTTCGATGAGCTTCTTTGGCAAGCTCCGATCTTCTTGGCGAGCTCTAGTGAACTTCCGACAAACTTCTCGACAAACTTCCGATGTACATTTTAGCAAGTTCCCAACAAACTCTCGGCAACTTCCAGCAACACTCTTGCCAAACATTTGGACTCCCAATAAACTCTTGGACTCCAAACGAATCATTCGATCTTGACTCTGACATTACGTTTTGCTTTATGCATTCATCGCTGTCATAGTTAATCCTACACACTTTTCTCAACATATAGATTAGATCAAATAACTTATCAATTGATTTTATAATCAAAATCTGAGATTCAACACCAAAGGCCCAAAGGCTAGGGTTTTTAGTAGCCACCTCCAATTCTCCTCCCTCTCTCCTTCTCAGCCAGCAGCCCTAGTTTGGAGAGTGTGGATAGCAAGAAGGGTCGGTCCCTTCTTGATTATGTAGTGCGTGCAGTGAGGAGATTTGAGCAACAATTTAATGAGTGTCGTCGCAGCCCCTTCCATATGGATTATTGCTAGAGAGGAGGACATTTGAACTCCTTCATCCAGTCTCATAGATCTACAGAAATTCTGGGATATAAGATCTCGCTAGGTAATTCTCTTATGTGTAGTTTTTTCAATTTTATGGGTTTTATGCATCAACGTTTGCACGACGATAAGAATCTCTTTGTTTGTGGGAAATATGTGATTTTTATTTCTGTTCTTCCACTATGCATATGATGTCACCATAGATTTTCCAATAGATTAGAGTAGATGGAAAGATAAAGACCTATAAAGCAAGGCTAGTGGCTAAGGGATATCGTCAAAGATAAGGTGTTGACTATGACGAAACCTTCTCACCCATAGCCATACTAAAATTTATCCAAATTCTATTGGCTATTGTAGTACACTATGATTATGAGATTTAGTAGATGGATGTTAAAACTATGTTTCTTAATGGCAACCTCGAGGAGGAGGTGTCTATGATACATCCTAAGGGATTCGTATCTAAATATAGTCCAAATAAGGTATGCAGGTTGCTTAGGTCTATTTATGGACTGAAACAAGCTTTCCAAAGTTGAAACATAATATTTGATGAGGCGATAAGAGCTTATGACTTTGTTAAGGATGAAGATGAGCCTTGTGTGCACAAGAAGGTAAGTGGGAGTGCTATTACCTTTTTGGTGCTATATGTGGATGACATCTTGATCATTGGGAATAATGTATGAATGCTCTCCATAGTAAAGGCTTGGCTATCTAGACACTTCTCTATGATGGACTTAAGGGAAGCATCCTATATATTGGGGATTCAGATCTATAGAGATAGATCCAAGAGGATGCTTGGCTTGTCCTAGTCCTGATACATAGACACAATTGTGAAAATGTTTCATATGAAAAATTCTAAAAGTGGTCTCATACTGATAATGTTGGGATCGAGAGCGACACTAAGAGGGGGGGTGAATTAGTGTAATAGATAAATAACGATAAATTTTAATGATTTAAAACAAGTTCAAAAACTTCACACGATAAAACTGATTTTGATTAAAGCATATCGAAAACATATTTAGCTTGAAAGCATTAAGAAAAGAAAGATGACAATGAACTAGTAAAGGAAATAGGTTTGCAGAAAGATATAAAGCAATAAGGTACATGCAAATTAATTTTTATAGTGGTTTGGTCATACGACCTACGTACTCTCTCGATTTGATAGGACCTTAGCAGGGTTGGGTCCTACTCAACCAAGTAGCAGCTAATAAAAACCCTATGAGTGTCATAATGATAGGACCCTTGTAGGGTTGGGTCTTACTCAACCAAGTAGTAGCTAATAAAAACCCTGTGAGTATAAGAAATCCCACCTAGCTGCCTTTATCCTATAAAGAAGAGAGGCTAGGGTTTATATTTGGGCTATTGGGCCTCTTAGCCGTCGCCCCCATGGTTATTAGGCCGGTCGGCTAAAGGTAAGGATAAATTGGGTAGTTCACTTAGGAAGTAGCCCCTAGGGCTAGGGTTTGGAGCTCTATATAAGCTTGTAGCCTCGACCTCTTTAGAATAAGAAATATCAATCTACAATTGTAACCACCAGGCTACTTGGAGGGTGGAACCCCTATAGCGTTCCAAGGGTTGATCCTCCTCAAAGATCAATTTTCATAGAATTCCTCTAGGGTTCTATCATCTGGTATCAGAGCAGTGATCTTCCTACTTTTGCTACTATCCCTACCACCCACCATCAGCCAAGCAATTCCCACAATTGCTCTTGACACCATCGTATCCACCGTCATCTCCTGACGTAGATCAATTCAATCTATAGTCGTCATCTCCAATTGCATCAGAAATCTGGTATTTTTCTACCACCAATACCCTTTGCTGCTGCAATTTTTTATCTAAAATACCAAAAAGAAGTTTTTCTATCTATCCCTTGCCTGCGAATTCCTTGCGTTGCAAAAGTTACCATCTTTGCAAACGAAGGATCGCTGCAGAAAATTTCAGCCACGTATTGCTACCTTTAACCGATCTAATTGTTATCCTTTTTGAATGAAATTTCTTGTGCACCTCATAGATCATCTTGGCTCCCATCCATGATTGATCTATCATGGAATTCATCAAAAAAAAAAAATCATGTGTTGCAGCAATCTCTCGTCGCAAACTGCTGAAATTTTTCGACGAGAATTCTACTATCACAACTTGCACTGATTTCTTTACTATTTTGCTGCCAAAATTTCTTGATCCAATTTTTTATCTTTGTTGTTATCTAAACTAAGATTCTACCATCAAACCCCCTCCTCAAATCCCTGAGTTTTCACTAGAAATTTTGTCGAGATACCGCTATTTCTTCGATGACAATTCTACTCTTACGAGACAATGCATATAGGCAGCAATTTCCATTGATTTTTGTCAAATCTTTGCTGCGATCTACCACAGATCTAAAACCCTCTTCCCTAACCTTCATCCACTACTATCACAACCTAAAAACTCTATCAAACCATAGCCCTAAACTGCACCCAAAATAGCCACAAAACAAGCCTAAACCGCAGCCTACATCCACCAATTCACCAACCCTTTCAACCACCACTTCTCTCAACCAATACATGCCTTTAACTCGACAGCAAAAAAGAGATCTTAAAATTACAGATTTGGAGACATATGCTATGGCATCCGAGAAGGCAATTGATGCTAAATTCGAAGCCTTCGAAATACGAATGGAGGAGAAGATTCGGATTCTCTTTGCTGAACTTAATTTGGGTCGACCACCGAGCCCAAAGAAATCACATCAAGGAGAAAGCTCTGATCGATGAGATGACCTTTAGGAGAGGGGAGGCTCTATGACTGATCCCCACTATCCATGCATGAGGGTGGACTTCCCTAGATGGGAAGAAGGAGACCCGATTGGTTGGATCTTGCACGTGAAGCGATATTTTTGTACCACAAAACCGCAGATGCATCTATGGTAGAAATTGTGTCTATACATCTTGAAGGGGATGCCATACAATGGTTTGATTGGTTTGAACACACTCATAGAGTCCTCTCATGGTGACAATTCAAAGAAGAACTGTTGATCCGTTTCGGACCAACCGATTACAAGAACATCGACGGACAACTAGCAAAGATCCAACAAACCTCCACCATCCATGAGTATCAAACCAGGTTTGAAAGGTTATCTAATCAAACTTGTGATTAGTCTAAAAAGTAGTTATTGGGGACATTTATTGAGGGCTTGAAGCCAGAGATCCGAGGAGAAGTTAAAGCGCGACAACCGTACACGCTTATGGCTGCCATCTCTTTTGCACGACTTCAGGAGGAGCGATTGAACCATGAAGCCCGGAGGACTAGGGTCACTCCCCGATCAGCAGTATCAAAGCCCTCAGCCCCACCCTACTATTAGCTGAGCTCCTGCACCAAAAAGGTTGACAAGAAAAGAGCTTCGAGACCGATCTGTCACGAGGTTATGTTGGCATTGTGATGAGCCGTGGAGCCGCGAGCATCGCTGTAAAAAAGGGAGACTTCTTATGATTGAACCAGTGGAAGAAGAGATCAATGAATAGCCAGAAGAGAGTCTTGAACATGAGGACAAAGATGGTGAAGAAGAGCTACAATCGACCGACTTTATGGTACATGCACTAGCCGACTACTCAAATCCGCAAACGATGAAAGTTGGAGGCCTGCTCAAACAACAACCGATCACCGTTCTCATCAATACAGGTAGCAATAATAACTTTCTAAACAGTAAGGTTACTGCTCGAATGGCGCTCCACATCGAAAGTTGTAGCATGTTCGACTTAAAGGTCGCCGACAACCGAATCCTAAAATGCGACCAAAGATGCCCGTAGGTGAAACTATTATTGCAGGGCCAAGAAATTATTGCCAACTTCTTCCTCCTACCAATTGATGATTACGAGGCTATCCTGGGCATAGAATGGCTGACGACACTAGGTGATATCTCTTGGAACTTTTCTAAATTAATTATGAAATTCTATTGCAAAGGCAAATAGGTCTCCCTATGCGGGAAGGGCGGAAGCAACGTAACCACCGTTTCAACCCAACGAATGGAGAAAGTTTTACACAAGATAAATGGTGGCTTTCTTATGCATCTCTAGCAGCAACCAGAGGGGGAGAAAACAAAAATTAAAGATCAAAATCTCACCCAACTGCTTGTTAAATTTGATGATGTTTTTGCTGAACCGCGCTGTCTTCCTCCTACTTGGCAATATGATCAAGTTCATCACAGCATTCCATAGGCGGATCAATCAGTGAACTCATTCCCTAATGAGCACCTGCACTGTACCCTCAGTGTCTCTACACGAGTAGCTATGAGACCAGCCACCTCCATCATATGGACGGGTATACAGCACACAAGTATATTCGGTTATCTCGATATCCTTCTCAAGTAACCTATGACCAGGATAATTTAGGGTCTGTGTTTAAAGGTGAATCAGTCTCATTATTGTGATCTCATCATGATCCGATTCCCATTACACAGATCCAAGGACATCACAATATATGCAACATGCAAGATAAAGTAATAAAACACCTAATAATACGCAAAGAGAAAAAATGCATATCAAGTCATAAGTGCCATCACTCATGTGATTGGCTTGCAGGGCATATATGACTAGCAATCTCCCACTTGACCTAAAGCCAATCACTAACATGTCTGATCCCTATCAGACCTTTGTGACGCTCAAAGAAAATCTAAGTCAGTAGCTTTATCAGTTGATCTACAATGTTATCTTCGGATGGAACTCTTTCCACTACTACATCTCTTTGGGCCACGATCTCTTTAATAATTTGGAACCTCCTCAGAACACTTTTGATGAGACCTCGATTCTCTTATTTGAGTAATCTCCTCATAGTTGTCACAATATAAGGGAATCAGCTCTTCGCTGCTCGACATGACTCCCAAATCTGTGATGAACTTCTTCATCCAAACTCCCTCCTTTGCTACCTCTATCGCAGTAATGTATTCCTTCTTTGTGGTCGAGTCAGCATTAGTGTCTTGCTTGGAACTCTTTCAGCATACTGCTCCTCCATTCAGGGTGAATACATACCCTAAATTAGACTTGCTATCATCGATATTGGACTGAAAGCTTGAGTCTGTGTAGCCCTCAACCTTGAGGCTACTACCTCCATATACCAGTAAAAGATCCTTAGTCCTTCTCAAGTACTTAATGATACATTTTACTACTTTCTAATGCTCCAAGCTTGGATCTGTCTGATATCTGCTCGTGACACTCAGAGCATGCGCTATATCAGGCCTGGTATATAGCATAACATACATGATAGATCCTATCGCTAATTCATATGGCATCATATCCATGTGTGCCCTTTCTTCAGGAGTCTTTGGGGACATACTCCTAGAAAGTAATATTCCATATCTCATTGGTATGAGACCTCTTTTGGAATTTTTCATGCCAAACCTTTTGACAATGGTGTCTATGTACCTTGACTGGGACAAGCCAAGTATCCTCTTGGATCTATCTTTATTGATCTGTATCCTCAATATGCAGGATGCTTCTCCTAAGTTCTTCATGGAGAAGTGCCTAGATAACCAAGTCTTTACTATGGAGAGCATTCTTATATCATTCCCAATGATCAGGATGTCATCCACATATAATACCAAAAAGGTGATAGTGCTCCCACTTACTTTCCTATACACACAAGGCTCATCTTCGTTCTTAATGAAGTCATAAGATTTGATCGCCTCATCAAATCTTATGTTCCAACTTCTAGAAGCTTGCTTCAATCCAAAAATGGACCTAAGCAACCTGCACACCTTATCTGGGTTATCCTTGGACACGAATCCCTCAGGCTGTATCATATACACCTCCTCCTCGATGTTACCATTGAGGAATGCGGTTTTGACGTCCATTTGCCAGATCTCATAATCATAGTGTGCTGCAATAGCTAATAGAATTCGAATGGATTTTAGCATGGCTACAAATGAGAAAGTTTCGTCATAGTCAATACCTTGTCTTTGACGATACCCCTTAGCCACTAGCCTTGCTTTATAGGTCTCTACCTTTCCATCTACTCTAGTCTTCTTTTTGAAGATCCACTTGCAACCAATAGGTACAATACCCTCGGGTGCATTTACTAGGTTCCAAACCTTGTTGGAGTACATGGAATCCATTTCTGAATTTATGGCTTCTTATCATTTCCCATAGTCTATGCTCATAATAGCCTCCTCATAGGTCTGAGAATCAATATCCTCAACATCCTCTCTTCTGATATGTCCCACATATCTCTCAGGAGGATGGAATACTCTATCGGACCTATGTAAAGTTAAAACTTGTGTGTCAGGTATCTGAACAGATTCTGGAATGGTGCTTGAGCTAGGTTCTCCAACCTCACTCAATTCTATCATGCTCCCACTGTCTTCACTAAGAATGTGTTCCTTCTTAAGGAACACTACTCTCTTGACTACAAAGACCTTTTGGTCCTCAGGGTGATAGAAATAATACCCATAAGTTTCCTTAGGGTATCCCATAAACTTGCACTGTTCCATCCTAGATTCCAACTTGTCAGGGTTGTGTCTCTTAACGTGGGCAGGGCAGTTCCAAATCTTAATAATCTTAAAATCGGGCTTCTTCCCATTCCATATCTCATATGGCATAGACATCACTGATTTAGTTGGAATTCTGCTCAGAAGGTAAGTGGCGGTTTCTAGGGCATATCCCCAGAATGAGATGGGTAGGTCGGTGAAACACATCATGGAATGCACTATGTCTAACAGTGTGCGATTCCTCCTTTTTGATACACCATTAAGCTGTGGTGTATAAGGAGGTGTCCATTGGGATAAGATCCCATAGTCTTTGAGGAACTAGGTGAACTCTATACTCAAGTACTCACCTCCTCGATCTGATTGAAGGGTTTTAATACTCTTTCCTGTTTGGTTCTCCACTTCTCGTTTCCTCTTAGACTCACTTACACTCATGATATGTGGAGTTGTATCATAAATAAACCATTATGCATCGTTCCTCTCGTGATGATCTCATCATCTAATATTATTGAACAACCATTATTCTCAAAAACTAATTTATATCCAATAACTATCAAACATGAAATGGAAATAATGTTTTTGATAATAGAAGGAACATAATAGCATGCATCTAATGCAATAATAGCTCCACCAGGCAAATGTAAGGTGTCCTTGCCAACAGCCACTGCAGCAACCTTTGCTCCATTACCCATCTTAAGGTCTATCTCACCTCTATTCAATCTCCTAGGTCCTGCCAGAACCTGCAACGAATTACAAATATGATAAGCACTCTCGGTATTCAATACCCATGTGTTATCATAAGATTCTGACAAATGGAGACTGATCATGAATGTACTTGAAACTTCTACAAGCTTCTATTTTGCCCTCTCTGCAAGATACTCTTTGCAGTTCCACCTCCAATGCCTATCTTTGCCACAGTGGAAGCACTAGCCTTTGTCCTTTATTGGATCTTTTTTGGCAACCTTTGCCTTACCTATTTTGCCCTTGCCCTTGCCCTTCTTAAGGGTCTTCTCAACCTTCCTTTTCTTTCTGGTCTCACCAGTGTAGAGAACCAGCTTCTCTTTCTTGATGGTGGTCTCTGCTTCTCTCAACATATTAAGGAGCTCTGGGAGGGTCACATCAAGTTTGTTTATATTAAAATTCATTATGAACTGAGAAAAGGAATCTGGTAGGGACTGAAGCATAAGATCCACACATAGGTTATCCTCTAGGACCATTCCTAGACTTGTAAGTTTCTCAATCCACTCAATCATCTTAAGGATATGGTTTTGAACAAGTGTCCCCTCAGTTATCTTGGCACGGAAAAGACTCTTTGATATCTCATATCATTGAGTTCTTCCCTGTTCCTCAAACAGTTTGCGGAAATGCAAGAGTATGGAATTAGCATCCATATTTTTATGCTGTCTCTGTAACTCAGTAGTCATAGAGGCCAACATATAACACTAAGCAAGAGTGGAATAATCTAAGTACTTCACATAACGAGCGATCTCATCCTCACTTGCCCCTTCGTCGGGTGTAGGGATCTCTGTATCAAGGGCATACGCGATTTTCTCCTCCATGAGAACGATTCTCAAATTGCGAAGCCAATCCATATAATTTGGACCAGTGAGGTGGTTGGCATCAAGTATGTCACGTAAAGGATTTGAAAGCAATATTTTTTTGAAATAAAAGATGTAGCAGAAATAAATAACATGCAGACTTTGCAAAAATTTAAACAATTAAGATAAGGACTTCTATCTTAATGTATTCCCACTAATTTTTCGTGAGACACACACCACCCTCCGGTATGTGAATCGGAGACCCCCGACGGATCTCTAGTGGGGATTAGGATCCAATCGACATCTTAACGTAACCTCAAGGGACTCGACTAATCATGTTAAGTCCATAAAGGTAGGCAACTCTTGCCAATCACAACTCCTTGTGATTCCCATCCTATTCAGCCTCCGAACCACCATGGCCTCGAGGGACTCGACCAACTATGATGTTCGGTTAAGTCATCACCATCGTTCCCAGATGAGTTTGATTCGGTGATATACTCTCGAGGGACTCGACCAAGCATACCATGTCCTCAGGTCACTAATGACATCTCTATGTCATAGATAAGATAGCGAGACGTGATATAGGTGAGTCTCGAGAGACTAAACCAACTCAACCTACACCAGGAATCGGTTCCTAGCTATAACGATAGAAGGCCTCGTGAGTCAATCTAAATGTCTCATGTTTACCGACTTAATATTATTAATGGAGAGGATTTTTGATTTGGTCTCCTAACATAATGTGTCACACACATACGTATTATATCTACATCACATACATATATATATATATATGTATATATATATATATCTAGTATGTGTATATCTAATCACACATCACATGAGCAATCACACCAGATGATCATGGACCACATCCTAATGTGATCAGGCCTGAGCTAGTGGGCCCAATCACTTACATCAAGATCTATGTGTGCTTCGGTGCATCTCTATGCCCTGTGATCCTCCATCTCACTTCGTCGGATCCGTTAGCATCTAAATGCATCTTCATGCGTCAGATCGTCCATCTCGGCCTCGTGAGTCATGCTACCGCTGTGCCTCCTCATATAATTACAACATAATTACAGGCACGTAGGCCCGATAATAAATGAGAAAAGAATAGAGGCTCGCAGTGTTAGAACCCTCCGCGGATTCTAAGCTTGGGGTTGATCTCTATAGGGGATCGGCCTCCTTGGAACTCTATAGGGGTTCCTTCCTCCAAGTTGCTGCACAAAGGCTGCTAAAGGATTGATATCTTCCTTGATTAAAAGAGGATGAATACATGGTTATTTATAGGGCTTCTAAGCCCTAACTCCTAATAGGACTCTTACTCAAGACTCCTACTTGTAACCAACTTCTAATTAGGACTCCTTCTCTAGTAGGATTCCTAATTCTAATAGGACTTTTTCCCTAATAGGACTTCTACTTCTAATAGGACTCTTTCCCTAATAGGACTTCTACTTCTAATAGGACTCTTTTCCTAATAGGACTCCTACTTCTAATAGGACTCTTTTCCTAATAGGACTCTTACTTCTAATAGGACTCTTTTCCTAATAGGACTCCTACTTCTAATAGGATTCTTTCTCTAATAGGACTCTTTTCCTAAGAAGTAACCTAACCCTAACCTAGCCGGCCTCTTCACCTCTTTAATAAGGGTCGGCTAGATAGGATTTACATGAATGCCCTTATCAATGAAACTAAATTAGGACTCTCATAGCTAGAGTCCTAACAGACTCGCCCTCTTCAAATCAGCCTTGTCCTCGAGGCTGACGTTCCATGAATTCTGGGAATTTGATCTTCAAGTCATCGTAGTTCTCCCAAGTGGCATCTTCTGCTGGTAGGTTTGCCCACTGTATTAACACTTCAGTAGCAGGTCGTCATCGTCGAGTCACGATTCGTCGATCAATAATGGCACTTGGTTGGGTCTGGAGCTCTCCTTGGGTAGTTATATTTGGTAGATGGCTTTGGGCTGTCTTGTGTTGTCCCAACTTGAGCTTCAAACATGATACATGGAAGACTGGATGGATTCGGGAGCTGGCGGGTAAGTCCAATCTGTATGCTACTGTTTCGATGTGCTCCAAAATCTGGTAGGGTCCATAGAACCGAGGTGAAAGCTTCATAGATGCTCTGGTTTGGATTGATGTTTGCTTGTATGGCTGGAGCCGTAGGAAGACCCAATCTCCTACTGAAAATTCTCTTTCGCCTCTGTGTTGATCATATTGTCTTTTTTCATCCTTGCTTGTCTTGTAGTGAGATTATCTTTTAGCAACTTCAAGATTTTGTCTCTATCTTGTAGTTCCTGTCTACTTGTTCTACTTTAGAGGTGCCCAACAAATATTTTGGAATTACAAGGGGGTCGGCCATACATGGCCTCATAGGGAGTACATTTTGTGGAGGAATGATAAGTTGTATTATACCACCACTCGGCCCAGGGAAGCCACTTTGTCCATTCTTTTGGTCGGTCACCGGTGAAGCATCTAAGGTATGTCTCCAAGCACCTGTTCACCACTTCAGTTTGGCCGTCGGTCTGTGGGTGATATGCCGTACTCATCTTTAATTTAGTGCCTTGCATCTGGAATAACTCTGTCCAAAATTTGCTCGTGAAGACCCTATCATGATCACTTACAATAGATCTCGGCATCCCATATAATTTTATAATATTCTCCATAAAGGTTCGAGCAATACTAGAAGCAGTGTAGGGATTACGGATGGCACAAAAGTGAGCATACTTTGTAAGGCGATCAACCACGACAAAAATTGTACCTTTTCCTTTTGATGAGGGAAGCCCTTCGATGTAATCCATTAATATATCAGTCCATATTGATTCTGGGATGGGTAGAGGTTGTAACTTTCCGGGACTTGCCACTGTCTCACCTTTGTGTCGTTGACATATATCACATTGTGCTACAAATTCAACAATAATATTTTTCATCCCTATCTAATAAAAATTTTGCTTAATTCTTTTATAGGTTCTAAGGAACCCGGAGTGCCCGGCCGCAGGTGTGGAATGCATCTCTTGAAAGATGGTCTTTATGCAAGTAGAATTTGGCACAAGCATAATGCGTCCTTTATATCGCAAGTCCTTTGAGTCCCAACTGTAATGAGCCATAGAGCTTGGTGCTTCTTTTAATTCATCAAGAAATTCATCTACTACTGGAATAGGATACTTGTCCTTGACGGTTATGTCGTTGAGAGCTCGGTAATCAACGCACATTCGCCATGTTCCGTCTTTTTTTCCGTCTTTACGAGAGCACTTGGTGAAGAGTAGGGGCTGCAACTTGGCCGAATAACTCCTGTTTCAAGCATCTCTTTTACAATCCTTTCTATTTCATCTTTTTGGAGATGTGGATACCGATATGGTCGAGTATTTGCTGGAGGTTTCCCTGGAAGAATCGGTATACGATGATCGTGCCGGCGGTTAGGAGGTAGGTTGCGTGGTTCGTCAAATATATCTGAAAATTCAGCAAGCAAGGGAAGTAGGTTTGGATCTTCAAATTTGGTTGGCTCTCCCTTAGGTTGCTGCTCAAGTTGTACCAAAAAGCCACTGCATGCTTTGTGCAAAACTTTCTCCTTTCGTTGTGTGCAAATTGTCGTTACGTCGCCCCCACGTTTCCCGTATAGTATCACCTGTTTCCCCTTGCTGTAAAATTTCATAATTAGTTTCAAAAAATTCCAGGAAACATCACCTAATGTCGTCAACCATTCGATGCCAAGCACGGCCTCATAATCATCAAGAGAGAGGAGGAAAAAATCTGCAATTATCTCTTGGTCCTGCAGCAACAGTTTCACCCGTGGGCACTTACGATCACACTTCAAAATTCGTCTATCTACGACTTTAACATCGAACCTGCTGTAATTCGCAATAGGTAAGGCCATCCGAACAGCAACCTTGCTGTTCATAAAATTATTAGTGCTCCCGGTGTCAATAAGAACGGTGATTGGTTGTTGCTTCAGAAATCCTCCCACTTTCATTGTTTGCGGGTTCGCATAACCGGCAAGGGCATGCATCATAATATCAATTGGCTGCTGTTCTTCATCCATGACCTCTTCCTCATGCTCCTGGACCTCCTCCTCCCCGTCTTCAAGAGGTTCAATCAATAGGAGGTGGCCCCTTTTGCAGCGATGATCGCGGTTCCACGGCTCGTCGTAATGCCAACAAAGACCCTTTACTGATCAATCACGTAGTTCTTCTCTTGTCAATTTTTTGGGCAGTGAAGGATGGCTGGAAGCAGAAGGGGGTTTATATGTTGAGGTTCTAGGAGTGGTTCTCATCCTCTGAGAATCTTGGTTGAGTCGTTCTTCTTGTATTCGGGCAAAAGAAATTGCAGCCACCACGGTACGGGGCTGTCGTGCCTTAACTTCCCCTTTTATCTCTGGTTTGAGTCCTTCGATAAATGTTCCTAACAATTGACGGTCAGTCCAATCACAAGCAAGGTAAGATAGCTTCTCAAACCTGGTTTGGTACTCTTGAATCGTAGAGGTTTGTCGAATCTTTGCGAGTTGGCCGTCGATATTTTCATACTCCGTAGGTCCGAAACGGTTCAGCAGTGCATTCTTAAATTGATTCCATGTCGGAGCCCCATGATTATATTCTAGCCAATTGTACCATTGAATAGCATCTCCTTCAAGGTGGATAACAGCAATCTCCACCATAGCATTATCCGACGTTCGGTAGTAGCGAAAGTAACGTTCTGCGTGCGAAATCCACCCCGCTGGGTCTCCTTCTTCCCATCGTGGGAAGTCCACCCTTATTCATGGCTGAAGCATGTCCGAGGGCTGTCCCTCTTTCTCTGGGGTCCTTTCTAAATTATCTCCTTGCTGCAGTTTGGTTGGACTCGATGGTTGTCCAATTCTGAATTCTGCAAACAAAGCGCGTAATTTGTCTTCCAAGCGCGATTCAAGTCGTGATTCAATCCGAGATTCCCATGCTTCAAATTTAGCATCAATTGGATCTTGGGAAGCCATAGCATATGTCTGTAGATCAGAGATGCCCTTGTCTTTTTTCTGTTGACGGGTTAATGGCATGGGGTGGTGGAAGGTTCGGACAATAGATCGGTTATTGAAGGGTTCAGCTGTAATGGTTTACTATTTTGGGCTGTGGTTTTTGATGCAGTTAGGGTTATGAAACTAGGTTATGATGGCTGCATCTTGAGGCTAGAGGGATGCCCTAAAGATGTCTTGGTTTGTGGCAGCAAGGTGGCTAGGGTTTGGTAGGTTACGGAGAAGAAAAAAGGACAAAGGTGCAATACCAGATTTTTCACCGAAAAAATTCCAACAGTAAAGATGTAATTTTTCCAGAAATTTTCAAAAGAGATTTAAGTAAAACTCAAAGGGGATCTACTGATAAGGAAGAGATAATATCGTAAAAAATTTCGTAGGAAGAAACGACAGCAAGAGGTTTGGCAAAATTGAGAATCACGGAGAGGTATTATAGCAGATTTTTACATCTAAAGTGCAGCAGATTGGACGTAAAAGATAAGTGATTTTTATTGAGAATTATTCGACAAAACCAAAGGAAAAACCACTGTTAGGAAGTGTCAAAGCCACCGTAAAAATTCCATAGAGATTTGGATAGAAAAAATGCAGTAGCAAGATCAAAAAGGCAGTGCTATGCGGCTGAAATTCTGCAGTGCGACTTTCGTTATAGAGATGAAAACTTTGCGACGAAAAGTTTATGTAGCAATTATAAGAACGAATTTTTTTGGATTTTTTGAATAAGGATAACTAAATTGCAGCAGCAGTAGGGTAGATAACCAGAACTTGTTACAATTCACGGGAAGATCAAAAGATGATCTACGGTGGTGGAGATGACGGCGGAATTCAGCGATGATCTTCTAAGCAATTGTGGGAATTGCTTTGCGCGGTTGTTGAGGGCTGGTGGATGGTTGTGGAAGGGCAACGAGACGCCAAGAACGTTGCTCTGATACCAAGTGTTAGAACCCTCCGCGGATTCTAAGCTTGGGGTTGATCTCTATTGGGGATCGGCCTCCTTGGAACTCTATAGGGGTTCCTTCCTCCAAGTTGCTGCACAAAGGCTGCTAAAGGATTGATCTCTTCCTTGATTAAAAGAGGATGAATACATGGTTATTTATAGGGCTTCTAAGCCCCAACTCCTAATAGGACTCTTACTCAAGACTCCTACTTCTGACCAACTTCTAATTAGGACTCCTTCTCTAGTAGGATTCCTAATTCTAATAGGACTTTTTCCCTAATAGGACTTCTACTTCTAATAGGACTCTTTCCCTAATAGGACTCTTTCCCTAATAGGACTTCTACTTCTAATAGGACTCTTTTCCTAATAGGACTCTTACTTCTAATAGGACTCTTTTCCTAATAGGACTCCTACTTCTAATAAGACTCTTTTCCTAATAGGACTCTTACTTCTAATAGGATTCTTTCTCTAATAGGACTCCTTTCCTAAGAAGTAACCTAACCCTAACCTAGCCGGCCTCTTCACCTCTTTAATAAGGGTCGGCTAGATAGGATTTACATAAATGCCCTTATCAATGAAACTAAATTAGGACTCTCATAGCTAGAGTCCTAACACGTAGGCCTCAATAATAATAATCATATGTACACACATCACATCACATGTCTATGATCATCTGTCCACATCATACATCACATGTATATGTTATTTTGTAAGACTACTAGATAAAGAAAATAATAGGTAATTAAACTATTTAATTAACATATTTATTTTTCTAAAATCAGGGACATAAAGAAAAATTTTGAGTTCCCAAGGGTATTTTGGTAATTTGGCCAAAAGAGTATTTTGGTAATTTTATCAAAAAGGGACAGAATCTAGAATTTCTGAAATTTTTAGGGGTATTTTAGTAATTCTATCAAAAGAGATAGAATCTTGAATTTCTAAAATTTCGAGAGGCAAAACCATCTTTTGCCATAAAAACCCTAATCCCTCACCTTACTGCGCCTGCGGCCTCTGCCACCCTGCCGGCGATGCCCCTTGTGCGCGAGGAGGGCAGTGGCGCCACCGCTACCCCGCGAGCGAGTGCTTTGCTCGCGGTGTGGGCGAGCGCCATGCGGTGCGGCGCCTAGCGTTAGCGCCTCTGGTCTTGGCATGGGCGCAGGCCACTGGCCGGCGCCTCTGGTGGCGCGGCGGTCGTCGACGCAGTACTTACCTACGGCCATGGCCGGCTGGTCGACGACTATCGCTTGTGCGAGCAAAGCAAGGCTACAAGCAGCCTTGCAGTCGCTACACAAGCGCAGCAAGGGCAGCAACAGTTGCTACCCTTCCTGGCCCTTTTGCGCCAATGATTCTGGCGTCAAAAGCAGATTCAATACACAACACACGCAGTTTAAGATTCGATCTTTATACGAACAACCTGGCTCTGAAACCACTATTGGAAAATTTTTAGGGGAGCGACATCACATACGCAGCGGAAGAACAGAAAACAAAACCCCAAATTTCCCGTAGAAAGTTTCTGTCTTCATGCGAAGATCGGTGAGTCAAAAAACAAATCCGCAAAACTGCACATGTAAAAGAAGATACCTATGGAGATCGTATATCCCTGAATTCTTGCAGATTTGTGAGAGAGGGTGAAGGAGGTCAAGCATTCTCCTCTCTAACGGTATCCACACAACAGGGATTGCGATGATGCACCTCTCTCTCTCGGGAGAGGAGAACAAGAGGTGGCTACCAAAAGAAACCCTCAGCCTATAGAGCTTTGGTTCCCTCCTATTTATAGAGGCCCCCTGAAAATCCTAATAGATCTTTTGCTCTATTGGGTATTGGATCTCCATCCAATTACCCAAGCCTCTTGGATTAGTGGGTCTCTACCCAATAATCTCTTATTAGCAATTATTGGATCACATCTCAGGATCCAATAATTCAAGGGCTTAATGGATATCTAATAAGATAGGGGGTTCAGTGGATATCTCATATCCGAACCTCTACTCGTTGCAACACCTACCATATGTTTGTGACCCTCTAGGCCCAATATCGAGTTGGCCGTGAGTTATACTTGTCAGAACTCCTCTGACTTAGTGAATTATTTTCTCTATAATAATTCACCCAACTCATCGACTACGGATGTATCAGGCCACTATGCTGTGGCCCCCAAACGATACAGGGGAATCCAATTCTTTGGACCTATTTGTCCTCAGTTACCATATATCTATAGTCCCTCATCCATCTAATATCCTAGAGACCCTATACCGGACATGGTGCTGTCAGGCCCATACGGTCTCTCCTCGAGTCTTGCTCTTGTCGGATTCTCCGGGAGAACCATTTCTCTCTCAATCCGAATAACCTTGGCTAAGGATTTGTTCGAGCAAGAACACATGGGATATTCCTCTCATGATACCGAGAGCGGATGATCCTCAATTGATACTCAATAGCCCTCGTAAGGTTGGCTACCACTCCCAATGACCAGTTGTACTAGATTTGGAACTTTTCAAACCTATAAGTCCGGTATCAAAGAGTGCAGTACTCATACAGGACATCCCTAGTGTCTCAAGTCTAAGGACCAGATACACTACTGGGACTACGGAATCACTGTCTGACGTGAGGTATCAATAACCATCCAACATTCCGTAGGTGAATCAATCATTGAACTCATACCCTAATGAGCACCTGCACTGTACCCTTAGTGTCTCCACACGAGTAGCCATGAGACCAGCCACCTCCATCATATGGACGGGTATATAGTACACCAGTCTATCCGGTTATCTCGATGTCCTTCTCGAGTAACCTATGACCAGGATAATTTAGAGTCTATGTTTAAAGGTGAATCGGTCTCATTATCATGATCTCATCACGATCCGATTCCCATTGCATAGATCCAAGGACATCACAATATATGCAACATGCAAGATAAAGTGATAAAATGCCTAATAATACGTAAAGAGAAAGAATGCATATCAAGTCATAAGTGCCATCACTCATGTGATTGGCTTGCAGGGCACATATGACTAGCAATAGGGTCTTCACTAGTAAATTTTAGACCGAGTTATTTCAGTTGCAGGGCACCAAACTCAAAATGAGCAAAGTATATCATCCATAAACTGACGGCCAAATAGAAGTGGTGAATAGGTGTTTAGAGGCATACCTTCGGTGTTTCGCCAATGATCGGCTAAAGGAGTGGATGAAATGACTCCCCTGAGCCGAATAGTGGTACAATACTACATATCATTCATCTACAAAATGTACCCCATATGAAGCATTATATGGTCGGTTGGTTCTTGTCATTCCAAAGTATGTAATTGGCTCGGCTAAGGTAGACTAGGTTGACCAAGATTTAATTGACAGAGATAAACTCCTACAGTTGCTAAAGGATAATCTCTCTATCGCTCAAGCTAGAATGAAGCAGCAAGCTGACACATAAAGAAGCGAAAGAGAATTTTTAGTAGGAGATTGGGTTTATCTTCACCTATAGCCATACAAACAACTATCCATCAACACACGAGCCTCCATGAAGCTATTTTCACGTTTTTATGGGCCCTATTAGATCACAGAGTGTATTGGAGCTGTGGCGTACATACTTAAATTGCCTGAGGATGCCAAAATTCACCCTGTCTTTCACGTGTCATGCTTGAAACCCAAGTTGGGAGAACACGAGTCACCCCAGATTCAATTGCCCAATACCACTAATGATGGATATATCCAAGCCCAACCGCAAGCCATTCTCGATCGTAGAATCATCATGCGTCACCGACGTCCCTCTACTAAAGTAATTTTACCACCCGAAGATGCCACATGGGAATCATATGAGGACCTAAAGACTCAATTCCCTGAATTCATGGAACCTCAACCTTGAGGACAAGGCTAATTGGAAGAGGGCATGCTTGATAGGACCCTAGCAGGGTTGGATCCTACTCAACCAAGTAGCAGCTAATAAAAACCCTGTGAGTGTAATAAATCCCACCTAACCACCTCTATCCTATAAAGAAGAGAGGCTAGGGTTTATATTTGGGCTATTGGGCCTCTTAGCCATCGCTCCCCTTGTTATTGGTTCGGTCGACTAAAGGTGAGGGTAAATTGGGTAGTTCACTTAGGAAGCAGCCCTAGGGCTAGGGTTTGGAGCTCTATATAAGCTTGCAGCCTCCACCTCTTTGGAATAAGAAATATCAATTTACAATTGCAGCTACTAGGCTACTTGAAGGGTGGAACCCCTATAGTGTTCCAAGGGTTGATCCCCCTCAAAGATCAATTTTCATAGAATTTCTTTGGGGTTCTATCAAATAAATCACACCTAGCCGCCTCTATCCTATAAAGAAGAGAGACTAGGTTTTATATTTGGGCTATTAGGCCTCTTAGCCGCCGCCCCCCTTGTTACTGGGCCAATCGGCTAAAGGTGAGGGTAAATTGGGTAGTTAACTTAGGAAGCAGCCCCTAGAGCTAGGGTTTGGATCTCTATATAAGCTTGTAGCCTCCACCTCTTTGGAACAAGAAATATCAATCTACAATTACAGCCACCACCAGGCTACTTGGAGGGTGGAACCCCTATAACGTTCCAAGGGTTGATCCCCCTCAAAGATCAATCTTCATTAAATAGCTCTGGAGTTCTATCATCTGGTATCAGAGCAGCGATCTTCCTGCTTTTGCTGCCATCCCTGCCACCCACCATCAGCCAAGCAATTCTCACAATTGCTCTTGACTCCGTCGTCTCCACCGTCATCTCCTAACGTAGATCAATTCAATCTACAATCGCCACCTCCAATTGCATTAGAGATCTGGTATTTTTCTACCACCAATACCCTTTGTTGCTGTAATTTTTCATCTAAAATACCAAAAAGAAGTTTTTCTATCTATCCTTTGCCTGCGAATTCCTTACGTCGCAAAAGTTACCATCTTTGCGAATGAAGGATCGCTACAGAAAATTTCAACCGCGTGTTGCTGCCTTTAACCGATCTAATTGTTATCCTCTTTGAACAAAATTTCTTGTGCACCTCATAGATCATCTTGGCTCCCATCTGTGATTGATCTATCATGGAATTCATAACAAAAAAAATTCGTGTGTTGCTGCAATCTCTCGTCGTAAACTGTTGAAATTTTTCGACAAGAATTCTACTATCGCAACTTGCACCAATTTCTTTACTATTTTGCTGCCGAAATTTCTTGATCCAATTTGTTATCCTTGCTGTTATCTAAACTAAGATTCTCCCATCAAACCCCCTCCTCAAATCCCTGAGTTTTCATTGGAAATTTTGTTAAGAAACCGCTATTTCTTTGACAATAATTCTACTCTTACGAGATAGCGCATATAGGCAGTAATTTCCATTGATTTTTGTCAAATATTTGCTGCAATCTACCAAAGATCTAAAACCCTCTTCCCTAACCTTCATCCACTACCATCACAGCCCAAAAACTCCATCAAACCATAGCCCCAAACTGCACCCAAAATAGCCACAAAACAAGCCTAAACCAGAGCCTACATCCACCAATCCACCAACCCTTTCAGCCACCACTTCTCTCAACCAATATATGCCTTTAATTCGACAACAAAAAAGAGATCTTAATATTATAGATTTGGAAACATTTACTACAGCATCCGAGGAGGCAATTGATGCTAAATTTGAAGCCTTCAAGACACGAATGGAAGAGAAGATTCAGACTCTCTTTACCGAACTTAGTTTGGGTCGACCACCGAGCCTAAAGAAATCACATCAAGGAGAAAGCTCTGATCAAAGAGATGACCTCTAGGAGAGGGGAGGCTCTATGACCAATCCCCCACTATCTACGCATGAGGGTGGACTTCCCTAGATGGAAAGAAGGAGACCCGATTGGTTGGATCTCGTGTGCGGAGCGATATTTTCGGTACCACAAAATCGCAGATGCATCTATGGTAGAAATTGTGGCTATACATCTTGAAAGGAATACCATAAAATGGTTTGATTTGTTTGAACACACTCATGGAGTCCTCTAATGGTGACAATTCAAAGAAGGACTGCTGATCCATTTTGGACCAATCGATTACGAGAACATCAACGGACAACTAGCAAAGATCCAACAAACCTCCACCATCCAAGAGTATCAAACCAGGTTTGAAAGGTTATCTAATCAAACTCATGATTGGTCTAAAAAATAGTTATTGGAGACATTTATTCAGGGCTTGAAGCCAGAGATTCTGGGAGAAGTTAAAGCACGATAACCGTACACGCTTATGGTAGCCATCTCTTTCGCACGACTTCAGGAGGAGCAATTGAACCACGAATCCCGAAGGACTAGGGTCACTCCCCAACCAACAATATCGAAGCCCTCAGCCCCCCTACTATCAGCCAAGCTCCTGCACCAAAAAGGTTGATAAGAGAAGAGCTTCGAGATCGATCTGCCAAGGGGTTGTTGGCATTGTGACGAGCCATGGAGCCGCGAGCATCGTTGTAAAAAAGGGAGACTTCTTGTGATTGAACTAGTGGAAGAAGAGATCAGTGAACAGCCAGAAGAGAGTCTTGAACATGAGGATAAAGATGTGGAAGAAGAGCTACAATCGACTTACTTTATGGAACATTCGCTAGCCGGCTACTCAAGTCCGCAAATGATGAAAGTTGGAGGCTTGCTTAAACATCAACTGATCACCGTTCTCATCGATACAAGTAGCACTAATAACTTTCTAAATAGTAAGGTTGCTGCTCAGGTGGTGCTCCACATCGAAGGTTGCAGCAAGTTCAATGTAAAGGTCGCCGACAGTCGAATCCTAAAATGCGACCAAAGATGTTCGTAGGTGAAACTATTACTGCAGGGCCAAGAAATTATTGCCGACTTCTTCCTCCTGCCCATTGATGATTATGAGGCTATGCTGGGCATAGAATGGCTGACGACGCTAGGTGATGTCTCTTGGAACTTTTTCGAATTGATTATGAAATTCTATTGCAAAGGCAAACAGGTCACCCTACGCGGGAAGCGCGGAAGCAACGTAACCACCGTTTCAACCCAACGAATGGAGAAAGTTTTACACAAGATAAATGGTGGCTTTCTTATGCATCTCCAACAGCCACCAGAGGGGGAGAAAACAGAAATTAAAGATCAAAATCTCACCCAACTACTTGTTGAATTTGATGATATTTTTGCTGAACCACACGGTCTTCCTCCTACTCGGCAACATGACCATCAAATTCCAATCCTTCCGGGCAAACCACCAACAAACACTCGGCCTTACCACTATCCTCACCTCCAAAAGGATGAAATTGAGAAGATCGTGAAGGAGATGCTCGAAATAGGGGTGATGTTGAATCTCGGATTTTGATGATGAAGTCAATTGATGGTTATTTGATCTAATCCATTTTTGAGTTAAGTGTGCAGGATTAACTACGATAAACATAAAGCAAATTATTAGAGTCAAGTTGATTGGAAGTTCAAGAGTCCACCGAAAGTCAGAAGGATCATCGGAAGTACTGCCGGAGCCAATCGAGATGAAATCGGGGACTTGTCGAAGGTTTCAGAAGTTTACCGGAAAGATCGTCGGAGGTTCGCAGAGATCACCGAGAAGGTTTGGAAGGTTGCCAAAGACTCAATGAACTTGTCATAGAATTCGGGAGCCTGCTAGGAGTCCACCGGATGAAATCCGAGGGAATGTCGGAAGTCTACCGGAAGATCGTCGGAAAGCTCTTCAGAAAATAACTTGATGATGTCAATTTAATTTAGCTTTAAGTTCATAGTTAGCACTTAATTAGGGTATAGACTAGGTGTTAATCCTATCTAAACCTAGTATGGGCCAACTAGGCCTTTAAGGGGCTGTGTTGGGCCGAAATTTAGGCCCACACAGCATTTGGGAGAGTCTAGCGGTGGCACCGCCCCAGGTAGGCGGTGGTATCGCTTGACAGGTGGTTGCAATCACTTGTGTCAGGCAGTGGTACCGCTAGTGTCAGGCAGTGGTACTGCCAGTGTCAGGCGGTGGTACCACCTGACAGGTGGTTGCAACCACCTGTGTCAGGCGGTGGTATCGCTAGTGTCAAGCGGTCGTACCGCCTGCTCCCCGAAAATTCAGGATGAGACTCTTTTGAGCACCATTTTTGAATCTCAAAAGAGTCTATAAATACCCCTTTACTTCTAGCTGGTAGAGCACATTTTGAAGTGCAAAAATCGAGTCTAAGCTATAGCAAATTCTTGCTTTCAAATTGCTCAAGTGTTCACCTCCTTTCTTCCCCTTGTAAAAATTCTGTAAAGAGAGGGAACCTCTTGTAAAAGGCTGTACAGGGGTGTTTGGTCCTTCCCCTTCAAGAGACTTGATAGTGGAAGTTGGGAGCCTCATTGGAGGAGGCTTCAAGAGTGGACGTAGGTCATTTGACCGAACCACTATACATCGCTGTGTTCATTTGTTGTGTGTTTAAATTTCTGCATCGCAAATTTCTTAGCTGCAAATTGATCGAATTTCTTCTCCCTACTTTCTATTTCATTTAACTGAATCATTTTAAGTTAAAGTTTCTTTCGTTGAATCAAGTTCCTATATGAATTTCCAGAATCGGTTTTAAAACTTTCTAACTTTAATCCACTATACTAATTCACCCCCCCCCTCTTAGTGCCGATCCGAACCTGACAATTGGTATCAGAGCAAGGTTCACTCTCATATTTGGTTTAAAACCCAAGAGAGATGGCTTATTCCAGCATGCAAGAGGGTCACTCCATTACTCGTTTGCCTATGTTTAATCGGTTGGATTATACATATTGGAAGACTCGTATGAGGATCTTTCTTATTTCTATAGATTTTGAGTTTTGGAATATCGTTGAAAATAGTTTTCAAAAATCTTCTCTTCCGATAATCAAATGGAATGAGTCTGAGAAGGTTTTTGCTTTAAACCAAAGGCTATGAATGCCTTGTTTTGTGCACTAGACAAAAATGAATTTAATCACGTATCGATTTATGAATCAGCTTTTGATATTTGGCGTACTCTTGAGATCACTCATGAAGGCACTAGCTGAGTGAAAGAGTCCAAAATCAATATTCTTGTGTATTCTTATATACTTTTCCGAATGAAACCAAGTGAGTCCATCAGAGACATGTACACCCGCTTTACGGATGTCATCAATGGACTCAAGGCACTTGGTAAAGATTTTTTGAATTTTGAACTAGTAACAAAAATTTTAAGATCCCTTCCTAAAAGTTGGGATACAAAGGTTATGGCCATTCAAGAGGCCAAGGACCTTAAAACTTTTCCTATCGAAGAACTCATAGGGTCTTTAATGACCTATGAAATGACATGCCATGCTCATGATGAGCTAGAGAACCCCCTTCCAAAGAACAGGAAGGATATGACATTAAGAACTTAAGAAGACCACTTGAAAGGAACATTAAGTGATGAGGACTTTGATGAAGACATTACACTCATAACTAGAAAATTTTAAAAATTCATTATAAAAGGAAAATTTAAAAATAAATTCAAAAACAAACTTGAACCGAAAAAGGACCAAGTCATATGTTATGAATGCAAGAAGCCGAGGCACTTCAAAAATGAATGCCCCCAAGCTATGAAGAAGCAACTTAAGAAGAAGAAGGCATTGAAGGCTATATGGGATGACTCAAGTGACTCCGAGGATGAAGAAGCAAGTATCAAAGAGGAGGCCAACTTTGCTCTAATGGCTTTGGGAGAAGAGGTAAGTGATTTACTTGATGAAGATTTATCTTTCGATGAACTTTTAATTGCTTTCCATGAATTATTTGATGAATGTAGAACTATTACAAAAAGATTCAATTCTTTAAAAAAGGAACATGCTTTATTGTTAGAAAAATTTAAGTCTTGAGCATGATTCTCTCCCTCTACTCCAATGCTCTAAGTGTAATCACTTAGAAGTAATCAAAAAGGAGAACTTGCTACTCAAATAGACCCTAAATAAGTTTAAGGTTGGTAGCAAGAGCTTAGACATGATCCTTGCAAACAACGGTCATGTCAAAAATAGATGTGGAATTGGATTCGTGAGTGGATCTCACCGAACTCAAACCACCTTCGTTAAAGGGCCAACATTACATGTATCCTCTTATTTGAAATGTAATTTTTGTTGTAAATCTGGACATGTTTATAAATGTCCATATAGGAAACTTAGCCCACATAAATTAGTATGGGTTCCTAAAGGATCAATTAGGAACTCATTGAATAATGATAAATTTAGTAGATCAGTTTTTTAGGCACCCAAGTCAAAATGGGTACCTAAGAACCATCCTTTCTTGTAGACAAAAACACCCATTCAAGCTAGGAGCAAGAGATGGTACCTTGATAGTGGATGCTTAAGGCACATGACCGGAGATCCATCTCAATTCTCTAAGGTCTCTAGCCAAGACGAAGGGTTTGTCACCTTCGGAGACAACAAGGGTAAAATCATTGGCAAGGGTACTATAGGTAACAAATTAACCTTTTTAATTGATAATGTGTTATTAGTAGATAGTTTAAAACATAATCTATTGAGCATTAGTCAATTATGTGATAATGGTTATATTGTAAGATTTGAATATAATGCTTGTATCATCGAAAAACCACACAACAACACATCTATAATTGCAATCAAGCAAAATAACATCTACACTATTAACCTTAATGACCTTAGTAGCGAAATATGTTTTTCGGCTTTGAATGATGATGCTTGGCTTTGGCATAGAAGATTAGGTCATGCTAGCATGAAACTAATCTCTCAAATCACATCTAAAAACCTTGTAAGAGGCATTCCCAAGATTAAGTTCATTAAAGATAAAGTATATGATGCTTGTTAACTAGGAAACCAAATTAAAACTAGGTTTAAGCCAAAAAATCAAATAAGTACCTCTAGACCATTACAATTGATCCATATGGATTTATTTGGACCAATTGACACAAGCCTAGGAGGCCGTAAATATGCCTTTGTGATTGTAGATGACTATAGTAGATTCACGTGGACCTATTTCTTGACTCACAAAAGTGATTGTTTTAAATATTTTTCTAAATTCTGTAAACTCACTCAAAACGAAATGGGTTTCATGATTTCATCAATTCGGAGGATCACGGTGGTGAATTTCAAAACCGTGACTTCTAAAATTTTTGCGAATCAAATAGGTATAACCACAACTTCTCTACTCCAAGGAATCCTCAACAAAATGGAGTAGTAGAAAGAAAGAATAGAAATTTATAAGAAATGGCAAGAACCATGTTAAATGAACATAGTTTACCCAAATATTTTTGGGCCGAAGCCGTAAATACGGCTTGCTATGTCATGAATAGGGTTCTAGTAAGACCATCTCTATCCAGGACTCCTTATGAATTATGGAATAACAAAAAACCTAATGCTTTTGGTTGCAAATGCTTTCTTTTAAATGAAAAGGATGCCTTAGGAAAATTCGGTGCTAAATCCGATGAAGGCATCTTTCTTGGCTACTCTTCCGTTTCTAAAGCTTTTCGTATTTTTAACAAAAGAACCTTAGTTATAGAAGAGTCTATTCATGTGGTTTTTAATGAAGTTTTTGAAATTAAGAAAAATGATCTTGATGATGATTTCGGTTTGATAATTTGAATTTAAATGAACCCTCTCCTCAAAATAGCAACTTGGAAGCATCTTCTTCCAAATTTTCCTTACCTAAGGAATGGAAGTATATAGATGCCCATCCTAAGGAGCTAATTATAGGAGACACATCGAAAGGGGTTCAAACTCGTTCGTCTTTTAAAAATTTTTGTGCTCATGCCGCTTTTCTTTCTCAAATTGAGCATAAAGGCATTGACGAAGCCTTGAAAGATAATTCTTGGGTTATTGTAATGTAAGAGAAATTGAACCAATTTAAGAGGAATGAGGTGTGGAAGCTTGTTCCTAGACCTTGTGACTATTTAGTTATTGGTACTAAATGGGTCTTTAGAAACAAGTAAAATGAATATGGTATCGTAGTTAGAAACAAGGCTAGATTAGTGGCCAAAGGTTTCAACCAAGACGAAGGTATCGATTACGAAGAAACCTTCGCTCTTGTGGCTAGTTAGAAGCCATTAGGATGCTCCTTACCTATGCTAGTAGTAATAACTTTAAGCTTTTTCAAATGGATGTCAAAAGTGTTTTTTTGAATGACTTTATTTCCGAAGAAGTGTATGTTGAACATGAAAGGATCAAAAGGCACTAAGAGGGGGGGTGAATTAGTGCAGCGGATTAAACTCGTATTCTTGAAACCGATTTCGCAAAGAAACACAAGTTCGTAGGAAGATTTCGATTCGACGAAAGAGAACTTGAAAGTAATTGCTTGTGAAAAGAAACTAACTATGAACTTGCAGCCAAGAAATAAAATGATTCAGAAATATAAACACTCACACATTTAAGGACACAATGATGTATAGTGGTTCGGTCAAATGACCTACATCCACTCTTGAAGCCTTTGCGATGAGGCTCCGCTCTTCCACTAGCAAGTCCTTTGAAGGGGAAGGATCAAACACCCCTTTTTACAACCCTTTACAAGATATTCACACTTGTACAAGATCTCTCAAGAAGAAGAAGAAGGTGAACACTTAGCAAAGAAAACAACACTTTTCAAAACTCTTCAAAAGCTCAAGACTCAAACTTTTTCTTGCTCAAAAGGGTGTCCTTTCAGCTGAGAAAGGGGGGGTATTTATAGATCCAAAGTGGATTTAAAATTGGGCTCCAAAATCCAAGTGAATTTGGAGTTCCCGCGTTCAGTGGTCAAGGCGGTGCCACCACTGTCGGCGGTGCCACGCCGTGTCGATCTTTTTGATCGACGTCTGAAGCGGTGCCACCGCCCCAGCAGCGGGTGCTACCGCTTCAGCTCCGATGATCGAAGCGGTGCCACCGCCACCAGCGGTTCCACCGCCATCGGTATGGGCGGTGCTACGCTTGCTTGCATACAGCGTTCCACCGCTTTGTGTGTGTGTGCAGGGCGGTGCTACCGCTTAGGTTGGCGGTTCCACCGCCCAGCTTAGCGGTTCCACCGCCCCAGCTTGGGCGGTTCCATCGCTTGCCCCCATTCGACAGAGCTGAATGGGGCCTGTTTAGATCTCAACTTGACACAAGAGTGGCCCGGTTGGCTCCTACTGAATTTTGGGCAGGATTTTTCTTAAATCCTTGCTCTACTCATGTGCAAATTACGAACATAACTTAACGTGATTTGATCTTCAAGTCGACTTCCGGCGAGATTCCTACAGGCCTCCGATGCTTCCCTCGATTGCTACCGGTGGTCTCCCAAATACTCCGGCGAGCTCAACTAGTCTTCTACTGGTTTCGAATCTTCCTAAGTTCCGCGAACCTTCGACGATCTTTGAAATGGACTTTCAAAACTTCGACAAGTCCCTGATTTGATCTTGGATGGTTCCTAAGCAACTCTTCCGAAAATCTCTCGACTTCCGATGAACTCTTGAACCCCGACGGACTTGGCCTCGGTAAATCACGTTATGTTTTCTTTCCATCATAGTTATTCCTGCACACTTATCTCAACAAAGAGATTAGTACAAATATTTCACCAATTGATTTCATCATCAAAATCCGAGATTTAACAATCTCCCCCTTTTTGATGATGATAATCAATTGGTGATGGAGTTATTCTTAACTCCCCTATGTATATGCCATAAAGAAAAATTGCTTGAATTCAATTTTGAATTCAACACAATTAATTTTAATTTCAAGATTTCAAAATAGATATCAAAGATATCAATGAAGTATACATAATAAAAAAAATGATATCAAGAACCCAACTAAGTTTATGTTGGATAACGCATATCATATGGCAATACACATATCATTTCTCCCCTTTGTCATCAACAAAAAGGAAACGCAGTAATCATAACAATAAGGAGGGTCGGAAAACATCACAAATGTGGAAAAGGAAATCGAAAACCGAAAACCATTCCACAAAGGGCGAAAAAGATGTAAGATAACACAGCATGAAGTTAAGACAACATAGATGTCAACAAAAGATGTCACGATGTAAGGAATACAACATAAATGTCAATATACAACACAAGTTTACATCGTTCAAAAGAAAACACAGCAAGCTACTCCTCGGGAGGAATGCCAAGATGCCTATACATGTGATCGATCTTTAAGTTCATCTTCCGCATTTCCTTCAAAATTTCAATTTGCTGTAGTTTTACTTCATTTAACTCTCTCATGATCGGATCAGAGAAGATGGAGCAGAAAATGTCACGATGTAGCTGCAACAAAAGGATTAGGAGGAGGAGATTCATTTCCCCTAAGGACTGGTGTTTCAGGATGGTCTACAACTGGGGGAGGTATATCACATCTCCTAGGTTGCCTAACCCCTATTCCATGCTCGAAAGTACATCTAAGTCGTCTAAGTAGTTTAACGTCAATAATATTAAATCTTTCGACTTGTATTGCTTCTTCATCCGTGGAATGCGATGTTATGGGCATGCAATAGTCTAGTTATTAAACCTCCATATGGTAACATTGATCCTTTAGAAAGGACCTCTATCATGTGCTGCCTGAGTAGGTAACCAAAACAGAAATGTTGTCTAGTCATGATCCAATATAAGGTACCTAATTCAGTGAAACTGATCTCATCATGATGAAACTGCTTAGGAATAACAATGCTTATTAGAATGTGATGCAAAATTTTAGAGTTAAAAGGTAATAAATGTTCACAACTCTTGGGAATTATTCCTAAATTTGGGTTTGCAAACACAGTTTCTAAAGCTTCAGAGTGAGTGGCACCAACTGTGTCCATATCCCATTTTCCCCGAAAATAACACCCTAGCTCTCTTTCAACAATTCCAATTAATGAGCATATAGTATTATCACATATTTGAATCTCATTACCTAGAAGATAAGTTGACAAGCCATCATCATTCACAGCTAAATTAGCATAGAACAACTTAACTAAACGTGGATAAATAGGTTCAATAATTTGCGAGAATAGGTAAAGCCTCTAAGTCTGCAAACCACATGATAGGTTCTATGTTTCCTAATTGATTCAAATCAACATACTTTCCTTTATGAATGGGTCTAGAACCAAATTCAGAAAATCTAAGGGAGGCTTCTTGTGATTTAAACAAGGATTGGTCAAATGAATCTACCTCCATCCTTTTTCCTTTGTCTCTTGATGTTCTTCTAGGAGCCATTTCTATTCAGGAATGATCAAAAATCAATTGAAGAAAGGAATGAAACTTCACAAGAAAAGGAAAGAGAAATAATTCTGTTTTTACCTTAGATTGGTTCTTTGAGATGTAGGAAGCTTGAATCAAGATAAAATCTCCTCCTTAGGCTTCTAGATGGGAAGAAATGAACCAATTTGAAGTTTGGAAGAGTTTGGAAGAGTGAGGAGAGGCGGTTCACAGATTAGGGGAGGCGGTTCTACCGCCGGCCCTAACACACCTTATATTAGGGTGTTCGGGCGGTACTACACTTTCAAAGAAAGTGGTTCCACCGCCTGGGCTGACTACCTGACCAGGTTCCACCCACATAGCACTGGCGGATGCTACCATGCAGTAGCACAAAAACTAATTCGATTTCATGTTTTCCCCCTTTTTTTTTTTTTTTTAAAGAAAAATCTCAGAGATGGAATGAAGTCAAAAGGAATAAATCCATGGGAAAATCCGAATCAAATCGATGGAAATCATAGTTTAAACATAATTTCAAGAAAAGACATCATAAAAAAAACTTACTTACTTGGACAGTTTAGCATGCCTAATTCCCTTCTAATAAAATCAAATTGTTCCTCATTTAAAGGTTTCGTAAAAATGTCCGCTAATTGATGATTTGTATCAACAAAATCAAGAGTGACATTTCTACTACTTACATGATCACGTATAAAGTGATGCCTGATGTCAATGTGCTTAGTGCGAGAGTGTTGGATTGGATTTTTAGTTAGACAAATTGCACTCGTGTTATCACACTTTATAGGAATATTTTTTAAGTAGATTCCATAGTCCTCTAGTGTATTTTTCATCCAGATAACTTGTGCACAAAGATGCACTAGCAGCTATATATTCAAACCTGCTTGTAGATAGTGCAACCGAATTTTATTTCTTGGAAGTCCAAGAAACAAGTGCATGTCCTAGAAATTGGCATGTTCCGGATGTGATTTTTCTATCTATTTTACATCCACCAAAATCCGCATCTGCATAAGCTTTCAAACTAAAATTTTTAGATTTTGGATACCATAATCCAAGATTAGGGGTCCCTTTAAGATATCTAAGAATCCTCTTGACAGCTTTCAAGTGAGATAGCTTGGGATTAGCTTGGAATCTTGCACATAGCCCTACACTGAACATGATGTCAGGTCTGGTTGCAGTGAGATAAAGCAGGCTACCTATCATGCCCCTATAAGTTTTTTGATCAAAACTTTCTCCATTTTCATCCATATCTAATTTAGTGGAGGTGCTCATAGGAGTGCTAATTTCTTTTGATCCATCCATAATAAATCATTTTAACAATTCCAATGTGTATTTTGATTGATTTAGAAATACACCATCACTTAGTTGCTTGATTTGAAGTCCTAAAAAGAAATTTAGTTCTCCCATTAGGCTCATCTCAAATTCATCACTCATATCCTTAGCAAATAATTCACATAGTGATTTATTACAAGATCCGAAAATAATATCATCAACATAAATTTGAACAATAAGAAAATTATTTTCAAAATGTTTAATAAACAATGTAGTATCAACCTTGCCTTTAGTGAAATTATTTGAAATCAATAAGGAACTAAGCCTCTCATACCAAGCCCTAGGGGCTTGTTTAAGACCATATAAGGCCTTAGTTAGCTTAAACACATGGTTTGGAAATAGAGAGTTTTCGAATCCGGGTGGTTGTTCAACATAAACTTCTTCGGAAATAAAACCATTTAAGAATGCACTTTTGACATCCATTTGAAATAATTTAAAATCTTTACTACTAGCATAGGCAAGGAGCATCCTAATGGCTTCCAATCTTGCCACCGGAGCGAAGGTTTCTTCATAATCGATACCTTCTTCTTGGTTGAAACCTTTGGCCACTAGTCTAGCCTTGTTTCTAACCACGATACCGCATTCATCTTGCTTGTTTCTAAAGACCCACTTAGTACCAATAACTAAGTGGTCATTAGGTCTAGGAACAAGCTTCCATACCTCATTCCTCTCAAATTGATTCAATTCTTCTTGCATTGTGATAACCCAAGAATCATCTTTTAGGGCATCAACAATGCATTTTGGTTCAACTTGAGAAAGAAAGGCAGCATGGGCACAAAATTTTTTGAAAGAAGAGCGAGTTTGAACCCCTTTCGATGCATCTCCTATAATTAACTCCTTGGGATGAGCATCTACATACTTCCATTCCTTTGGTAAGGAAGTTTGGGAAGAAGATGCATCCAAGATGTTATTTTGAGGAGAGGGTTCATTCAAATTCAAATCATCAAGACCAAAATCATCATCAAAATCTTTTTCTTAAATTCGAAACTTCATTAAAAACCACATGAATAGATTCTTCTATAAGTAAGGTTCTCTTGTTGAAAACACGAAAAGCCTTAGAAACGGAAGAATAACCAAGAAATATGCCTTCATTGGATTTTGCATCGAATTTTCCTAAGGCATCCTTTTCATTCAAAATAAAGCATTTGCAACCAAAAACTTTAAAGTAAGAAACATTGGGTTTTTTATCATTCCATAATTCATATGGAGTTTTGGATAGGGATGGTCTCACTAGAACTCTATTCATCACATAGCAAGCCGTATTCACGGCTTCGCCCAAAAATATTTTGGTAAATTATATTCATTTAACATGGTTCTAGCCATTTCTTGCAAACTTCTATTTTTCCTTTCTACTACTCCATTTTGTTGTGGATTTCTTGGAGTAGAGAAGTTGTGATTGTATCCGTTTGTTTCACAAAAATTTTGGAAGTCATGATTTTGAAATTCACCTCCATGATCACTTCGAATTGATGAGATCATAAAGCCTTTTTATTTTGAGTGAGTTTACAAAATTTAGAGAAACATTTGAAGCAATCACTTTTATGAGCCAAAAAATAGGTCCAAGTGTATCTACTATAGTCATCCATAATTACAAAGGCATATTTGCTACCTCCTAGGCTTGTTATGTCAATTGGTCCAAATAAGTCCAAGTGGATCAATTGCAATGGTCTAGTGGTGCTAGTGTGATTTTTGATTTGAAACTAGTCTTTATTTGTTTTCCTAGTTGACATGCATCACATACCTTATCCTTAACAAATTTCGTGTTTGGGATACCTCTTACTAAATCTCTAGATGAAATCTTAGAGATTAGTTTCATGCTTGCATGGCCTAGCCTCCTATGCCAAAGCCAAGCGTCATCATTCAAAACCGAAAAACACATTTCATTGCTTAATTTTTCAATATTTATGGTGTAGACATTGTTTTGTTTTAAAGCAATCATGGATATGTTGTTGTTGGGTTTTTCAATAATGCAAACATTGGATTCAAATCTAACAACATAACCTTTATCACATAGTTGACTAATACTTAAAAGATTATGTTTTAAACCATCAACTAGTAACACATCATCAATTGAAAAACTCGATTTGTTACCTATGGTTCCCTTGCCAATGATTTTACCCTTGTTGTTGTCTCCGAAAGTGACATATCCTTCTTCTTTGCTAGAGAGCATAGAGAAATGAGATGGATCTTCGGTCATGTGCCTTGAGCATCCACTATCAAGATACCATTTCTTGCTCCTAGCTTGTGAGTTTGTCTACAAAAGAGGATTATTTTTAGGTACCCATTTGATTTTGGGTGCTTTACAAATTGATCTACTTATTTTGTAATTTATCATTGAATTGTTTATGGTTCCTTTAGGAACCCATATCAACTTTTGTGGACTAAATTTCTTGAATGGACATTTGTAGGTAACATGTCCCGTTTGCAACAAAATTACATTTCAAATGGGGTGATACATGCAATGTAGACCCTTTAATAGAGGTGGTGGGATTTTGGTGAGAACCTCTCACAAATCCGATACCACTTCTATTTCCGACATGACCTTTGTTAGCAAGAATCATGTCTAAGCCCTTGCTACCGACCTTAAACTTGTTTAGGGTCTCTTTGAGTAGCAAGTTCTCCCTTTTTGTTGCATCTAAGTCTTCAAACTTAGAGCATGGGGGTAGAGAAGGGTTTTGAAGACTATTGAATTTACTTTGTAATAAAGCATGCTCTTTCTTAAGCAAATTGAACTTCTTACTAATAGTTCTACATTCATCAAACAACTCATGAAAAGCCATAGAAAGTTCATCGAAAGACAACTCTTCATTAAGTAACTCACTAACCTCTTCTCCAAATGCCATTAGAGCGAAGTTTGCCTCCTCTTTGTTGCTAGCCTCTTCAACCTCGGAGTCACTTGAATCATCCCACGTGGCCTTCAAGGCTTTTTTCTTCTTGAATTGCTTCTTCTTGGCTTGAGGGCATTCATTCTTGAAGTGTCCCGGCTTCTTGCATTCGTAGCAAATGACTTGGTCCTTTTGTGTTTAAATTTGCTTTTGTGTCATTTTTGAATTTGTTCTTTCTTATGAATTTCTTAAACTTTCGAGTTAGAAGTGCAATGTCATTATCACTATCCTCATCACTTGATGTTCCTTTCAAGTGGTCTTCTTGTGTTCTAAGTGCCATATCCTTCCTGTTCTTTGGAAGGGGGTTCTCAAGCTCTTCATGAGCATGGCACGTCATCTCGTAAGTCATTAGAGATCCAATAAGTTCTTCAATGGGAAATACTTTAAGATCCTTGGCCTCTTGAATGGCGTGACCTTTGGATCCCAACACTTTGGAAGGGATCTTAAAATCTTAGTTACCAATTCAAAATTCAAAAGCCTTTACCAAGAGCTTTAAGTCCATTGATGACATCCGTAAAGCGGGTGTACATGTCTCCAATGGACTCATTTGGTTTCATCCGAAAAAGTTCGTAGGAATGCACAAGAATGTTGATTTTGGACTCCTTCACTCGGCTAGTGCCTTCATGAGTGATTTCAAGAGTGCGCCAAATATCAAAAGCCGATTAACAAACGGAAACCCGATTAAACTCATTCTTATCAAGTGCACAAAATAAGGCATTCATAGCCTTTGCATTGAGAGCGAAAATCTTCCTCTCCGACTCATTCCATTCACTCATCGGAAGAGAAGATTTTGTGAAGCCATTTTCGACAATGTTCCAAAGTTCGAAGTCCATGGAAATAAGAAAAATCCTCATACGAGTCTTCCAATACATATAATCCGACCCATTGAACATAGGTGGACGAGTAATGGAGAGACCCTCTTGCATACCGGAGTAGGCCATCTCTCTTGGGTTTTAAACCAATATGAGAGCAAACCTTGCTCTGATACCAATTGAAAGGATTAAAAGGCACTAAGAGGGGGTGAATTAGTGCAGCGGATTAAACTCGTATTCTTGAAACCGATTTCAAAAGAAACACAAGTTCGTAGGAAGATTTCGATTCGACGAAAGAGAACTTGAAAGTAATTGCTTGTGAAAAGGAACTAACTATGAACTTGCAGCCAAGAAATGAAATGATTCAGAAATATAAACACTCACATATTTAAGGACACAATGATGTATAGTGGTTCGGTCAAATGACCTACATCCACTCTTGAAGCCTTTGCGATGAGGCTCCGCTCTTCCACTAGCAAGTCCTTTGAAGGGGAAGGATCAAACACCCCTTTTTACAACCCTTTACAAGATGTTCACACTTGTACAAGATCTCTCAAGAAGAAGAAGAAGGTGAACACTTAGCAAAGAAAACAACACTTTTCAAAACTCTTCAAAAGCTCAAGACTCAAACTTTTTCTTGCTCAAAAGGGTGCCCTTTCAGTTGAGAAAGGGGGTATTTATAGATCCAAAGTGGATTCAAAATTGGGCTCCAAAATCCAAGTGAATTTGGAGTTCCGCGTTCTGTGTGGTCAGGCGGTGCCACCACTTTGTCGGCGGTGCCACCGCAGGTCCGATCTTTGATCGATGTACAGGCGAAGCGGTGCCACCGCCCAGGCAAAGCGATGCTACACGCTTCATCATGGCTGGCGCGTGCCACCGCTTCCAGCGGTTTCCACCGCTATCGATGTGTGGCGGTGCTTTGCATGTGCGCGATTCCACCGCTGTGTGTGTGTGTGCGGCGGTGCTACGCTTAGGTGGCGGTTCCACCGCCCAGTTTATGGTTCCACCGCCCCAGTGCTTGGGCGGTTCCATCGCTTGCCCCCATTCTGACAGAGCTGAATGGGGCCTGTTTAGATCTCAACTTGACACAAAGAGTGGCCCTGGTTGGCTCCTACTGAATTTTGGGCAGGATTTATTTCTTAAATCCTTGCTCTACTCATGTGCAAATTACGAACATAACTTAACATGATTTGATCTTCAAGTCGACTTCCGGCGAGATTCCGCAGCCTCCGATGCTTCCCTCGGATTGCTACCAGTGGTCTCCCAGTATACTCCGGCGAGCTCAACTAGTCTTGGTGGTTTCCGAATCTTCCTAAGTTCCGCGAACCTTCGACGATCTTTGAAATGGACTTTCAAAACTTCGACAAGTCCCGATTTGATCTTGGATGGTTCCGCAACTCTTCCGAAAATCTCTCGACTTCCGATGAACTCTTGAACCCCGACGGACTTGGCCTCGGTAAATCACGTTATGTTTTCTTTCCATCGTAGTTATTCCTGCACACTTATCTCAACAAAGAGATTAGTACAAATATTTCACCAATTGATTTCATCATCAAAATCCGAGATTTAACAGAACAACCACCTGGATTTGAAAACTCTCTTCTTCCCAATCATGTTTTTAAACTAAGGCTCTTTATGGATTTAAACAAGCCCCTAGGGCTTGGTATTAGAGGCTTAGTTCTTTCTTAATTTCAAATAATTTTACTAAAGGTAAGGTTGATACTACATTGTTTATTAAACATTTTAAAAATAATTTTCTTATTGTTCAAATTTATGTTAATGATATTATTTTTGGTTCTTCGGATGAATCACAATGTGAATCATTTGTTAAGTGTATGAGTCATGAATTTGAAATGAGTCTAATGGGTGAATTAAACTTCTTGTAGGATTACAAATTAAACAACTTAGTGAAGGTACATTTCTTAATCAAACAAAGTATACATTAGAATTGTTAAAATGATTTAACATGGATAGTTTAAAAGCCATCAACACTCCAATGAGTACTTCCACCAAGTTAGACTTGGATGAAAATGGAGAAAATTTTGATCAAAAAATATATAGGGGAATGATAAGTAGCTTACTCTATCTCATCGTAACTAGACCGGATATCATGTTTAGTGTAGGTCTATATGCTAATCCTAAGTTATCTCACCTTAAAGCTGTTAAAAGAATCCTTAGGTATGTTAAAGGAACTCCTAATCTAGGATTATGGTATCCTAAATTAGATAACTTTGATTTAAAAGCCTATGCGGATGTCGATTTTGGCGGATGTAGAATAGATAGAAAAAGCACATTCGGAACATGCTAATTTCTAGGTTATGCACTTGTTTCTTGGAGCTCCAAGAAATAAAATTCAGTTGCATTATCTATGGTGGAAGCTGAATACATAGCTGCAAGTGCATGTTGTGCACAAGTTGTTTGGATGAAAAACACTTTAGAAGACTATGAAATTAATTTAAAAAATATTTTCATAAAATGCGATAACACTAGTGCTATTTGTCTAACCAAAAATCTCATTCAACACTCAAGAACTAAGTACATTGATATTAGGCATCACTTTATACGAGATCATGTCAATAATAATGATGTCACTTTAGAATTTATTGATATAAAACACCAATTAGCAGACATCTTCACAAAACCCCTAAATGAAGAACAATTTGACTTCATTAGAAGAGAATTAGGCATGCTAAATTTGTCCTAATATTTTAATAGTGCATGTTTTCCAAAATGTTTAAACTCTGGTTTTGATAGTTTCACCTCTATATTATCCCTTTGGACTTTCAATGATATATGAAATTTCATTGATCGTAATATTTTGTTTTGAATGAAGAAATCATTTTCATCCATCAATCAAAATATTTCAATAAATATTTCTGATGAAGCCTTCATGATGTTTTATTTTGAATGATTAAAAGTTTATAATGATGATTGAAATATTCTCATAAATTTTGTGTAACATCATCCCTTTCAATAAAGATCATGTCTTTCGATGATATATGTACAACATCATGTTCTCTCCACCCTCCTTTGTGATGACTAAATGGATTGGTATCATATAATTTAAATATGAAGCTTAACAGATGCATAGTTTAATATCATGAATTCTGCATAAAAATCAAGCTCTTAAATGTTTATTTCTGATTTTATTCATGTTCTATGATTATGACTCAAGGATTCTATGATTTCATATCTTCTCCCTTCATAAATGACAAGTTGAATCTCAACATGGATTTTGATTTTTAATATGTTTGATGATCGGCTTCATTGATGCATTGTTTAGCTTTATGCTTATGCTTGAACCATGAAAGATCACCTAGAAATTCTTATCCATTTTCGCCTCAATAATCATTTTTTGGATTTCATAAGCATGAATAAAATGATCAAAATATTTTTCAGATTTGTTTGTCGAGAATGACATATCTTCACATTATGACTTCTACGTAAAAATTCCTCTCATATCACTTGTGTCATTTTTTTCAAATTCTACCTCTTGGTATCAAGTTTCAATCACCTCCTTTTTATTAATGACAAAGGGGGAAAAAATGTGAAATTGATGACTTATTGAATGCGACCTTCATGAGCAAAATAATTTGATGACTTGATAAATGTCTCATAAGATTTAATACTGCAATTCAATTGTTCTTGCCATGCTTTGTGTCAAAAACAAGTTGCAATCCTTAAAAACATCGCAATGAACTATTTAGTAATGCAATACATCATGTGCATCACTAATTGAAATTTAAAGTTGAAATTCTTATTATATCATGTTTATCATATGGCATCTTTCAAATGATATGATATCACACTTTTCAATCATGAGATCCTTGTTGTAATTTCAAATTAGAAGCATCTTTTGTCGAAGTGATAAATGTTTATCATCCTTCGACTTGAAATTAATGTCATGCGTTGATATTTTTCTTATGAATAAAACCTCATGCTTGTTGAGCATTAATATACTTGGGATTCGAGGGATCTACACTACAAAGGTCGTATTATGCTTATACCAAACTCTCCTAGCATTAAAGTCATTCAGCACGAAATGCACTCCACACCTTCAGTAGGGCACTCCAGATTTCTAAGAACCTACAAAAAGTGAAGCAAAACTTTTATTAGAGAGGGATGAAAAAAATTATTTCCGAATACGTAGCACAATGTGATGTATGTCAACAGCAAAAAGGTGAAACAATGACGAGTCCAGGGAAACTACAACCACTACCCATACCAGACTCGGTGTGGACTGACATCTCCATGGACTTTATCGAAGGGCTATCACCTTCCAAAGGTAAAAGCACAATCCTTGTAGTGGTTGATCGACTTACGAAATATGCCCATTTTTGTGCTGTGCGAAATCCCTACACTACTATTAGTATTGCTTAGATTTTCACAAAAAATATTATTAAACTGCATGGGATGCCAAGGTCTTCACTAGTAAATTTTGGACTAAGTTATTTCAATTGCAAGGCACCAAACTCAATATGAGCACAGCATATCATCCACAAACTGATGGCCAAACAAAAGTGGTGAACAAGTGTTTAGAGATATACCTTTAGTGTTTCGCTAGTGATCAGCCAAAGGAGTGGATGAAATGGCTCCCCTAGGCCGAATGGTGGTACAATACTACATATCATTCATCTACAAAATGTACCCCATATGAAGCATTATATGGTCGGTCAGCTCCTGTGATTCCAAATTATGTAATTGGCTCGGCTAAGGTAGATCAGGTCGACCAAGATTTAATTGACAAAGACAAACTCCTACAACTGCTAAAGGATAATTTCTCTACCGCTCAAGCCAAAATGAAGCAGCAAGCTAACACACGAAGAAGCGAATGAGAATTTTTAGTAGGAGATTGGGTTTATCTTCGCCTACAGTCATACAAACAACTATCTATCAACACATGAGCCTTCATGAAGCTATCTCCACATTTTTATAGGCCCTATCAGATCATAGAGCGTATTGGAGCTGTGGCGTACAGACTCAAAATTGCCTGAGGATGCCAAAATTCACCCTGTCTTCCATGTGTCATGCTTGAAACCCAAGTTGAGAGAACACGAGTCACCCTAGATTCAACTACCCAATACCACTAATGATGGATATATCCAAGCCTATCCACAAGCCATTCTTGATCGCAGAATCATCATGTGTCGCTGACATCCCTCTACTGAAGTACTAGTGCATTGGAATAATTTACCACCCGAAGATACCACATGGGAATCATATGAGGAGCTGAAGACCCGGTTCCCTAAATTCATGGAACCTCAGCATTGAGGACAAGGCTGATTGGAAGAGGGCGGGCTTGATAGGACCCTAGCAGGGTTGGGTCCTACTCAACCAAGTAGTAGCTAATAAAAACCCTATAAGTGTAATAAATCCCACCTAGCCTCCTCTATCCTATAAAGAAGAGAGGCTAGGGTTTATATTTAGGCTATTGGGCCTCTTAGCCGTCGCCCCCCTTGTTACTTGGCCGGTCGGCTAAAGGTGAGGGTAAATTGGATAGTTCACTTAGGAAGCAGCCCTTAGGGCTAGGGTTTGGAGCTTTATATAAGCTTGTAGCTTCCACCTCTTTGGAATAAGAAATATCAATCTACAATTGCAGCCACCAAGCTACTTGGAGGGTGGAACCCCTATAGCATTCCAAGGGTTGATCCCCCTCAAAGATTAATCTTCATAGAATTCCTCTGGGGTTCTATCATGA